>OY978500.1:2122239-2624739 GCA_963854855.1 Nasturtium officinale
AAAACAAAAATTTTCATAGACCATCAGCATCGGTAAACCCCTTTAAAATGTCTTTAAAATTAATCAAAATATAAAAATAATATTTTTTATTTGATGACATTTGGCAAGATACTGGTTTTTTAGTGTCTACCCACATACACCATTCATCACTGTTCCATATTTTTTTCATATCAAAGTTTTTAAAAACATTCCCATAATTAACCGTTGCTGATGTTTTTAGTTTTTAAATGAGTATAATCTGTTTTTTTTTTGGTCAAAGAATGAGTATAATCTAAAACTTGAATATTCAAAGGGATGGGGGCGGTAGGACTGCCCAAAATGTCATACTCCTACAAGAATTCCTAAGAAAACTTTAAATTTTGTAACAAACGATCATATGTTCTACTGTAAGAATCAATAATAAACCAAAGAAGACAATACAATTTCAGCAATGAATCTTAACAGAACCAAACCATATACATGGTTCAGAATGAACCAACTCAATTTCTCTGTCCATACTCACCAAACCAAAATAAAACCAAACCAACTATCACAAAGACCATTTTATTATCCTTAATAATTTCTGTCGAATTTAGCTTCCACGTGCAGGGGACGGTTTAGGACTCCCGAGCCCTAGTTGCTGAGACCGAGACACCATACGAGCCATTGAAGACGTCTGATAAGCCTGCACTGGGCTAAAACCCTGAGTCGAGTCTCCACGAGATGTTGCTCTTTGAGCCGAATGCGAACTCATACTCGACAAGGCATAAGCTCGGCCTGATGTTTGGTACATTCTCCGGCTCGTCATCCTTTCTTGCAACGTAATCAACTCGGAGGACAGTGATTGACAAAGCCTATCACTAGACCGGGCAGATGCTGTCTCGGATAATTCTCTTTCACGATTTCTGAGAGCCTCAACTGCCGCGTTCAGGTTACCTCCATCGGCTAAAACCCTAGCCTCCGACATAGCTTGTGAAACAAGGAACCTATTTAATTGCCTGTCAACCTCTATTGACACAACTTCTTCTCCTGTTAGCTCCATTGGCCTTTGTATGTTTAGTTCTCCAGATTCCACACGGACTATCTCTTTCGTAACAGGATCTTTGTAGACGCATCTAACCTTCAGCAACGACATGGATTCAGCTTCAGCAGACAGATTGTCGCAGCATGGAATTTCAAGAATCACGAGGAAGTCCCTTTCTTCTTCTGCGTACATGTCTCCAACGTCGATTGTGGCAGTTCTTGCATCAGTTGCTATGCGGCTTCTATAGCTTCCTGCTTTTATGGAGGATATTTTCAGGCCTTGCTCATAAACACATTCGATTTCAACTACTTGTTCAAGAATTACAACACTGAGAAGCCCTCCAATGCATTGCGCAAAAGCATCCTGGATCACAGTCTCTGTTTCGATGAACGAAAATGTGCCACTAGAGACTGCTGAAAGTGTGTGCATTAGCTCAGCGTCGTGATCTGAGCCAAACCCAAATGTATGAATTGGAATGCGGCAAGAATTCGGAAGCAAATACTCGAAATCTGATCTCAGACGTACTCCACCATGAGATAGATTATAGTTGTCCTGTCCATCAGACAAAAGCATCATCCCCGAAACAGGATTCTTCCAGCGCCTATCCTCAATCACTCTAGCACCAATCTTCAGCCCCCCTGCAATGTTTGTTCCGCCTCCAGCGACCAAGGAGTTAACAGCCTGTATCGCCACTTGTTTGCCCGTCTCAGACATCAGTCTAAGAGGGAATAGTCTTCGAGCAGTGGAGGAGAAGGCAATCACAGAGAGCCTATCAGTCTCACCAAGATTCTCAATGACAAAACCCATAGCTAGTTTCATAAGCTCCAGTTTGACTCCTTCCATGCTACCACTCACATCAAGAACCGTAATGAGATCCAAAGGAGCACGAGTGCGCCTATCAGAATCACTCACAGCCTCCGCCTTAAGATGAACCAGAACAGCAAAATCATAACGAGTGAGCGGTTTGGCCAGTGCAGAGACTTCAGGAAACAGTTTAACCTCGAGGGCTTGAGGATCTGAAGGATGATGATCATCACTTTGGATTTGGGTTTCTTCTTGAGGTAAAGACTCATCGTCTTCAAAACCCCTTTGAGCAGGAAAGTTAGGGATGAGAGGGTTAACATCAAACAAAGGGACTTGTTTCCATTGAGTTCTGCATAGAGGGCAAATCCTGTTTCCGTGTTTGACATTGGAGGTTATACAATCGAAATGGAAAGAGTGAGAGCACTCAGCAGTAAATATAGCCTTGCCGTCTTCCTTTCTGATCTCATACAAGCAAATGGCGCATCTACTCTACAAATTTCCAGAGAAACAAGTCTCTATTACACAATCTTTAACCAAAAAACGTCAGAGTATATGATTGATTATACTTCAAAGATAACCCTAATATATATAGTAAGAACAAGAGATTGATGGATCAATACTAGTTACACCCACTAGGTGATAAAATTAGGTCAATTTTGTATCATTCACATGAGAAAAAAGCATCGATTCAGAAAATAGGGAGGGATGAGAAAGAGAACCTTAGATAAATGGAAGGATGAAGAGGAAGGAGTAGAAGAAGATTCAGGTCGGGTGGAGTCAACAGATGATCTTGAGGCATCGCTGGTGGAAGAAGGAGACGTAGGGTCTAGGGTTTTGGAAAGATTCGAGTCAAGATCCGATTTCGCTTCGTGCCTTTGGTTCGGGCTCTCCATTATCTTAAAATCGCAGAGATTTGGATGGGGAAGGAAGAGAAAGTAGATTTGATCACAAAGATCAATAGACGAAGACGAAGAAGAAGAAGAAGCGGTTTACTTAAGACTTAAGAGAAGAAGAAAGCGAATTGTTCAATTCAAATCCTTTTGTAAACGCCAACTATGTATATATATATATATATTTTCTATTGGATTGGGAGTCATGTGATGATGCAACGGTGGCTAATTTTTCATTTTTACATAATACATACTTCTCCGGGTATTATTTTATTTCATCCGACGTAAATTAACCCGATTGAAATTGTAGACAATCAATTTTTTTTTGGGATCTTAAATCTATCTATCTGCCTTTAAATTATGATATGTTTATATAATTTTGGGGTTTCTGCCTATTAAAGTTAGTCAACAGTTACTAATTAACTCCAAAGGCAACCTTATAACTGAATACAAAACTACATACTCGTCAATATTTTATATGTAACCGAGTTATACATACAATAATATCATAAATCAGTAACTAGACCCTAAATACCTCTCCAGTAGATCACTCGTCGTCTGAAAGACACACCACATCATTACCGCCCTGCAAACCGTTACTCAATCTCTGCTGTAGTTGTTGTTCTTGCCGCTGCTGGTGTATTAACACAGCTGAATATGTTATCGGTTGAGGAAGCGATGTTGAGGTTGGAGTAGCTGTGGCCATGGGAATTGAAGAGGACGGTCTATACGAGTTTAGCAGCTGTGCATGAGAACGTACACTTGCATTGACATCTGGAGTAGTTGCAGGAGAAGTTGATGGAGTTGGAACTGTGTTGGATATGAGAGGCTGTCTAGGTTGAGGCATTGGGCGGAGCGCAGGATGCAGACGAACACTTGATGACCGGGGGACTGAAGGAAATGAAGATGCCTGAGGTTGCAGAGGAGCCGGAGCCGGAGCAGTATAATTCCTCAGTGCGGTCACTTGTGCTGCTCTCTGTGCTAGCTGCTGAATTCTGCCTGGATAAAAACTGCTGTTATGACTTCATCTCCTCATCTATAAAACCAACTTGCTCTATCATTCGAACACTTACCCCTTGGAGCTAGTGAGGCATGAGATGCCTTCTTGTCGGTACATTTGGATAAGAATGCATTAGCCAACAGTTTGTTCATAAAAACAAGATTCTTATTTGTCTCTATCTCCATCGTCCTGGTGTTATGCTCGGCTTCTACCTCATTGAATTTTCTTTGATACTCTGCTTGTACTTCAGCCATCTTCCTCTCAAGTTCAGCTTTCAAGATTAATTTCTGCACACAAGCAATGAATACTAAATGAACAGTAAGGAGTAAAACTAAAGGTAACAGCATATCAAAAGGATAACTAACTTTTTCTTCAAAAGTCTTTTTTGTGGTCTCTGATTCTCTCCGCAACTTCTCCAGTTCATACTGAAATGGGTCATTGAACACAGGGAAAGGTATTTGAGGATCAGGTTGAACGGCACTCATTCCCATACCATTGGTAAGAAGTGATGGCAGAGGAATTGTTACACCTGCTGAAGGCTCTATACCACCCTCATGGAAAAGATCTGTAGAAAAGCATCAGATTGTCAGCAATTTGGCAAAGACATACATTATACTTAAACGCACAGGGCAGTTACTGACTTGCAAGGGTTGACTGCTCTACTAGGGTACCAGATTCTGCTATTTCCATTTCACATGCATCTGATCTAGTTCTGTGAGGCTCATCCACTGTTGTGTTATTTGGGCCCTCAGTGTTAACTGCTGCATCAGTGTGATTTCCAGGCGAAGAAAATGGCAGAGGAGATGCATACCGAACACTCTGTCCAGAAAAATCAAATTCACAAGCAAAAATAACATCAGATCACTACCCACTAGCAGCTCTATTTCTTACAGTAATTGACAGCAAAAACTACGAAGAAACCAACAAAAGAGAGGGTCTTTGGTTGAGGCATCAAGTACCTGAACTGAGACTGAAGGTCCACCAGTTTCTCGTGCATTGGATCCAGCTGTCTGAAGCTGAGCCATTGCTGTGATATGTTGGCCCTCTATGTTTTCTGTTAGGTCAGTCTGAGTTCCAACCAATGCAGATGTTTTCGGATAGCATGCATCCTGAGCATCCACTGCTTCCTGCAGGAAATTCAGAATGAGCATTACAAAAATGTAAAACCATTTAACAACAAAAAGTCTTTAGTTGATGAAACAAGTACCTGATCCAACACTACAGAATCACCACTCTCCATTGCATCTGGACCAGCGATATGGGCCTCAGCTGATGTTTCGATATTTTGGCCCTCAACATTTACTGCTGGGTCAGGCTGATTTCCAGCCAATGAAGAAGGCAAAGAACATGTAACTTGATCACCCTGTCCAAAGAGAATTTAAAACAAAAATGAATACTACACAGACTGATAACTTGAAACCAGCAAAAGAAAAAGTCTACACTAGGGACCTGATATGATGCATTAAAACCCGCAGTCTCTACTGTTTCTGATCCAGCTGACTGAGGCTCAACTGCTGCATAGATATTTTGGCCCTGAAGGTTTGCTGTTGGGTCAAGTTGCTTTCCAGTCGGTGAAGAAGGCATCGGACATATATCTTGATAATCCTGTCCAGAAAAGTCAATTTAATAAGCAAAAACGGAATCTAATTGGTATGCGCTGTCTTTGCAGAAAACAAGAATGACCATTAGAAAGATTAAATGAACAAAGGATTAAGTATTTTACAGGGTACAGTAGGTACCTGATCCGACTCCGTAGAAAGCCTAGTCTCTACCACAGATGCAGGGAGTGGCCGAGGCAAAGCTGACTCGTCAGGAATCTCCTTGTCAAGAGAACAAACTTTCTTATTCTGCTGGGCCAAAATGTTATCAGCATCAGGACCCACATGACTCATTCTATTGTTTTCAATTGTAACCAAAGCCTCCTCTGTATCCAAAGAGAACTCAGGGGAGGCAGACTTTGCAAGATTAACTGTTTGGGATATCTCTGGCACACTTGGCGAGACATCTTCAGCTGGTGACACTGATGTTATTCTTCCACAATTCTTGTATTCTGACAAATGTACGTTCAAGGCAGCAAATTCCTGAACAGCCGGAATCAAAATCTCCGGCACAGTGATAGAAGTGTGCTCACTGGACTGGGTCTTTGTAGCCACATTGTCTGAAGCCTGTTCAGGAGACAAGGTTGAGACATCCATCGCTTTGTCATTTCTGGAAGCCACCATTTCATGAACTTGTTGAGTGCTGCCACCCGGCATGGTTCCTAATGTATTTTCTGCTTCTGGCCCTTGATTTCCCTTGGAAGCCATGCAATTCGTGTCAGCGTAAGTAGCTTCAACATTGGCATCATTGGAAGTTAGTACACCAGGTGCATTTTTGGAAGTGTTTGATGAGCAAATTCCACTAAAATCCTTGTTGTTGCCACGTTTAATGGGAACACAAATTTTTAATTCAGCTTGTGCCCAGTTCTTAATCCTACTATTCCAACAGGCTTCATCCTCAGCCAACGTCTTCTTTGCAGCCTCATACATTTGCTCCAGACTTCTAAGACATTCAACTTTCTCACTTTTGATTTCATCAAACTTTCTTTCATATTCATGATCCAGCCGTCTGAGATCCTCCACTCGAGTACTTGTCCCTGAACAGGTAATACGAATTACTGCTGCTTCCAACCTTTTTATTTTTTCAAGTTCTTGCTTCTTGTCTGCATACATCTTTGCTAGCTCCACCTTTTTTTTCTCGTGCTCTTGTACAAGCTTTTGCACTTTCTTTTTGCATTTCCTTTTTATATCGGTAATAGTCTTTTCGATATCAATTGTTGCCGTGCTATAAAGACTAACTCTCTTCTCAGTTGTGCATTCTTCACCCTCTGAGCTATGCGTCAACTTTGTATTGTTCTTTTCCTGATGCACTGTAGCCCCTACGAGACTTTCATTAACTTGTTTCGTACTAACCATTGACTGTTTAGAATAAGTACCAAAGCGATCCAACTGTAAACCTAGTGCGCGCTCCAGGAACAGACTCTTCATGCAGTAGAATATGGAATATATATAATTTATCTCTTCTCTAGAGCAATTGAAAGCTAATTCAGATTTTGCATGGACCAGGAATTCTTTGCGGCTAAATTTTTTCTTTACCAAAAATGCTGCAATCCAAATCTGAAAAATACATTATTAACAACGTATTCAGTATGTGAACTATTCATAGACTATGCAGCAATCAAAGGCCTTACTTTGAGGTCTATAAGAGCATATGTGTTATTAGGCATATTATTAGCTTGCACAATTCAAGCAATTAATGGATATTTTTACTATGATTGGTAAGTTAAAAACTTGTAATACATTCCCACAAAGGCAGTGATGCCCAGACTGAGAATATTCAAAACAAAGGCAGATGATAAAGGAAACAACGCATAAACTACCAAATAAGGTGCTGTCGTACCAAGGCTATCTGGAATGCCTGAAATGTGGTGGCTGGCTCTTCGTATATTCGGTGGTTTTCAATAACATATTCAAGAATTTTTTCAACCATGCTTGTCCAAGCTTCCTGAAAATAAAATAATAAGCTAACCAATCACACATGGCAATATACTTTTTAGTACAAATTTGATAGACGGTGCACCAATATAATCACAGAAGTATATGGACACGGCAGCAGAAACTCTATTAGCCAATATATTAAGATATAATAAGAGTACCAAAAAATAGCAGGTACCGTAAACATTAGTCAAGGGATCATGCAAAGGAGACAAAGTCTTTCTTTTCTTTAACCAAAAAAAAAAAAAAAAAAAAAAAAAGAACATAAGGCACATAACTGTCTACTGTTTTGTGAAGCAGTTGCTCAATTTTAAACAAAGAATTAGTAACGAAACCAGATATAAAATAATAATATAGGCTGCCACGGATGCATAGTTGAACATTAAGAATTTCAGTTTTGGCTGTAACATGAAATAAGGTAACAATTTCAGTTACAATTCTCTATGTATGCGTATGCAAAAGCTATAAATAAATTGCGGAGGTGAAAAAGCCCTTACTGAAAGCTGCAGAACTTGACAAAGTTTTGCCATATCCGGCTTTAAAACAGCATGGAGCCTCCTCTGTGATTCACGCGGTATGTTTCTCCAATCATGACCAGCTAACATATCCTCTGGGATTCCAGAGATATGACCGCCAATAGAATACAAGCCAAAAGCATTATTTCCATCAAATGTACCATGGGTACCAGAAGTAGATTTACATGATGACTGGAGTGCTACGACTTTTGGTGAATCCGAAGCCCCTGTAGGAAAAATAGTCAGCAAAGTAGTTGCAGAATCTAATGAACACTAGAGGTGTAGTACAAGCAGAAATTGAACAATTTTACCCATCTGATCCTTTCCAGATGCATTTCTTTCATCATTATCTACTAGGGGATCAGTAACATTGCCGGAAGCCTTCTTTCTCTTCTTCATATTTCCGCTATCGCCAATTTTGAGACTCTCTTCAGAGCCCTCAAAATACTGCACTCTTTTTCGACTCCTCTGGGGAGTACCTGAAGAGTATCTCCACATAGGATTCTTCCCCCCCAACAGCTTTGTCCAAAATATATTTGGACTGTCTCCATCTGACAACTTAAAATGTTCTTCACCAAATAGCATAGAATCAGTGCTGTAAGTTCCCTGAGCATGTTTGGCTTTCAAAAGTAGACACTGTTTGCTTTCATTCTCTTCTCCATCTTTGGAAGAAAGAACGGACGAGAATTCATGAATCACTCCATCCATAATAGATTGGTCAACAGGAACTCTAGAATTCGAGGTTTCACTGCTGTGAAAATTATCCAGCTTATCAAATAAGTATGAAGCCCCCCAAATGAGCAGTGCATGTGTGAGAGTACGGTTTAGGTTCTCTACCAGCTTATTTTGCCGCTTATTTTGCCACTTATTTTGCCTAGCTAGAATAAGGGCTTTTTCTTCAACTGTACATACCGAGTATAACCTGAATATTTTAGTTTTTTCAGAATATGATTCGATCTTTATCTTCTCTAAGTGCTTAACATCATGCGATGGATTCCAGCTGCTTCCAAAGAGAATAAAAGCCTCAGCCCGCAAGAGTTTAATGCTTTGACTACAGGCACGAGTTTCCAACAGCAGAACACAACATTGGTCTTCCTTGTTGAAATTGTTTATAGCGTTCTTCTTATTTGCGGAATAAATGCCATGCTCATAAGAATTTTTCCCAAATCTATGAGCCACGAAATCTTCGAGAATATTACCAAGCAGAAGCCCCTCAGGGCTCTGTGTTGCCTGTTGAACAAAATAAAATAAAATTGTAAACCAAACATACAAGAGACACAGACAGATGAGAAGAGGAGAATAAACATTTCAGTTCAGCATATCTCATAATACCAGCTGTTACTGAAGTCTACTTTACAATTCATCATCACATGATTAAAAGCCTACTTTACCCCACTCAAATTTCAATACAAGATAGAATTCCATTTTAAAAAGTAAATGCCAGGATACATATGTCATATGTGTATATACACATAAATTAAGAATGCATTAAGTAACATAATTATGAAAAACAGAGAGCTATCCATATTCGTAAGTAATAGAAATGCACCTGGTAGAAGACAACTGCTTTCAAACCGTTCTTTTTTATATGAGTAAGCATTGCATCAAGGAGGTGAAGTTTTCCACTTGCTTTGACTTCTACATCCAGCATTTCATGCAACTCCAGATTTTTGGTGAGCAGTTGTTTCAAAGATACATCCATAACATATGGATGGTCACAGGTCTGTCGATAAAATTGCAAACACAAGAAGAAGGTTTTAATATATCCACACAACATGCAGAAAGGGCTTTGAGAAAATGTGACGCTGGCCGTCAGGAGCCTCATATCTAAAAAAAAAACCTAAACTGTCTAATTTGCACTTCGAGTTCCATGTGTTTCAGAAAGTATTAAGCAAACAGACAAAACCCGTTTCCCTAACATCAAACCGAAAGGTAATACATCTAAGTAGGAGCATGGAACTTAGAGTATTTATTTGGCAGCAATGTAGTGAAAACGTTGTCTATTTGTATATTGCTTTTTGTTTGTCTTATCACCAATATTAACAGAGTATCCAATGTGTGCATTGAAGAATAAATATTTCTTTAACCAAATTTACTTACTTTCCTGACAGAATTGAGAGTTTCTTCAAGGGATCCAAGGTCATCCTTCAACAGCGACGATAGAGATAAAGACTTGGACAAGAGAGTCCGACAGTATTGCTCCAGCTGCACATTTGATAGCTGCACAGGAAGCCAATACTCTGGGTACATTTGCCGGTTCTCCTCATGGTCTCTGTCTATCGCTGGTCCAGATTCCTTCGTATCCTAATCCAAAGCAAAATATAGTTTGCAATTTACAAGGATAAATAAATTGAACTATTTAATAGGCCACTGTTTAACGAGTGTTCAAGGGAAAAACAGTCAGAAACCAACCTGTGCCACGTGATCAGATTCTTCAACTGGCTGGGCACTGCAGGAGCAAACACTTAGATCTTGAAAATCACCAACGGACCTTCAGAAAAATTTGAACTACTAAAATTACAATCCAGATCATATGATTAAAATAATTAACCTAAGAATAAACCCTTTTGTCTCGAATAAAGCAACATTCATCTATGGTAAAAAAAAATTGCCAGATCGTTAGCAAAGACAAGAAACCCTAAAGAATTCTTACTTTTGCTGATTTTCACATATGCTGCATGTTTCAAGTTTATTACTATTTATGCACCCAGATGGAGCTGGAATGACCCCATCAGAACTCGTAACACTGTCATCTCCATTTATAACTGTGGCGCATGCATCCAGCACAGTTCCTTCGGTGTCCCTTTTTCTTTTCAAAGGCAAATCTATGTCGATTTCTAAGCTAGTTTTACTAACAAGAAGCTTTTGTTCTGAGTTCTCAGATGGTAAACCTATAACGCTGCCATTTCCAGTTTCAACCATGGGGGATGCATCAAGCACCACCTTTTCTGTGTCTCTGATTGATTTCAAAGGAAGATCAGGGCCCTTCTCTGAACTAGTTTCGCCAACTGGCAGGCTTTTAGATATTGAATTAGCGGGTGGAGAACAATCTGTGTTACCATCTCGAGCATCCTCATTGCCTGCAGATGGTAAACCTATAACGATGTCAAATCCAGCTTCAGCGGCGGGGGATACATCAACCACCATCTTTTGTGTGTCCCAGATTGATTCCAAAGGAAGGTCAGTGCCCTTCTCTAAACTAGTTTCGCCAACTGGTAGCCTTTTAGATTCTGAATTAGCGGGTGGAGAACAATCTGTGTTACCATCTCCAGCGTCCTCATTGCCTGCAGGTACACGGCGAGAACAACCAACAACGACTAGTTCCTCGTCATTTGGAGAAGCATCAACTAATACCTCAGAATCCTTGAGCTTCCCTCTAAACAGAGCCCTGTAACTTCGGGCTGACATTACAGGCTCCCGTTTCTTCATCCTATTTTCTGACTCTTGTACACTGATATCCTTTTTATCCGTCCTCTGCTCAGTATCCGAATTAGTGGCTGCATTCTTGCTAGAATGATCCGATCGTTTGGCATTCTGTGAGGATATATTCTTTCCCCTTTCAGACCTTCGCAGAGGACTTGGAGTGCTTCTCTTCTCCACTCGACCAGACTTTTTCATAACTGAAGCAGGTGAGGGAGCCAGTCTCTGTGACTTTCTAGTAGCAGTAGCTAAACTTGTTAGGGATCTAGTGCAAATGGTCCTCTCCGTAGAAGTGTTCTTTTCAATTTTTTTCATTTTCTCTGAAAAAAAAAAAAATCTGATCACCGAGGAAGACAATCAAACAAACATCTACAAAATGTGGCGTCAAAACTTTCAGATCAAACTTCCGATAAGCCAAATTAAACGAGTTACATCAAACAAACGCCTAAGATCCCTCCACAAAACCAGATGTAAGTCTCTTAAAAAAAAACCCTAAACCATTTCGCTGTAGACCCGAAACCCTCGATTCGCCTATCCATGTTCCAAGCAAACAAAAAAAAAGAGAGAAGGAAGCGTACCTGGACGAGAGAGGGATGATCAAAATCTACCGCTTCGCCAACTTTGAGGTAGCGTCTAGAAATCTCCGTCTTCGAGCTTCACGGCGTTTGAGGTAAGCGGAAATTGAAGTTGAAGAAGATTAGAATTGGATTTTGCAGAATTATTATTATTGTAAAAATGTACGCAACTTTCTCCTCTCGCAATCTCAGCGATTTCGCTTATGCTTCAGCGCTCATGTCTGATAATAAGTTATAAGCCATAGTGATTTCTGACATTAATACTATAAGTAAATGTTACTTGATTTTCTTTCTTTTCTTAAAATTTGTTTATTAATAATAATACTCTAATATTTGCTTTGTTTTTTTTCATCACTATTGACATTTACTTCCGATGGGTCCACTATTAAAAGCATATTATATAATAAACAACTAACATTTATCATTTATGTAATTTAAGTATATGTTTATGTCCTGGTTCTTAGTATTCTTATCAATTTCACTTCAATCTAGATTAATTAATCACCAACAAATTTCAAAGAAAACAGGAAAACAAAAGAATTCAATTCTAAAAAGATTTTCATTAACAAAATTTCGGAAAACGTATTAAACTTTATCAAATCTATATTA
Source organism: Nasturtium officinale (assembly GCA_963854855.1). Lineage (NCBI taxonomy): Eukaryota > Viridiplantae > Streptophyta > Magnoliopsida > Brassicales > Brassicaceae > Nasturtium > Nasturtium officinale. Next base: position 2,134,589 of record OY978500.1, read on the forward strand.
AACGATTTTTTTTTTTTCCAATAACAAGTGACCCACTCGGAATGATTGCCTAGTTGTTTCAATTAATCCGACTGGAATCAAACAAAATAGTTGTGATTTATATTTTTGATCTATTTTGAAGTTTAGAAATTAGTCAAATTACATAAAAACATGCAAAATAGTAGTAATTTTTTAACTTTACGGTACTATCCTAGTACAGTATATCTGACAATATAGTTCTCAGATTATTTAGAACGAACAAGAGCAACATTCAAATAGAGATGGCATCATTAATTCTTATGTGTATGAGTCAAATTGATATGTTTAACTAATTTCTATCAAGTTATTCAAAAATAATAATTTAAAAGTACTTATATTATTATTGCTCTCCTTTTGTTATAAGAGATAGGTGTAACCAAACTTTAAAAAACAACTTTAATATATAGTTGAAACTTGAGCTAATTACACATGCGGGATATGCCATGTTGGTGTGTAAAGTGACACCGGACGCTTATTTTTGCGTTGAAGCGGTCGAGCATTCGTAAAAGATTGCTGCAGCACACAAGGGAATTGTCGTATTAGACTTGCAGCTTTAACACAAATTTAAATACAACTCGGTCACATTATATATATATATATATATTGTTACATTTCATAAATGGAATTTTGAGCAGTTACTTATCAGAAGTTAAAAGGGATTAGAAACACTCACATCGTGTACAGTCACGCGAAGCATGATCAATTGTTTTATGGTCGCAGTCTTCATCTGATTTTTTTTTTATGGAAATGTATTAAAAAAAACTAAACCGGAGAAGGAGCTTTTTATTATATATATATTAAGCATTATAACATCCATTAACGACTGTGGATAGAGAAAAATAATTTGTTTGTAAATTTCACGTAAAGAAACGCATAAAGGTGTGTAACAATAATCTAAAATATCAAAGTTAGAAAGGAGAAAAAAAACTCGGGAAATAAATTAGTATATTACCTCTTTGGAAATGGTCCAAATGACATTCTCAGAGCAGGGCGGTGTTGTAAGTGATCCAAGATATCTATAATAGTGTTTTGATTCAAAATCGAAGTTCTTGGGATCAATTATTCCGATATGTTCCTCGGAGTCATGTGTATCAGTTATCCTCTTTAATTGTCGTTCCAACTAATCAATGAAATAAACACTAAAGTTAGTTTATTTTTCCAAAGGTATAGTTAAACTAGTAATTTGCTTGATTAAACTACTTAGGTTGAGATTAAAACATACCGAAAGGAGAAAAGGGTTAGGTCTTCCAAATTTGTAAAAGAAAGCCACAACAGCGATGCGTCCATCTTTGCTCTCATGAACCATGTGTTCCTCCAGAATAAACCTATTATATATGTGCATTATTCAACCTTAATTTGCATGCTACTCATCAGAATTATTCACAAATTAAGATATTAAATATTCTTACACAGTAGTATTGTAATTAGCATGATACAAATTCTCCAATTTTGTAATTAGTTACACATCGTTTTGGGTGAGAATAGTTTTTAACCTTTTGCCATTGATGGTGTGTTCGGAAGGGGAGTGCCAATGAAGCTGTTGAAGTTTAAATTCAGTACCATTAATAATGATACCTAAACCTGCATTTCCTCCTTCAAATTTCAACTGCAACACATAAAGAAGAAAAAAATTATGATGACCCAAAAAATGAAACACGAATTACATATTGAAAATGCTAATATTTGATTTACCATAATATCATGGCCTCTGTTCTTAATGGTGGCATTAGAAGGTAAATACTGGGCACGTAGGTCTCCAAGATTATGATCGATTAAGATTCTTTTGTCCGTCAGATCAATCGGAGATTGCATATTGCCTTTTCCACACATTTCCCACTCTGGCTTTAGTCTTCCCCAATTCTTTGGCCCACTCTCTCCTTTATTCTCGTAACTAAACTCCATTTCGTTCTCTATATATATTGTTATAAACGGATGAAACAAAAATGTGTTAATTTCAATATATATATGTTTATATATGTGATGGTTTGTTGGATTCTGATTCAAATCATATCTTACAATTGACGGAGAAGGTTATATAATGTTATAACCTTAAATGTGTTTCAACTTTTCAGCATCAACTAGTATACGTATATTGATAAACATTTTTAAAGATAATAAGAAAAAATAGCTTATTACCAACTTCTCCATGATCTGGTGGTGAACTCGAAACAATTGTAATAGTGATGAAGATAAATAATAAGACGCATCCAACTGAGGATATCTTCATCTTCTTGTGCTATGTCTCGTGGAGAGATGAAAAGAAGATTTAAATTTTGATTGAGCTAAATTCCTTTGAAACAACTTCAAGGGTATGGAGGAAAAAAAAACATTTGTATTTATCCTCTTTAATTTCTCTTATTTAAGATAATAAGATTTACGTGCATTTGCTCCACCTTAATTTTCTCTAGTTTTCTTTATGTTTCCATTTATTTTGGTATCTTTTTAAAAAAATAAGAGAAGGAGATCTTTATGTGTCCTTCCCAATCAAAAAAATTTGGAGTCAAATTAGTGGAGATATCTTGGTGTGATTATCATTCCATTTCCAAAAATTAAAAATTTCCAAAATTATTTGTAGGATACTTTAATACAAAACTTTAATGTCAAGTGAAATGCCCAGTATCATGTAATAATTAGAAACAGAATTCCCACGATAGGCAAAAAAAAAAAAAATGCCAAAAATCAAAACTTATAATTGGATTGTGAACATCGGATTTTTTCAATTAAATTATACTTTTGAAAAGTATGTATTTAAGTAATTTTAAATTTAATATGAGATGATTACTCATATATAGCTAACATGCATGGGCTATACTTGTATATTATATACTTTCTGTCCTTTTTTACCAGTAGTCATTGCAAGAACACACACCATCTCTGAAATGATGGAAACGAGTTCTGTCTCTAGCAATAATCTCCCTTTTGTAAATCTTTGATATTAGCTTTGTAGCCTCATGACAATTTCTGCACACTCTTAGATTCTTCACGATTGTAAGTTTAGTCTCAGGCTTCGTACTGATCAAACCAAATGCGATTGCTAGCTTCTCGCTGTGATGCCTCAACGCTCCTTCTTTAAATTCTTCTTCCATCTCCTGCAAGACTTCAGAAGTATCTGGAACAAACCCGGCTTCCTGTAGTAACACCTCCATTTCTTCTAACATTCCATAGATTTCTCTGTTCCGTGGATGGAACTTATCCCCAATGATGAACTCATGGACCACAGAATCTATTTCAATTGAGCTGCAACCTGGAACTTTTTTCATACCTTTATCATTGAGGAGCCCTCGTATTCTTGCTACTTCGTTCCATCTTCCTGCTGTGGCATAAATGTTAGATAGAAGTACATACGAACCTGGGTTATTCGGTTCAATCTTAAAGAGGTTTTGTGCAAATTTTTCGCCCAATTCGACATTCCCATGCATCTTGCAAGCTTTGAGAAGGGAGCACCAAATCACTCCATCGGGCTCCATTGTCATCGTGCTTATCATTTCTTCTGCTTCTTTGAATAGACCCGAATGGCCCAAAAGATCAATCATGCACCCGTAGTGTTCTAGCTTTGGGGTTATTTTGTAGTTGTGTGTCATGGACCTGAAAATATGACGTCCAAGGTCTAACATACCTGCATGGCTACAAGCAGACAGCAAACCAACAAACGTGATATCATCTGGTTTAATCTCATTCTTTCTCATTCTTGAGAATATATCAAATGCTGCATTGGCTCGCCCGTGCATAGCAAACCCAAATATCATTGCGTTCCAAGCCGGCAAGCTTTTATGAAGCATACTGTTGAACACTTGGTGTGCCGCCTCTATGTCTCCACATTTAGAATACATGTCAATCAGGCTTGTCCGGAGAGAAGAAGCATTTGTAACACCCTTCAATCTCTTGTCAATATACACATGAATCCATCTTCCAATATCGATGGCTCCAAGGTGTGCACAAGCATGAAGAATACTTAGCATTGTCACATCGTTTGGACTTTCACCTGACCTAAGCATTTCTTGAAACAGCAACAATGCTTCTTTGTAAAGATTCAAATGTGTGTAACCACCGATCAAGATATTCCAGGAAATTACATCCTTGTATGACAATCCTAGGAACAAACCACATGCTGTCTCCATTTCACCACATTTTGAGTAGAAATCGATAAGAGCATTAACAATCTTGAGATTTGAACCAAACCCATGATCAGCAATCCATGAATGTACCTGACGGCCCAATTCAATACTCCCAGACCGAGCAGAAGCAGAAATTACAGTGACCATTGTACTCTCGTCTGGCCTAACATTAGTCTTCATCATCTCTTTAAACAATTCTAGTGCTTCTTTATAGTTACCCGTTTCAACATATCCTGAAATCATTGCATTCCATGACACAACGTCTTTAACTGGAATTTCATCAAACATATTCCGGGCACTTTCAATATAGCCTCGTGATGCATAACCCGTGACCAAGGCTGTGTAGGAAACAACATCTCGATGAGAACTTCTGTCGAACACCTTATGTGCATCTTCCAATCTCTCATTTTGAACATACATTGAGATCAGAGAAGTGTGCACGTACAGATCTAGCTCATACCCAAGTTTCAAAACGTGCCCATGGATCTGTAGGCCTTCCTTGGAAGCCTTTAATTTCGCACAAGATTTCAAGAGGAATGGAAACGTGTAGGAATTAGGAAGAAGCCCAAGTGAAATCATACAAACATACAACTTGAGAGCAGAAACTGGGTCCGGACTCAACGCGTGGCCACGAAACATTGTGTTCCAAATCAACAGGTTCGGCTCTTGAATCGTTTCGAAAACAGAGATTGCATAAGGAAGACCTTCAAAGTGTGGAGAAAGAATACAGAACTCAAGAAGCTTGCTGAGAGCGTAGTTGGTGTTGTGGAGTCCGGTTTTGATCATCTGAGCGTGGATTATCCGAATAGATTGAAGAGTTTTGCAATTGAGGAGAAGGGAAAGACAAGGATGGCTTCGGAGAGAGTCGTAAGGAGGATCAGAAGAAGGAAGGAAATGGAATGGGTTAGAAGAGGGAATTGTGGGAGGAGGAGGATACGAGAGCATCATCTTCTTAACGGATAGTTTTAAGGGCTCCTGGAGAAGATGATGTCTGTTACAAAACTCTTAAGTAAACAACAAGGCATGGCAGAGACATGGGCCGTTTATTAAATTGGGCCGTTTATTAAATTGGGCCGTTTATTAAATTTCTTTTAGTTTAAGTTGAAAAAATTATTTTAATAATTATCTAGTGATACATGATTTATCAACAATATTATTGGATTATCGATATAAATATATTTTTGCTAATACATCTCATATGTTATATACTTTGCTAAATATTTTTTTTTAATATAGATTACAAATATCCACCTTATATTGTTAATGTCTGCATATACAGTGTGAAGATAGTAAGATTTTAATTTCTAACCTTTAGTAATATATTTTATAAAAATAAAAAATATTGGTTAATGCATAAAACAGTAGAGATAGAACTGAAACTTTGACCAAACATTTTAATTGAAAAACTAAATTTGCATTTACTTTAAAAGAACACAAAATTAATATCAACAGATTATTTTAGTAGATTGATAGTCAACGAGGATGTCTATATCTGAAATGTGAAAGTTGTGCAAAATGGTCTAATGATACGTCATCATCAAATAACTGAATTATTGAGTTGCCAGCATTTGGTTAATCGGCAGACTACGATCCAGGTCAATGAAACCATTAATCATCACAAAATATAATCAAAGTCTCTCCGACAGCCCAAGCGCTGATTAGAAAATGTCTGAATTAGTTTATTTGAGTTGTGTCTTCATCTAATAGTACATATGCAAGTTGTGTATACCCTACAAAAGAAACGTTAATTGATCGTCGAAAATATGATTATTAGGACGTATAAGTCCAAGAAAATAGCCTGCTAAACTTGCTCGATTGGGAATCGATTTTTTTTTTTAAATGTGTGCCCATAACTTCCAATATTGACTTTGAAATCACTGTAAAAATATAACTAATTGGCCTTAAGACACTAGGCTACGAATAAAAGTCGATGACCACAGTTCAAGCGTTTCCATTTGTATGAAACTAACCGAAAACGCCATAATTATTAGAACCATCAAAATGTAGTTTTGCATAATACTGTACCGTTGTTAAATGCGGACAAAACTACGATACTGGTTTTGTAGAATAAGGATTTGACATCACAATTTTGATTATCCAATTTTCCGTCTAAAGATTGTTTTGTGGTTTTGTGCAACTAAATCAGTACCAAAATTTTATAAAAAATAAAATATTCATAAGTTGATAAAATGTCTGTTGTCGTCGTCTTATTATATAGTTACTCCCTCTCTTCCTTTTGAGTCAGCAGATTAGCGTCGATAGTTTTCAAATTAGTATACAAAGTGGTTCTTCACGAAAAATATCCCTATAAAATATAAATCCCTGTTTGCCAAAAAAAAAAAAAAAAAAAAAACCATGTTTGCCTATTCCTCGGGTGGCTCGCCACCATTTTTCTAATATTGGTAACTTTTGGGTTAATGACAAGCGATACAATTTGATCATTATAACATTAATGTCAAAAAAATAGATAACAACATAACTAAATACTGCTATTTTAGGTTTTATAAATTAAAGTCGATTTTGTAACTAGAAATCTTGTATATGTTATATTCCTAATTTAATTATTTTCTCTCCTGAAATAATTTTTAAATGAATAATTTTGATGAAACTCATTGAGGTGATAATACTATGGATGACCATTATTATAGAGTCATCTGTTCTCAATTATTTGTGTCAGATTATTTTGGCGAAAATATACATAATATAGAAAAGATGCTGAAGACACATAATATAGAAAAGATGGTGAAGTCATGAAAGTAGTTGACTTTTACACATTTAAACATCGAATTTCTGTCTTTTTTTTTTATCATATCCCAATTTCTTGGAACTTTGACACGTCATCAAGATTGATCGATAAGCGCTTAGTCAATTTGACTTTATCAATGCAAATATACAATCGCAAGAAACCACAGTTTGCTCAACTGGCCTGACATCACGGGACGGGGAGTACGGAAATTGCGTGCACACACATTTCGCATATATATAATATTATACGCATGTCGACATTCCAATGCACAGTCTAATTTATATGGTATCCTTCAAGACCTTTTAAAATTTTCAGATTCGCTAGCTATTACGAAAACCAAAACAGCTAAAATAATATATCTTTCTCGTGTACTAACAATTTCTTTTCTTTTAATAGTTACGAGATTTGTTTTCGTATGTAAGATTATTTGATTTGTTTTTTTGTTACTACTTTGTATAAATTTTTTTTTTGTTTTTAAATGTAAAAGTAGATATCATCCCCATCACATAATGCAGACAATTTAAATATACATATTTCAAAACCCGTAACGTTTAATTATCAATAATATGTGTTTTCCGTTGCCCAACGAAGGCAATATTCATATATGAAATCAGTATATAAAATTGTTTTGTTAAAGTCCTAAGCAATCGTAAGCAATTTGAAGAGACAACTAATGTGCAGCTAAGGCCATTCTAAACTCGACCGTCCAGGAGATCAACTAGTTTATTCAGTAAACGATCATTTTCCCTTTTTGTGGATACTACTCAGCGTAGATGATGATAATGATAACCATCCAAAATTAATTATGAATACACATACATTAGTGATTTTACATATCGCAAGAAAATATCGTTCAATTACATGGTCTAGATCACAGTTAATGATATTACTTTTGATAAACTCAGTTTATAGGGTTCAGCCATGTAGATCCGGGTTGGACCGTTTTTTGTCTTTTGTGTAGAATAATAGTTGTTGGATTTCACGGTTAACCATGTAAAGGAGGACAAAAATTACAACCTATAAAAAAAACAATTAGCCTATGTGGAGCCAGACCTTAGGTTTAGTTCCACGTAATTTTATGGCTATGAGTTTTGCGGATAATTATAATAGTTATATTACTAACACAACCAATGGGTAATTGTCACTTGTCAAAAATCATTAAATGACAAGACGAGGGAAGGGTAGAGCGGTCATTTTGAAGGATATAGGCAACCTTTGGGAGAAGCGAGAGACCGGGAAGATGCGCGCGGCGAAAATGGATTCCAAAAGAATATTATTAAATCGGTAGTTAACCGTTGAGAATCTCCAAAGAATGCTTTATCCCAAATTGTCAACGCTAAGAATCCTTTATAAACGCTCGTGTAATTAATATCCAGACATCAATCAAATAAGTTTGAATCAAATCTCAAACTAGTAAAGAAACTAGATACATTTTTAGACCAATGGGTGATTCTACTGGTGAGCCGGGAAGCTCCATGCATGGAGTCACCGGCAGAGAACAGAGTTTTGCTTTCTCGGTGGCTTCACCTATTGTCCCGACCGACACGACGGCCAAGTTTGACCTTCCTGTGGACTCGGAGCATAAGGCAAAGGTTTTCAAGCTCTTCTCTTTCGCAAATCCTCACATGAGAACGTTCCACCTATCTTGGATCTCTTTCTCCACATGTTTCGTCTCCACATTCGCAGCTGCACCACTTGTCCCGATCATCCGGGAGAATCTTAACCTTACCAAACAAGACATTGGAAATGCCGGAGTTGCCTCCGTTTCAGGGAGTATCTTCTCTAGGCTGGTTATGGGAGCCGTGTGTGATCTTCTTGGTCCCCGTTATGGTTGTGCATTCCTTGTGATGCTTTCCGCGCCAACGGTGTTCTCGATGAGCTTCGTGGATGGAGCTGGAGGCTTTATAACAGTGAGGTTCATGATTGGTTTCTGCCTGGCGACGTTTGTATCTTGTCAATACTGGATGAGCACTATGTTCAACAGTCAGATCATCGGTCTGGTGAATGGGACAGCAGCCGGATGGGGGAACATGGGCGGCGGCATAACGCAATTACTCATGCCCGTTGTGTATGAAATCATAAGACGTTGCGGTTCCACTGCGTTCACGGCCTGGAGGATAGCCTTCTTTGTCCCCGGTTGGTTGCACATCATCATGGGAATTTTGGTGCTCACGCTAGGTCAAGATCTCCCAGATGGGAATCGAAGTACCTTGGAGAAAAAGGGAGAAGTTGCCAAAGACAAATTCGGAAAGGTATCTCTATTTATGTGAATATATTGTCAAAACAATTTTGTCCATGTCATATATGGATAAAAGTGTTAACTCGTGATTTCGTATAAATGGTGTAGATTATGTGGTACGCCATTACAAACTACAGGACTTGGATCTTCGTTCTCCTCTATGGATACTCCATGGGAGTTGAGTTGAGCACTGATAATGTTATTGCTGAGTACTTCTTTGACAGGTTTGTTTTCATATATCTTCATTAGAAATAGAAAACCCCCTTACTCAGGACTGACACATAAAACTAAATACATATATAAATGGTTTGTACAGATTTCACTTGAAGCTTCACACCGCCGGGATTATAGCAGCATCTTTTGGAATGGCCAATTTCTTTGCCCGTCCAGCAGGAGGGTACGCATCTGACTTTGCAGCAAAATACTTCGGGATGAGAGGGCGGTTGTGGGCGTTGTGGATCATTCAGACGGCCGGTGGTCTCTTCTGTGTGTGGCTCGGCCGCGCCAACACCCTTGTTACTGCCATTGTAGCTATGATCCTCTTCTCTTTAGGAGCACAAGCCGCTTGCGGAGCCACATTTGCAATCGTGCCTTTTGTCTCCCGAAGAGCCCTAGGCATTATCTCAGGTCTTACTGGGGCGGGAGGGAACTTTGGGTCAGGGCTCACACAGCTCCTCTTCTTCTCGACTTCGCGTTTCACAACTGAACAAGGACTAACGTGGATGGGAGTGATGATAGTTGCTTGCACATTGCCAGTCACCTTAATCCACTTTCCTCAATGGGGAAGCATGTTCTTGCCTCCTTCCAGCGATCCAGTCAAAGCTACGGAGGAGCACTATTATGCTTCAGAGTGGAATGAGCAGGAGAAGCAGAAGAACTTGCATCAAGGAAGTCTCCGGTTTGCCGAGAACGCCAAGTCCGAGGGCGGCCGCCGCGTCCGCTCTGCTGCTACGCCACCTGGGAACACACCCAACAATGTTTGATCATGCGAGCCACATGGAAGTGATGAAGGATGGTCGCAGATAAGAATATGTCCCTCAGTGAAAACAAATGCAAATGTTATCAATGCTTGCGTAACATTGTTTACTATGTCTCTTTCATTCCCTAAAGAAACTTTTGTTTTTCGCTAAAAAAAATCCTGTTTTTGTCCTAATATTTACATTTCAGTTGAATCAACCAAAGATAATGATGACTAAAGAGTCAACAAAAATGGAAAGGCATAAAATATAGTTAAAGCATCATCTTAAAATTAATAAAATACATAGAGATCGTAGTTTTTGACTTCCAATGTAAAGAATTCAATCACTTTGACTAAGCTCTTGTTTGTAATTTAAATGAGTAAAAGGAATTTATAATAGAGGATTTGATGTGCATGAAAACGTGTCAAATCGAGATATAACGACCATAGCTATAGTTCGATGACAAAAAATTAGTTATAATTACTTACATAATCAAATCTCATAGTAATAAAAGAAGGCTTCTAAGCATGCCATCTCAGCACAACATTTAAAATCTCTTAATCGTGGAATTGTCCAGATCAGCTATTTTAAAGTTGCCATCTCAGCACAACATTTAAAATCTCTTAATAGAAAAAGCGTTATGTTAAATTGTTAATGTATCCATAAAAGCTAAAACTCCATACACGAATATGAGTCAGCCCATCCAAAAGCCCATGTGAAATGGTGACCATTAATGTAGCCCATCTAAAAAACGTAGCCTTAAAACTTAAATATAACCATTATTAATGTAGCCCATCAAAAACGTAAACAATAATTTCATCTTCTAAAAAAAAAAAAAGGATACTCTGTAGTCTGTACCTATTCTCTTCATCTCCTTGCTTGGAAATCAATGCACTAAATCCACGATCTAACCCTTCCAATTCCAGAGAAAACCTGTGATGGTTGAATTGTTTGAGAAAACAATCAGGGATGGTTTGGGTGTTTCAATGGATTAATTCAGTACATATATATCAAAAGCCTGCAGATTTCGACTCTTTTTGAGATTTATTTCTCTCTGTTTATGAACTCGTGCAATATTGATTGATTTTTTTGTTTGTGTGTTTTTTTGGTGCTTTAGTCTTCCACAAAATGAAAAAAAACAATTTTTTTTCTTACTATTATTCATCATCAATACTCTTTCGTACTTTAAGTCTAGATTATGCTCTTCTTTGTGTTAAATGATTTGGTGAAATGAAATGACCACAAGGCTGAAGAGTTTTACCAGATTTTTTTTCTGAATGACGTCAAGCTTGGTATTTAATTATATACTTATAGTTTTTTCATAGTATACATATCCAATCAATTTGTGTGTGTTCTTTTCATAATCAGGACTTTAGGGCTGATTGTGCCCTGCCCAAAACCTCCTACCGTGTTAGGATCTCATATACAACAATACATAGCTGATGTTGAACTTAGAAGAAATGGGAGGAATTAGGCATTCAAACAAACAATCAGTTACAGCAGGTTTTGTATGCGTACAAGAAATGGATCTTTATTTTCCTAGAGTTTGATTTTCTTTACAATCAGTGCTATGATCAAACATTGTTTGGTGTGTTCCCAGGTGGCGTAGCAGCAGAGCGGACACGGCGGCCGCCTTCGGACTTTGCGTTCTCGGCAAACCGGAGACTTCCTTGATGCAAATTCTTCTGCTTCTCCTGCTCATTCCACTCTGAAGCATAATAGTGCTCCTCCGTACCTTTGATTGGATCGCTGGACGGAGGCAAGAACATGCTTCCCCATTGAGGAAAGTGGATTAAGGTCACTGGCAATGTGCAAGCAACTATCATCACTCCCATCCACGTTAGTCCTTGTTCAGTTGTGAAACGTGAAGTCGAGAAGAAGAGGAGCTGTGTGAGCCCTGACCCAAAGTTCCCTCCCGCCCCAGTTAAACCGGAGATAATACCTAGAGCTCGCCGGGAGACAAAGGGAACGACTGCAAAAGTGGCTCCGCAAGCGGCTTGTGCTCCTAAAGAGAAGAGGATCATAGCTACAATGGCAGTAACGAGGGTGTTAGCACGTCCAAGCCAAACACAGAAGAGACCACCAGCTGTCTGAATGATCCACAATGTCCACAACCTTCCTCTCATCCCGAAGTATTTGGCTGCCAAGTCAGATGCATAGCCTCCTGCTGGACGGGCAAAGAAATTGGCCATTCCGAAAGATGCTGCTATAATCCCGGCTGTGTGAAGCTTCAAGTGAAATCTGTACAAACCAGTGTTTACTTTTATTTTAGTTCCGAGTATCAATAGGGGTTTCTTCTATATCTAATGAAGAAATATAAAAAAAAACAAAAACAAAACCTGTCAAAGAAGTATTCGGCGATAACATTATCAGTGCTCAACTCAACTCCCATGGAGTATCCGTAGAGAAGAACGAAGATCCAAGTTCTGTAGTTTGTAACAGCGTACCACATAATCTACACCAATGTACCAAATCTCGAGTTAAAACTTTGATAAAAGAAAAAAGAAAAACTTTGATCCATACATGAAATAGGTAGCCTAAATCATGTTGACACATTTTCATCATTTAGATATATATACCTTTCCGAATTTATCTTTGGCAACTTCTCCCGCTTTCTCCAAGGTAGCTCGGTTCCCGTCTGGTAGATCTTGACCTAGCGTGAGAACTAAGATTCCCATAATGATGTGCAACCAACCGGGAACAAAGAAGGCTATCCTCCAGGCCGTGAAAGCCGTGGAACCGCAACGCCTTATGATTTCATAAACAACGGGCATGAGCAACTGCGTAATACCGCCGCCCATGTTTCCCCATCCGGCTGCTGTCCCGTTCACCAGACCGATGATCTGACTGTTGAACATAGTGCTCATCCAGTATTGACAAGACACAAACGTCGCCAGACAGAAACCAATCATGAATCTCACCGTTATAAAGCCTCCAGCTCCATCCACGAAGCTCATCGAGAACACCGTTGGCGCGGAAAGCATCACAAGGAAGGCACAACCATAACGGGGACCAAGAAGATCACACACGGCTCCCATAACCAGCCTAGAGAATATACTCCCTGAGACAGAGGCAACTCCGGCATTGCCGATGTCTTGTTTGGTAAGGTTGAGATTCTCCCGGATGATCGGGACAAGGGGTGCAGCTGCGAATGTGGAGACGAAACATGTGGAGAAAGAGATCCACGAGAGGTGGAACGTTCTCATGTGAGGGTTAGCGAAGGAGAAGAGCTTGAAAACCGTTGCTTTATGCTCTGTGTCCACAGGCAGGTCGAACTTAGCCGTCTTATCGGTCGTCACAACCGGTGAAGCCACCGAGAAAGCAAAGGTCTGTTCTCTACCGGTGACTCCATGCATGGAGCTTCCCGGCTCACCAGTAGAATCACCCATTGGTCTAAAAATGTATTAAGTTTCTTTACAAGTTTGAGATTTGATTCAACTTTTTATTTGATTGATATGTTTGGAGATTACACGAGGCCTTTTATAGGATTCCTATCGTTGAAAAAAATTGAAAAAAGCATTCTTTGGATATTCTCAACGGTTAACTAACAATTTAAAAGTAATTTCTTGGCGGAATACATATCGTATTCATAGTCTCTTGCTTATCCCAAAGGTTGCATCTATTCTATACATCTCTCAAATGACAACTCTACCCTCTTTTCCTCTTAATGTGTGGTCTTGCTATTTTAATTACTATTGAGTCAAGACTATATATGTTGACTTTCTAGACCCACGCACGCACCCTTTGGATTATGCAGTTTCGTTAAATAAAACTTAGTAGATCTCGAGTTAACAAAAAAAAATAAAGCAAGTAGATTTGAAACTGCACGGTTTTTTTTCCAATTCTCACAATTCTTGAACCCTGACACTTGAGTACGCATAGTGAGTCTTACAGTTTCTACCATTTCTTTTTGTTTTCGTTATTACTTTCCACTTGTTTCACTTGAAATCATCATTTATTAATTTGTTTCAACTTTGCACTCAATCTATTTTTTTCACTCTTTTTCAGAACTATGTCAATCAAATTGGCATCATGCTACTCATTGAATTCTTCTAATTATTCTAAAGTGATGTCAATATTATTCTATGTAGTTCTTAATAATTTCTTAAGGGTATCAATGTAATTCTCTGTATCGTGTAGTATCAAGGTTCTCAATATACTTCCTTATAATGTATAGTATCAAGGATAGGAATATTTATGATTTAATGATTAAACTAATCGCTGTCTCCTGGACGCTCGAATTAATTGTGGCCTTAGCTGCTTATTAGTTGTCTCTTAAAATTCATTACGATTGCATATTACTTCAGCAAATATTATTTTCTTAAAAATAGTTTTTTCCTTACAATTACAAATTAAAAAAAATATATAATTACAACTTTGAAGAACAAAAATATACTATTCGCATTTTAAAAATAAATAAACCAGGTTTGTGATATATGTATATAGTATATAAGAGATTTATTATGGCAGTTACTTTTGTAAAAATATAGTGTAGTGCATCCAACCCTAATTAACGTCATGGTAATTGGTTCGAATCCTAGAGTAATAATTACGAATCCACATCTTGGTTCAAGTTAAAGTTTTGGATTAGATCCAAAGATTGCGAGATAATGTGTCTAAGGAAAACATTATATTACATGTGTTACCTATTTGAGTCTAAACCTTCAGATTTAAAATAAACACATAATAATATACAAAAAAATCGACTCCGGTGAATTGATAGGTAGATATGCGTATATTGTTCTAATTTAAAACCAATATATAATATTTATAAGGACTTGGAGTCATGTAGAGATGAAAAGGAGCTGATATACGTGTATAAAGTGCCTGTGTATGTCGACCAAGTTGCCGTGCCATATTCGTGGTATGGTATAAATCAATCATGCTGACGTGTTCGATGTTCCCTCTGTTGAGGTCTGTTGAGTTTTGAGAAAAGACAAACCTCCACTGTCCAAATTTGAGAAGTCAACTTATCGATGATATCACAACTGTTATATACATATAGTAATGTGTGTGTAGCTATCAGATACTTGCAAATCAATTTGTTCATAAAATTCAAATCACAATTTTAAATTGTGAGTCAAAAACAACATTTAAAGTCTGGAAACGCCATTGGCAAAAAAAAAAATTAAAAATTCTGGAAACGCCGGGGGCAGATTTAGAATCATGGAATGATATATAATCCGGTTACTACAATGATTGCTTTATTATTACACTGCGCTAAGTTACCTATAAGTCAAAGTTATCACTTCAATCCAATGTTGTTTTCTTTAGGTAACGTAATGACAACGTGATGTTAAATGACTACGTAATGACAACGTGTATATAAAGTCTTTATTTTTTTGTTTGGTTTAGCAACGTATGAATTTTCTTTTCCTTAATTTTAATGATAAAATAACGTAATGAGTTTTTATTTTAATATATATCATATAGCCCTATGAGCTAGTGTCCGTATATATGGAAAAGTAGATTTGAATTTCTCTCTATTTCCTCCTCAATTATCCCTGATATACACTCAGGCAGATGTTCTCAGTTTAATATACTAAAATTATGTCTTCTCCATACGGAACCAAATTAGTTTATTGCTCCTAAAACTTAAAGCCTCATTTTTATTTTTATTTCATTCGGTTCTTGTCGACATATACCATATCAACTTTCGATGGTTAGATCCATAGCATTTCTTTGCTCACGCGAATAGAATCTCGTTGCACACTTTAATCGATCTTAAGTCGTCTTCAAACACTTTGTTCATATCGCAAATCACGGACATTAATTGTTCCCCGGTCACTCGTGTCCCACCTCCAACAGCTCTGGTAGAAGTACCATGTCTACCAGAAATACGACCCTTACATCCCCCAATCCTTACTTAGGAGGTGCCAAATATGTGGCATACATTCTCATAACGCCAAACGACGTTCTCAACTTCAATTTTCTCTATCGACACCAAACAAAGGTACTGTCAAGAACGCTTGTCCTAAACACCACCTATGGGGCATTCTCGTGCCATTAATGTTTTTCTCATACTACAATCCAAAACAGTTTCCTAGCACTTAGACAACGTAACCACTCACCTTATCATTTCTGACCTCTATAATTTTGCACGTTTAAAAGACATAATTGAAGAACTTATAAAATTTATTACTTACATGAGTTCAACTCCACTAAAAGCAAAAATAAAATAAAAATAAACAGGTCCATACAACTCTTTTCAACTTATCATAGACAATTAGTTAACCGTATTCGTTCCTTGAATACAGAGTGACAAAAAGACAAAAAAAAAAAAAAAAAAAAAAAAAAAAAACAGATCTCTCTATTAGAGTGACAAATACATCTATTTTCACAGAAGACATTATTTATCTACTCGCCAACCACAAGCACTTCCACCGGGTCAGTTCATCATCATCTACAGCGGTAAAAATTTCTCCTTATCTGTCGTACGAATTGATAAACAAAGGAAACGTAATGGGTTCGTACTCAATAGCAACTGCAATCACTAGAATTTCGCCTAGAATCCGTTTCATTAAACCTTATTCCACCCATATTTCTTTCATCACTTGCCCTTGCAATAGAACCCGGAAGCCAAAGGTTTACCCTTTAATGGAATCCCGTTGCTTGGAATCCTTTATTTGGAATATGTGTGTCGTTTAATCATCTGGGTCTGTTCGATTTTGCAGAGACTTGATCAGCTTCGTGTGTTCTCTATGGCATCGGAAGCTAGGGAATCACCAGCGAACAATCCTGGCCTGTCAACGATTCGGGATGACGCTACAAAAGGGTATATCATGCAGCAAACTGTAAGATTTCTCTGCTTCGATTTGCGATTTGGTTAATTCATGAACCGTAATTTCTATATTGAAATCGAAAGTTGTATATATTATCTTGGGTTTCTTATGTTTTGTTTATCCATGTTTCGTATTTCATTGTGTACATGTTTTACTGAGATTTCTAATGTGTTGTTTGAATCTGCTCTAAAGCTTGACATTGTGTTCTTGATCTTAGCTTATTATCATCACCGTGGTAGTTTTGGATGAAACTATGATAATCATCGAAGTAATAATGGAAACGACAAGGAGTTTTACTCAAGAAGATTGAACTAAGTTATAGAGTTAACTCTTGTTGCGTTAAAGAATGTGCCTTTCCATTTAATGTATCCATGAATATTTAAAGATTCGGAAAAACCATCCTTCCCTTTTCTTGAACTTCTTGACTATTGTTCCTCTCTGCTTAGGTGTTGTAATCTGTCGTGTGTTTTTTTTTTTTTTAAATGATTTATTTTCCTCTCTTTTTCTACTTGAACAATTGATGTTGTTCCATTTTCCCTAACTCTCAGATGTTTCGGATCAAGGACCCTAAGGCTAGTCTTGACTTTTACTCACGTGTGCTGGGAATGTCGTAAGTTTTTCCATTTCTCTTCTCTCTTAAGTCCTCAGGGAAGCAAAGTGTTTCTTCTGTTCTTAAGGCTTATGGGCTCTATATTTTACGGTTTTCCAGATTGCTCAAGAGGCTGGATTTCTCTGAGATGAAATTTAGTTTATACTTTCTGGGCTACGAGGTAGAATTCTGTTCTGTGACCCTTTATTAGGTAATAGTTTAATAAGCTAGAGGTGATCCTAGAAAGAAAAAAAATATGGAACTTTGCAATTTGCATAATATCATGATTAAAGCATTTAACTTGTGTTCTAGGAACTCTTTAAAGTGAAGTTAAATTTTTAGCTTTTGGAAAAATATTCGTTTCTCTTGTTCTGGATCACTGATTTTTGTGGATAGTAACAAAAAAGCTGGGTTTGATTCGTTATATGGTACAGGATACTACAACAGCTCCAACTGATCCAACTGAGAGAACAGTTTGGACCTTTGGTCGACCTGCAACAATTGAATTGACTCAGTAAGAAACAAATAGTAATGCCTCATTTTGTCTCTCTTTTCTTGCATTGAATGTTCCTTACATATAAATGCCTCTTTCAGCAACTGGGGCACAGAGAATGATCCTGAGTTTAAAGGTTATCACAATGGGAACTCTGAGCCTCGTGGATTTGGTAAACTCTCAACCTTGTTATCTCTCTACATTCATAAGAAACTGAGTGGTTTCAGTATTTTATCTTCTGTTAATTTAATGACTAGGATTATCATCGATACGAACCAGTTAATAAGCCTCAATTTTTAGGCTTGTGTTATGGCAATTCTTCAAGAGAGACCCGTATGTTGGTTATATTACTACAAATGTAAACTTTTTTGCTGTTGTTGATACAGGACACATCGGGGTTACGGTTGATGATGTGCACAAGGCATGCGAGAGATTTGAACAATTGGGTGTAGAGTTTGTCAAGAAACCAAACGATGGTAATACTCTTACCAGCTGAATCCAGTTAACATTTTGAAATTTTCTTTTGGCGACTCTCTGTTTGGGGAAATCTAGTTGTAGTCCTTTATTCAATGTAAACCTTGCAGGAAAGATGAAGAATATAGCTTTCATTAAGGATCCCGATGGCTACTGGATCGAGATCTTTGATCTCAAGACTATCGGTGCAACAACAGGAAACGCAGCTTGAGGTAGCAACGATTGCACTATTTTGTGAAGATGTTTCCCGTTTCAACAAATAATAGGAATAGTCGTCGTTATCAATCTGGTGTGTTTCTTGATATATATGATGACTAAGTTAAATAAGTCAGTGAGATTCAGTTTGATGCCACGATTACTGTTTAAATCTGAGTCTGTTTCTTGATACATTTGATGGTCTTATGGTACAAGAGTTAACGAACATTATTCTACAGTCTTCAAATTGAATACATAATACAGAAGCACCAACGTCTAAATAATTGAAAGAAAGAAGTCTAAAGATTATTTCATTGTGAACACTGTCCATGATACCAAAATTAAAAAATTAACGGTGACATCTTGGGGAAAACGGCTATGGAAAGTCACTTCAAAGTCATTTTTTCACCTACAAACAAAATCAAAGAAGGAATTACTCAAGTATGTTTTCATTTTTATGTAAGGACACAGACATATTGCATATCAACAATGGTATATACGCACCTGAACATCTATCTTAACGTCACGGAGGAGCTGTGCAGCAACTGTACCATATCTTCTCATCTCCCATTCACTTAGCTTTCCATCCCGTAGTCTCATCAACAAACTATCTTCTTTTAGACGAGGACGATGTGATGCAACAGTTTCCTCTTCCAACCGGTTTGGTAACTCATGGCATACTCCAATGGGGACTTTCGTCTTGCACTTTGTTTCGTCTGTCACAATATGAACTTCATCTCTGCTCGCGGTCCCAGAGCTCTCAGCAGGAGATTTCTGTGCCATCATATACAGATGAATGCTTGGGTCTTGATATTCACCATCCATCTGCAGATTTCATGCCATAATATGCGGTTGTGTAGTTCACAAAACTTTAACAGGACTGCCATCAGTGTCGTTATTTACCTTTGATCTAGGTATGGTTTTGACTTCGAAGTTGTCTTTCCACATCTGAAGCATTTTATCATGAACACTGGTCGAGCGTATTTCGTATCCCAACTAAAAACAACAATGATGAATCATCTTGTAGTTCCAATGCTATCTTAAGCATATCACAAGTATCTGAATTCATACCATAACTGTAGTCTTTGGCCCTGACAGTGCAAGTATCGTACGCAACAGAGGTTCCAGAAGCTGCTCAGAGTATACCTTAAACAAATTTAAGGTGAGGTCAGTCACTACCTTGGGCTGAAACCAGTCTTAATAAACTACACTATTATCAATTGACTTACAACATCAGTACCGATGACATAGTCAAAGGGTGGCTCAACAGCCTTGATATGATCTTCGTTTCCCCAGTCGAGTTCTGCAACTCGGAGCGATCCAAATGATGCTACAAGTAGTGACAACTTCATTAGACAATGATTAAAAGAAGATAAACCCTCGACATCATCTTGTAGCTCATGAAGTAAGCTTCACATAGCAAGCTGGTTCGAAAAACTTATCCTTGGAGTAACAAGATGAAGAAAGCTGTATATGCCACAGACTAAAGCAGTAAATGAAGTGAGGTGGATACTTCACTTAGAGAAGAAATTATCGACACAAACCTGAACCAGGATTCATCTGCAAGACTGTGGACGTATTCCATTCTACATTTCTCTTAAGCAGTGATAAAACCTCCTTTTGGTCAGTTGTAACCACATCACACCCCAGCATCGCCATAGCTGAGACGTGAACGTTAACTCCAATTTAAAACAAGGAGAGATATAGGCTAACATAAGAAAAGAGAATCCTCAAGATATGAATACATAGATACCAAATCCTGCAACGCCGCAACCCGCTCCAAGCTCAATAACACGTTTCCCTTTGAGTTTAGAGGGACTAAACCTTCCCTTCCTGCAATTTTTTCCCTGAAATATATTTGAAGGCATGAGGAAGTTTGATAAAGCATTCATGTTAAGTCTAGTGAAGGAATATAGTAGTTGAGCAGAGGGAAATTGTAGGTTTTGCGAGGTCAGCAGTAAACCTGTAACTAAGAAGTAAATATCTGAGTGCATAAAAGAGGATAAAAAGGAGGAACATACAAGATATTTGGCAAACACCATGGAAGCATCCCACACGGTTGTTCCTAAATGCTTAGAGTTTGGATCCTAAAATATTACAAGAACACAACATTGGAGATGTCAATTAGATGAACAAAACAAAGGACTAAGACATTGAAAAGATGAAAATAAAGAATTTAAACCTCAACTATTATGTAATTAAAATGTAAGAAAAAAGTGATACAAACCTGAGCAAACTTTAATTGATGCCCCAAAACATCAAGAGTAACGGTACAGGTGTTTGGAGAATTCAACCTAATGATACATACAGAAAAAATGTCGAATTGGTTCAACTATCCTCAATTAAATTAAAAATAAATAAATAGCAAAAGCAAAGATCTAGTGGGATAAAGTAGAGACATGAGAATAGTTCAGTAGATAACAACCATTAAAGAAAAGTAAAGCTTCGATAGCTGCTAATATGATCAAACACAATACTCAGCGATTATATAGATAGATAGATAGATAAAGTGGAGAATACCTGTCGGGATCCATGACGAAACCCACTAATAAGCTACGGCGATCTAACGTTGGGAGATTTTTGATAAATAAGCTACGGCGTTGTTTCAGTTTCAGTTTCAGTTTCAGTTTCAGTTTCAGTTGGGAGAAATAGGAAAAACAAGTTAACGTCAAAAACCTCTGTGTCACCTAGAGGTTTTTAATCCTATTGGGTTTTATTATATGATAATCATTCTCATTAATGAAATAAGCCAATGATTTGATTTGATTTGATTTGTTACCAATTAAAATTTCTAGACTGAGTTAGAAAAGCAAAGTAATTCGGTTTATTATCTTCTTCTTTTTTTATACACACGTGTTTGTTAGGTTATGATTACAATTTTTTTTACATCTTTTTGTTGAATGGGTGGACAATTCAGGAAAACGCTTACTGAGGTAAAAGCCCAGAACAAACAAGAATGGTGGCCCGGGAAGAACTTTTTTTTTAAAGTGTATACTGAATACTGATTAACGAGGCAATCAATCAGAACCTCTTTTCCAAAACCCCTCGTTAACTTCTTTTTTTTTTTTTTTTTTTCCTAAGACAGTTTTTACATAAGCAGTTAGTAGCAATGTCGTACATACAACAAAATATGCTCCCAAAGCAGTTTACAATCAATCATCGTCACCATTGACTTGATTGCTTGGATGATTGTGTTTCTGAGCTTGGTACATATCAGCAATCTGAAACATATGCAGCGGAAATTAGATATTAGATACGAGTAAATAACTTCATAACCAGCCTGCTATTACTGTGGTTAGAATGAGACTTCACCTGCTCAGATGATGTTGCTTCCTCTGGCTTCTTGTCTTCCCGTACACGGACTAGACGAGGAAAACGTAGAGAAATTCCCTTTTGAAATAAACAATACGAAACAGTTTCCAGTTCAACACAAAAGTATATCAAATACCTCAAATGGGTTATAAGAACTAATATAAGTCTGCGAATGTTAAACCTTGTCAGGGTCCACAATGCCGGTAGCAGCACGGTGCACAGGGCTAATTGTCAAATCAGCTGCTTTAACTTCCCAGACCTTTAAGCAATCATATTTATTCAGCTTTAACACTTTGACCCCATAAAATTGGATGTCCAATCAGTTTAATTAAAGATAAAGATAAGATTTCAAGTACAAGAAAACATAATCCTATTCCTACCTCAGAGGGCTCAAACCAAACATCTGGATTCAGGCTCTCTCCAACTCGGTAGTATTGCTGGAAATTTGAATCGTTACAATTAACAAGGACTCAGGCAAGAGACATATATGATATTGCAGGCCAAAAAAGGCCAGAGAGAAGAGAGAGATATCCTACTTTTGGAGTAGCAATCGCTTTAGAGCGAAGACTGGAAGACCGCTCATCAAGTACGGCATCAGAAAATCCAGTACCTAGTAGCACAAACCATGAAACCAAGGTATACGAAACTTGAGAAACTGAATACAGCACATACAAAATATGAACTGTTGAGGTGTATAAGACTGACCAATTTTGCAAATGCTCTGGAACTCTTCCTTATCAACATCATAGCACGCAAGTAAAAATGCACCATAAACGCCTAGAGGGAAAGTATATAGCTTTGTTACGAACATTAAGGTTGAAAATGTATCATCCAATATATTCTTAATCGTTCTCACCTGTACGTTTGCCACGTCCATGGAAAGCAGCAATTGGTACAAGATCCACAGAGTCCCCAATACTGCATATAAAACCCTAGAGTCAGTAAAAAACAGTTAGATTTTAACATTCTTATGAAAACTGATTAAGAATATTATTGCCTGTCCATATAGTCTTTCTTCAGTTTCAGCCAATTATTGGATCGCTTCGCAGGCTCATAAGTAGCATCCGAGTTCAATGTTTTAATGATTAAACCTTCACAGCTGCAAATTATCATATATAGATGAAGAATTGGAACACCATAGAGATAACAAGGCAAAAGGCCGATGTAATATGTAGACATAGGAGTATAGAGAATTCATAACAGGTATGGGTCAAACTGCTACAGATGCAATTTTCATCCAGAAGACACATGATTAAAAAATCGAAACAGCTAAGGGTTAATGTAGCAGAGGCCAACGTCATATCATATCAGTATAGGCATGGTCAGATTGCTAATTTACCATATCTTAAACATGTAACAGATAAATCTATAATATGGAATACCAAAATATGTAAATATGTATCATTGTAGCTAATTTTCTGTGAGCACAGCTGAAAGTGAAAGATGCTACTAAAGAGAAGATGCTAGGCAATAATTACAACAGGCATTGCTGAATCTCTAAAAAAAATACGGGAAAGGAGTAAATATCTACCAGAATCTCTAATTTTCTGAGCGCAGCTGAATGAAATAGATGCTACTGAGAAATGATAGACAACCATTTACACCAAAGTTTACTGCATTTGTTAGACATACAGAAGAAGTGTCAAGATTTATACCCAATATCAACAGAAGCATCAAGAAACTTTTGTATTTCATCAATATCGCTTGATGTTAGAGCAGTTGCAAACTGGAAATACCCAGGATCTTCCTCAAATGATTCATATAGCTTCTGCTAGAAGCAAGGTGAGCACAAATGATTACATACTTGAACAATAATTACTTCATCGAACCCAAAGAAAAACAAAATATATGATTTACTGATATGACTAACCTCTCGGCGAATATTAAGATTCTCCTGGATAAGTTGTTGGCCATTTAGATATAACATGTCAAAAGCAAATATGCATACGCCAACCTTGATATCATTGACATTCACATTTTTACGGGCTCGAGTGCTCAAAATCTGAAGAAAAAATAAGCAAAAATTAGATGAATCACCGAAATTTTTCACAATAAGTGCCATAAAATATCCATAATTGTAACAAGGTTTTATTCGGTAATGCTGGCAAAACTATTGGTTAGACAGTGTCAAAACTGGAAAATCTGGTCTAAAAGAGCATTATACAGCTATGCTTACTTTGATAATTCACGGGCTAACAAGATGAAAAGTAGAACACGTGGACTTTTCTCTAGCAGTTCTTTAAATTAGCATACTTCAAGTGAATTGACAAAACTGAAGAATGCTAGCATACTTGAATATCAGAACTTTGCTATTCGCTTATGAGTTACCTGGAAGGGAAGAATTTTCTTTTTCTCCCTGTCAAAAGCAACAATCTCACAATCCAGAATAAAAGATTTCACAGAAGGCTTCTTTAATCTGCATAGAGATGTATCACTAACTTCAGTAGAAAGAAGATTGGCTCTTTCTTATATTTTCAACAAGTTGCATCAGAAGTTTACCTTGCTAAGGCAAGAGCAACATCTGGGTACTTCCCAGTGTTTCTTTCAGCATTTCGACTGTATATCTCAAATGTCCCATCCTCCATAAAATGTATCTGCAGTAATTGATTGATGATAAGCCAAAACATAACGGCATATCCAAATAACTTAGCTTAGGAATAGCATTCATCCAATTTAAGTAGACACCAATATATCACCTGTGCACGTTCTCCATCATATTTGTATTCGCATGTGAAAACAATGTCCTGGAATTTATTTAGTATCTCTGCTACACCTTTAGTTGGTTTTGCAAGCATGGGTCCGATTGGAACACCCAGTGTAAAGTTACATGTTTTAGGAAGATTCCACACACCACCAGTTAGAAGAGCAGGAACAACAATATCATATACAGGAAGCACGGTGAATACTTGTTTAACAATCTTTGCAGCCTACAATGACAGCGCAGAAGGATGAATATAGGAAATAAGTGTAAATGACGCAAAAAAATACATGCCTTCAGAAAGAGAGAAGCCTAAAGCGAGCCTTGTGAACTTGTGACGTCTCTCAAAGAATACTACATAGAGAGTCTAAGGCAAAAAGTAAAAAGTAACATCTTTATGGTAGCTCAGAAAATATATTGTTACTAATAGAACTCAGAAAGAATGGATTCTGATTTAAAAAATAGGATATACAAAAACCAAAATATAAAGCCAACCTCTTCTAAAGGAGACTTAATATTTGGGGGTGGTTTAGAGTGCTCCTCATTATATACAGCAGCTTGTCCCAAGGCAGCTAAGACAGTCTGACCTGAGAACCCTAACCGCAGCTTTGCCTGCAAGGTGAATTCAGCAAGAATAAGGAACCCAAACAAAAGAGCATTAAAATGTGAAGATTTGATCTGCATACCTGAAGTAAACGAGTTAAGTAAAGAGGTTCACAGTCTGTTGTTGCCACAAGAAGTGCCTTCATTCGATTCTTCTTCTTTTCCGTACTATCTTTCCCAGTTTCCTGTGAAAGTTATCATGCAATAGTCTTACTCATCTCTTATGCAGTAAAACGACAGAAGGTTGATTGAATCTCATTCAAATCATAACCAAAATTCCAAGCATTCAAAAGCCAGAAACACAAAATACCTTAGCAATTTGTCGAAATGTATCAAAAACCTTGACAACAGTCAATGGTTGGGGTTTGAACATCATAGTCTGAGTTGAACGGCTTCCTTTTGCTACAAGCCCCAAGTCTCCCAGTTCCTAAAAATTGAGTTTAATTTCAGAAATGCTAACTTTTTTTATTCAAAAACCTTATAGCAACCACATTCACCAGACAACCTCATTGGATTATAAAGCAGCCAAATAAAAAAAGAAATCAACATACCGTATTCTGCTTCTTAACCTGATCCTCAGTTCTACCAAAAGCTTCAGAGATTGCCTTGATAATGGAACCCTCACCAATTCCCAATTCAACACCTTCATGAGCAGGGGCAATCTCATTCGCCGCAAGATAAACAGTAGCGACCAAATCTTCTGGAGTAGTGGCAATTACAGTTCTCAACATGTTACACAGAATATCAGTGATGACAATTCGACCACTCTCATTTGAAATCAGATCAAATGCCAAAGCCAGAAACAAAAACGGAACTCTCTCCCCTTTCTCCCAACAAGACATTTTTTTAGGATCGAAATCACTGGGCTTCTTCTTCAACAACCCAATTTTGCTCCTCATTTCTTCAATTTTCTCCGTCTGGCCTAAAGACCTAGACTTTTTCGCTCCGGTCTTTGAATCTCCCGCAATTGACGGCGTATCCGATCTGGGTTTTGCAGAATCAGAAATTGGGTCCACTGGATCCTCCGTTTTCGATAGTACACTTTCCGTAACAAGGGGTTTGGCCAAATCAGCATCTTGGGTTTCCCCAATTTTCCTTTTATTCGGAGAACGAGAAGAAACAGAAGCCTGGGGAGTCTTCTTCTTGGCGGCTGCGCGAGCATTGGACATAAGAGCGTCAAATGCAGAAGGGCGGGAAGAAGACATGTCTCTGTGGCACGACCTTAGGCTCAAATTTGGGGAAACTTGGCGATTAAAAGACAGCAAGACGAATGAGAATTGAGAAAATTGGGTTTTCTTACAGAGACTAGGTTTGAATCGGAAGTGATTCGATACTCGAATCGCTATCATAAAAAAATAAAATAAAAATCAAAACGAGAACGAGAACGAGAAGGAGAAGAATTAGGGTTTTAGGAAGATTATGTGTTGCACAACCTTGAAGATTCCGGTAAAATGGCGGCAGGATTTCTCCCGCTCCTCTCTATTGGGCCCATATGATGACCAGCTGAAACGGGCCTAAGACATTATTTAACAGTAACCTTTGTGTTTCCGATTAGATGGGATTGTTTTATGAGTCAGCCAACAAATATGTGTAGTAACAAAAATAAAAGATATTTCAACAACTTATTGGGTGCACATATGCATCACCTACTACACATATTTTCCCTTTTACTTATCATCATCACAACACAACAAAAAAACTACTTTTGGGTTTCCTATGTGTGTAACACAAGATCTTCTACACTTTGTTGTAAAGGATCTCGGATTCAATAAGGAAAAGCTAATTTGATCTCAGGAAAAAAATACTACTCATGGTTGTTGTTGGACGATCAACAAGGAGGCTTTAGAAGGATAATATTCAGATGCTAACAAATCTCCAATGATTCCAAGTTCATCAAATTCCGTCCATTCCCCGAGTCCACTTGTGACTCTAGTACCAACTCCGCTTCTTCTCCCAACTAAGAATAAATCAAAGTCATAAGCCACGGAGTGCAAAATCTTGGAAGTTTCTGTGCCATCTGCCACCATCTTATCAATGTACGTGATGGAGTCATTTCGAAGCCTATCATCATGGCGGTTCATGTCTACCATTTGTCTCACACTCCGTTTACCGTCCTCATCCGACTGAGACGCAGGGATAAGTCGCAACACCGTTAGGCTCACTTGCTTGTTACCTTTCATGTGATCAGCTAATGCCAAAGCCTCTTTGTCGTCATTTCCACCCACGTAAATCAAGCACACCTGCATATCATTGTGTGACAAATAAGAAAGATTCAACATCTTTTCTCTATACAATGAAAGTTTAAAATTAAAAATGAACTTAGTAATGATTGAGTTCACCCGTTTCACTTATGTGTTAATCTATAACCCATCTTACTCTACTTTTTGGTTATGAAGAAAACAAAATTGGGAATGCACAGTTACGTACACAGCAAGGAGATTCTATGGATTTGTGTTGCCAGATTGGTTTCCGATAAACAAAGAGTCCAACGGAGTATTAGGGATAAATGTCCCACATCGGATGCTGGAAAGGATCTTGACTAATATATAAAGGATATGGGTCAATCCACTCATTGCCAATTGGTTTTGAGTTGGAAGCCCATAATCTAATATGGTATCAGAGCCCGATCCACACATGTCCAGCCCGATCCATAAGCGATCCGACCCAATAGTTGGTCCACTGATCCTTGCCCGAATTACCGAGATTTCTGGTATAAAGGAACCATCATCTCGAGGGGGCGTATTAGGGATAAATGTCCCACATCGGATGCTGGAAGGGATCTTGACTAATATATAAAGGATATGGGCCAATCCACTCATTGCCAATTGGTTTTGAGTTGGAAGCCCATAATCTAATATGGTATCAGAGCCCGATCCACACATGTCCAGCCCGATCCATAATCGGTCTGACCCAATAGTTGGTCCACTGATCCTTGCCCGAACTACCGAGATTTCTGGTCTAAAGGAACCATCATCTCGAGGGGGCGTATTAGGGATAAATGTCCCACATCGGATGCTGGAAAGGATCTTGACTAATATATAAAGGATATGGGTCAATCCACTCATTGCCAATTGGTTTTGAGTTGGAAGCCCATAATCTAATACGGAGCAAGGGGCTCGTTTCAAGACGTTACGATTAAGACTTCTCAAGTTTTGGTCGTCCGAGATAATGCCAAACCCGTTAGCCCCCCAAACGCGGTGAAACGAGAGGAGAATAAGATTTGAACTTTTATCAAGAGCAAACCAACATATGTGTTCATGCATCTCTTTAGCGGCAGTTAAAGAGGTAAATATGTTTATAGTAGCGGATTCCGGATGAATCTCTTGAAGCAGTTGGAAAGAACTTATGACATTTTCGGAATAAGACCTACTTCCAGGCTTTGGTTTCTGAAGCTGGTGGGAGATAAACGTGGGAGTAGCTTGACCAAGTAGCTCGATTAGGTGAACAACACAACACGTCATTGGAGAATCTTTAGATGGAGAAGTGGCTCTTAGAAGGCTGATCATGGATGTTATGTTGTCAGGCTTGTTGATGCACACCACCATTTGCAGTTCTGACTTATGTCTCAAGCTTCTTTTTCCGTAACTCACAAATCTCTTCGACCGGTCATACAAGAAGTGTATAGCCATTGGTGTAAACAAAGAGTTGAAAAGAATGTATATGCCCATGAGCGTGAAAACCGCCGCACAAATCCTCTGTTAATGAATGGAAAAACAATAAAACAGAGATATCTGTAAAAATTCAAGATTATATCATCTTTTGTAAAATTGTAGCATGCAACAAAATTCTTACGGCTTTTTCGAAGGTGCTGAGTAGGTAAGCCAACTCGAAACTACTCTTGGTTCCCATAACGAGACCTAGGATAATTGAGTATCTCAAAGGCATCTTTGTAGCTACGCCGGCTAAGAACGAAGTAGTAAATTTTGCTAAGTATAAGACGAAAAGTAATGAAAAAAACTCGTAGAGAGGTCCTTCGAGATAGTTTCCATTATCAAACGACTTTATTAGAAATTCCCAATCTAGTTTAAGCATGCTAAGTGATCCAAAGAGGGGTAAGAAAATGCCCTCATTGACACTATTGAATCTCTGCATTAATAATGATCCTAATGGCGGGCCGTGAGGGACAGCTAAACCAATAATAAATGCACCCAGCGGTCCGAAGAATAAGTAGTGACTCCAGAAAATATAAGAAAAGTAAGCCAGCAAAAGACCTATGTAGAGATAGATGTTCTTCACAGGCGCTCCTTCAGGTGTATGTCTGATAACCCAAAGCATAGCTTGTCGTACAAGGAACAAAAAAATGAGGAATACCATAAGAGCAAATCCTATCTGCATTCCATGAGAAGGATTGCGGCTAACCTGTACAAATATATTTAGGAAAAAGGCAAGCACATCGGTTACCATTCCCGATGACTGAGCGATTTGGGCGAACTCAGTGTTAATTATCTTGAGTTCGGTAAGGAACATGTTGACGCAGGTGAAGGGAGTCATGCTCATGGTGAATGTGATTACACTATACTCTGTTTCTGACATGCTTAGGAGGATACTTGATTTTTTTCTAGATGAATAAAGAAGTTTTCCGACTTGCCATGGGATGATCATTGAGGCGACTCCAATCACAACACTCTTAGTTCCTGACTTCTTTATCAATCCAACATCAGTAGTCACTCCTCTTAGGAACCAATCTAGGACAAAAGCAAATCCACCAATCGTCTCAGCAACATTTGGCATATACTCGTCATCATGGACAAATATTTGGTGAAACCATGATCCATGCATTGAATGAAACGCCTCGCCTAAGAGTGCACCAACCTTCAAGAAAAAGAGAATATTTATTATGTTATCCTAGAAAATCTAGATATATAAAACCGTTGTTATTACTTACAAGCATCATGGAGGTGAATTTGGGGATCGGAACGCCTAACTTCTTGAATAAAATATCAAAGAAACGCCAGAATATGAATATAGAGAGAAGTATTAGCTCCAATTGTGGAAGAGGATACTCCCATAATGCTATTCCTCCAGATCCGGGAGCCATTTTCTCAAACGCGCCGTATGAGTTTAACATTACATGTGGACTTACATCGCAAACCATATTCTTCCCCATATCTGATCCTTTTCCATGGCTGTTCCACACTATC
This sequence comes from Nasturtium officinale, assembly GCA_963854855.1. Taxonomy (NCBI): domain Eukaryota; kingdom Viridiplantae; phylum Streptophyta; class Magnoliopsida; order Brassicales; family Brassicaceae; genus Nasturtium; species Nasturtium officinale. Next base: position 2,164,953 of record OY978500.1, read on the forward strand.
TCTTTGCGCCAAGTCGAATTTTCTACATCCATTTAGGACAAATCTTGTCTGTCTAAAACCCAAAAAGAAAAAAAGGAAAAAAAAATCCGATCAAGGATAAGGTTTTGCAGTCAAAGGAATTGGCAAATCCTAAATGCCACTTTTTGTAGTGGAAGAACTGAAAAGTTGAGCGGTCACACAGATCTAATATATCTCTCTCAAATTAGCATAAATGTATAAATATAGTGATTTTCTTGTCCAGGAGTATCTTTGTTTTTGGCGTTTGTAAGTAGTATTGCTTTAAAATAACATGGCCCCTTTAGGGCTACACGCTCTAAATAAATACTCTAGCCATTTTTAGTAAGATAAAAAAGATAGGATGGTGATCCATTAACTAGGACCTCAAAATCAATCTTTAACCTTAATTATAACGTTTTTTATTCATTATGTGTGCTAAATAAACCATGTTATTACAAGATAACCTGTTTTTGAATTGTGATAACAAGGACAGCTATAGTTGGAAGAGGACCATACAGGCTCTGCCGACGGCGCAAAAGTTATTTAAATTTATTTTTGGGGGTTTTAATACTCCTTAAACCTTACAAAAAAATAATATTTTGTATCTACCATTTTTACAAGTGGTATTAGAAATGGATGGTAATACTTTCCATCAAAACTTGTTCATAATCCAATATATCAGTACGATATTCTTCAACAAATTTTTTTAAAAACCTTTAATTTTCTAATAAACAGATTTTCACCATTTGTAATAGTGTGTTCTGCAGTAGACCAAAAGGGAAAAAATCGTTGGTGTCGCTGCTTTTTGCAGCATGGATTTTAACTGACAGAGTTATCGCTGGTTCTGTCCCTCACTTGGTGCTTGGATTTTTGCAGCCAGGATTTCAGAGTTGAGTTTAAAAAAAAATGTAGTGTTGCCGCAATCTCTGTCGCTTAAGACAACCCACAAAAAAAAAAGAAATTAAGACCATGGCTCAATATAAAATTGAAATGGACTAACAAGTAACAATGATGGAGTGGAGTGGACGTGGCCTTAAGGAAGTTCTCTAGTTGATCAAAATCTTGAAGTTATCATTTCCAGAAGAAACTCGAATCTTATTACTCAATAAATTTACACGTTTCATACATCCTAAACTATTCTTTGATGTAAAGAAACATAACAATAAACAGCTCATTACTTAGAAATCCATTTTTGGCTTTGGATATGATGAATGTACTCTTGTTTTCGTACAACCAACACCGATGCTCTGGAAGGATATTCGTGTGATGCTAAGAAATCTCCAATGGGTCCCAATTCATCGAACTCTGTCCACTCAGTTATTCCGCTAGTAACCTCAGTACCTATTCCACTGCCTCTTCCGACAATAAACAAATCATAATCTTTTGCCATTTCTCGTAAGATTTTGGAGGTCTCAGATCCATCAGAAACCGCCCTATCCATGTATGTCACATTGTCATCATTTCCGTTCATGTTGAACCCAATTATCTTAGTCACGCTATCCTTCAGGTTACTCATTTGGAAGCTCTGATCCCAGTCCTGGTTCTCCATGCCAGAATGTGTTGGAACAAATCTTATGATCGTTAGGCTTATTCGTTTTTCTCTCTGTCTCATTCGTTTTGTTATCGCCAAAGCTTCTCTATCGTCTTTTCCACCATTGAAAACTAAACAAATCTGCAGAGATGATAGTAATTTTAGGTGATACGCTAGTCTACAAAAGATAAGTTTCAATGTGAACTGGCTTATAAAATAAAAGAGAAACAAAATTTAGTGGTGTTATAAATCAGGGTATCACTACCTTACTGTGGTACTCAGTCATATGAAATTCCACGATGGGTTTGCGATAGATGAAGATTCCAACAGAGCATGGGGCTCGTTTCAGGACATTAAGGTTGAGCATTCTAAGCGTATCATCGTTGGAGACAATCGTGGATCGATCAACGGACCATGTTCGGTGGAAAGGAAGCACAATCAGAGATAAGCTTTTGGATAAGGCTAGCCAACAAATGTCCTCATGCATGTGTTCGGATAAGGATATGGAAGTGAAAATATCCAACGATGTATATTCAAATAACTGTTTGTGGAAGCGACGGAAGGAGCTTATGACATTATCGGATAAAGAAGTACTTCCAGGCTCTGCTTGTTGCAGCTGGTGGGAAATGAACATAGGATTGGCTTGACCCACTAGTTCGATGAGGTGAAGTATGTTGCACGCCATTGGAGAATCTTTCGATGGATTAAAAGCTTCCAAAAGGTTGATCATCGAAGTTATGTGATCAGGTTTGTAGACGCACAAAAGGCATTGGAGCTCTGCGCCGTCTTTCAAGATGGTCAAATCTCTTCTTCGATAGCATTTGAATCTTTTGGTTGGGTCATGCACGAGCTCCAAGGCCATTGGTATAAAGATAGAGTTCAATAGGATGAAGGTAGCCATGATTGTGAAAATCTCTGGCCTGAAACGCTATTAAAGATGTCCAATTATTTAATAAGTTTGATATGTTAATAAAACAAGAAAAAAAGTATTATTAATATATAGAGTTGACTGTATGTACCTTTATTTCAACAGCATACGTGAAGTAGGCGAGCTCGAAGATTCCCTTATTACTAAGAACAAGGGCTAAAGCAAAAGAGTCTCTTAACGGCATTTTAAAAGCACACGCGGCTACGGTAGAAGTAATAAATTTTGTGACATTCACAAAAAGAATAAAGGAAATGACCTCATAAAGGTGACCCTCCATCCGTATGATACTTCCGCACTCTTTGAGTAACCTTACGAAATCTACTTGCATCATGCTTAATGATCCAAAGAGTGGCAAGATAGCTCCAAGATTAAGGCACTCGAACTTTTGAACCAAAGTAGTACCTAAAGGATAACCGTTCGGAACAGTCAAGCCGAGAACAAACGATCCCGCGGGTCCAAATATATGAACCTTCTCAAAAAAGTGGAAGGAGAAGAAAGCAAGTGCCAAAATCATGTAGATGTATGAATCCTTAACCGGCCTCCCTTCTGGAGTCTGCTTGATCATCCAATACATAGCGGGCCTCGCAACGTAGACCATAAAGGCGACAAAGACACAAAAACAAATGGTTTGGAAAGTGCCGTAATATCCTTCCCAGTAAATAGCATTCAGAAATGTTACAACAAAAGCCAGCATGTCTGTCGTCATAGCCCCAGAAAGTGCTATCCTCCCAAACTCTGAGTGTTTGATCTTGAGGTCCTCTAGGAGTATATCGACGCTCGTGAACGCTGATATGCTTTGCATGAATATGATCAACCTGTATTCCGTAGTTAACAAGCTTATGTTCCCATTTAGTTTTCTCCATCTAAAAAGGATGTTGCCACAAATAAAGGGTACAAACATTGTGGTGAACCCGATCACACCAGATTTTTTCCCCATCCTAAATGGCATTCCGGCATCCATGGTCACACCTTTGAGGAACCAATATATAAGGAACCCGAAAGCCCCTAGAGTCTCAGGGATCTTTGGTCGATTATCATTAGGGAAGAATATTTGACGGAGCCAAGACTTGTTGCTTAAAAGACAAGTTTGACCTAAGATTACCCCTGTCTTTAACGACAAGACATTAAATTTAGAAATATGCTTCGTAATGGTTGAGATATAAAACATGGGAGGAAGGATATTAAAGAGAACTCACGATCATCGTATAGGTGAATCTAGGTACTCGAATACCGATTTTGTTGCATGAGATGTCGAGGAGCCGCCATATAAAAAAAGTAGAAAATATCATGATCATAAGATTAGGGAGTGGATATTCCCAGAAGTTAATCACTCGTGGATTGTAACTCAAAATTTCCCATATACCGTATGAGTTTATTATGTAAGGATGTGCCTCGCAGAAGCGAGATGCGTTCTTGTCATTTATGTACCCTCGCCATGACATGTTCAGGTCCAAATCTTTATTCATTTGAGGGCAAATAATAAAGTTGGCGCAGATAATCAAGCTTTGTAAAAAAGATCTAATGGAATGCTTTAGAGTTCAATTGTGGGAATAGAAGACAAGGGAGGGTTTGTTAAATTTATTGACTAAAGTTGAATGACCAGCAAACAACAGATATGAATCTCAAGTAGACAGTTAATAAAAGCCTTATTCCAAAATATAAAAAAAAAGACAGTCAATAGTTGACACTTTTTATTTTCTTTTTATAGCTACGTGACTCCCCATCTTCTGTTTTTTTTTTTGTCAAAATTAACAGACGTATGATTGTACATCGTTTATTAACAGCTTAAGCAACGTTAAAGCTGCAATTAATACTATATATTTAGGGAGTTTTCCACCCACTAATTTACACACTTTCTCAGAAATAGTTGTGTTTAAATAATTTTTAAGAAGTTGGGGAAATTTTCGCTTAAATCATTCAGCAATTTAATTTAATTCAAACAACTAAGCATGCAAATGAAGCCATGCTATTTAAAGTTAATAATTCATAGTAAAAAGAGGTTTAATGCTTCGATCTTATGTAAAGTATAATCACATGGTTAAGAGTTTCTTCCAACTAATTATATAGGAATTAGTTTTTTTAACAAAAGATATAGGCATTAGATTCACTACTCTTATTTTTGGTCACAAGACAATTATATGTAAAGTATAACTACTCTTATTTAACAAGTGTAAATCACCTACAGACGTTCTTACATATACTTTAACCGGAAAAATACAAGACTATACACAGACGAAGTGCTTTGCAACCAATATAGGAATTGTTTTTACAAAAAATAAAGGGAATTAGACCATATCTAGCCAATAAATAAATATTAATACTTAAAAGTAAACTTTCGTAACTTTTAGCCTTTCGCATTATAAAGTTAATCGCTCTAAATCGTATGTTATTTTCTGTCTTTATCCCTTTTTGAATATATAAAATTTGAAAAGATTTTGATAGTATAATTTGGAATTAAAACCCTAACAAGTCATTTGGGAAATCTAACCACAGATTATATCTTTGCAAGCCGGATCTCGGAAGAGTCATTGGTCGCAAGACGAAGTGTTTTGTTTTGGAGGCAACAAATGTGTCACATCTGAGAAGTGTATTTCTGTTTTTGGTGTCTAATAAATGAATGAAGAATGGAAGTCAATATAATATTATCTACAAGCTACATTCTGCTGTTGTTGCACCACCAACACCGATCCTCTATGAGGAAAATCTGACGACACCAACAAATCTCCGATCACACCTAACTCATCAAACTCTTTCCAATCAGTCAGTGCTTCCGTAACATCGGTCCCTATTCCGGCGCTCCTCCCCACCACGAATAAGTCAAAAGAGGTGGCAATCGAGAGAAGGATTCTTGCTGTGTCGGAACCGTCATTAACTGTCTCCTCTACGTATTCCACAAAACTATGTTCTCCTTCGGCAGTTGTGTTATTGTTCTTCAGTACCTCCTTCAGCTCTGCAGAGTCCATCATCTGATCCCACCCTGTAGGCATCCCAGTCATCGTCGCTGGGACTAGCCTAAACACTGTTAGGCTCACATTCTGGTTCCTCGTCATTTGCCTCCCCAATGCCAAGGCTTCTCTGTCGTCTTTCCCGCCCACAAATATTGAACAAACCTGGTTTTATACAAATTCAAGATGATTGAGGAGATGTAAGTTTTTACCGGAAAATGTCACAATTGTTTTTTCAACTAACCTCAAAATGACATACAAAAAATGCAAAAGAGAGACTTGAAAGTGATATCCTGCATATATGGTTTGGGAAATAAGCGTTTGAAACAACTAAAACTTCAATATATGTACCTTATAAGAGGGATCGCTCTTTTGCGTAGATAAAAGGTTTTGGCGATGTACAAAGATCCCCACGGAGCAAGGTGCTTGTCTCAAGATATTGATGTTAACGTTCCTACGCGCCACGTCGTCTGAGACCACCGTTGTCTGGTCAAGGGACCATACTCTATGGAAAGGGATCATTACAAAAGAAGCTTGTTTGTCGAGAGCGAGGGAGTAAATCTCCTGGTGCATGTACTTAGGATTTGAGATGGATGTGAACAATTCGAGAGACATTGATTTCCAGCAATGTTTGAAGTAATCAAAAGCGATGAGAACGTTGGTAGAATAAGACCGGCTTCCGGGCTCAGCCTTCTGCATTTGGTGGGATATGAAGAGTGGATTGTCTAAACCCACTAGATCGACGAGGTTAAGCACGTAGTAAGTGATTGTGGAATCACTTAGTGGGAATGAGTGTCCTAGAAGGTTGGTCATCCCTGCGATGTGGTCTGCTTTATGAATGCACACTAGAAACTTCAGCTCTGATCCAGCCTTCCAGCTCATTAGATTCCGCTTCTGGAAACAAATGAATCTGTTTGACGCATCATATAGGTGATGAACAACCACTGGTAATATCGTAGAGTTCAATAGGATCACTAAAGCAATTGTCGTGAAGGACTTGGCATGAAGAGTCTGTAAATTAAACACCACCAAAACAAAACAAAATAAACACTCAAGAGTTGGAGAAACGAATTGTCTTGAATATAAAGAAAAATATCGGAACTCACTCTACTTTCCACGGAATACATAAAATAACACAACTCAACAATTCCTTTGTTGCTGAGGAGGAGTGACATAACGAAAGAGTCGGTTAGAGGCATTTTGGCTAGCAATGGAGGAAGTGTTGTGAAGAAAATCTTGGCGGTGAAGACAACTACTATGATGGTTAAGGCTTCGTACAACTGACCTTCATAATTCTGTAGTTGACGGATCTCGTAAACTAACCAAGGTCCATCGATCTGCATCATTGGGAAGAACAAGAAAAGTGGCAAAAGGATTCCAGTGTTAAAGCTTTCAAACTTTTGTATCAATAGGGACCCTAACGGAGGACCGTGAGGGACACACAAACCCAAAACAAAAGGTCCAACTGCTGGAAACAAGTGAAGCTTTTCCAAAAACATGTAACCAAAGAAAGCAAAAATCATAATGATGTAGATGTAGCACTCTTTCACCGGTCTATCTTCCGGTGTCCGTCTGATCACCCAAAACATTGCTGGTCTCGCTACCCAAATGATAAACATGACATATCCGATAAGTCCTACGCCTTGCAGCACGGAAACCCTCCAGTCTGACCACGCCACTAGGGCAACTAGATGAACACCAAAACCCGTAGCATCCGCCACCATAGCTGACGAAAGAGCGATCCTACCGAACTCTGAGTGGTTGATCTCAAGATCCCTTATTAACCTTGATATACCTGTGAATGCCGAGATGCTCTGCATGAATATGATTGTTCTGTACTCAACTCCAGTCAAGTTTTTTCCCCCGGTCTCTCTTAGCTTGCCAAATACAAAGTTAGCCGTGAAAATGGGGAAAATAACGGTGACAATCCCAGTTGCAACCGCTTTCTTACCTGTCCTCTTAATCATCCCAACATCCATTTTAATACCTTCGAGGAACCAATAAAAGACAAAGGCAAAAGCACCGACCGTCTCAGGCACTTTTGGCCTATAATCATCAGGGAAAAAAATGTGTTGGACCACCCAGTCATTCGGCAAAAGACTCGTCTGGCTCAAAGCTGCCCCGGCCTTGAACATTTTCAAAAAATAAATCCGATCAATCAAAGCATACGATTATGATTCAAAACCAAAAAAAAAAAAAAAGAGGAAGAAAACTCTTACAAGCATCATGGAGGTGATCTTAGGAACCGGAAGCCCTATCTTCTTTAGCAAGAAATAGAAAAACTGCCATAAGCAGAGTATTAAGACAATTGTAACCTCGAGTTTGGGAAGAGTGTAGTCCCATATCATCATCCCTTGAAGATGATGTGATAACTTCTCCCACACGCCAAAAGAACTCGTCTGAGTGGGTTGTTCTTCGCAGAACATGGTCCCGTGGTCACTAAAGCTATATCCACGCCATGCCAAAACATCAAAGAAGGTAGCGTTATAACCATCCATTTCTTTTACCCGGACTGGTAGATTCTATTTCTTATTGGTACAAGAAGAAAGCAATAAAAAGGGATTTACAGTTTCCGGAAAATTACAAAATACAGAAATCTTCATGCTACATTGTTTTATTACAAGTTAACCGCTGTGTAGGTACCCACCCTGCTAAAAATAGTCAACAATCTCTATATATATATTTTTATTTTTGGTTTGGTTAAAAGGATTGGGTCAAGTTATGTTAGTTTTACCTCTATGCTTATTAAAGAACCACCATCGAATTGTTTTTTTTTTTTTTCTGATAAAAACCTCCATCGAGTTGTTGCTGTCAGTTAGGGTTATATCAAAGTTCCGTTAGAGAACCCGACATCTCCGGGCGGCATCTCTCATCCACTCAGACCTATAACCAAATCAAAAACCCTAAACCTCTTGAGCATTAGCATAAACTGGTTTCGGATCAAAAAATGAATTCCCAATTATAGCATAATACATCTAACATTAAAGCTTCCCCTGTTTCGTGACTGAAGCCCTAATTCTCATTCTTGGCTGGAAACCAAGTCAAGTCCTACCACTCTCGTCTCCTTCTCGCTTACCAGTCGTCGATGTATGAGGTCTGGCGTGAGAGAAACAAAGGCTACATCGCTTAATTTCTCGGACCCTAGATACAATACTCCGTTTCTCAGCCCCTCCGATGATCTCTTGAAAGCCTGCTTCTTTCTGGGCTAATTTTTCTGTTGACCTTCATCGCGCTTCGACAGACTTTGATCGCTGCATCTTCTATGCTTCGAGTTTCCTTTTTTTTTTTCTCTGAAGCGTCGCTATGGTCCAATTATTGATTATATTTTGATAAGTGTTTTGTAACTAAATTAATATTAAAATTTAAAGATCCTTTTGTGTTAAGTATCTAAAATATACCCTAATGATAACTATTTATATATTTAAAGACACTTTTAACTATTATTTTTATCATATATATGTTTAAAGAGACTATGATAGTATTAGCAATGAATATGGTTTATACTTATAGAGATTCTAAATATAAAAAAATAATAAAAAGAAGATAAAATAAAAGAGATAATTAAAAAATGTTCTTAATTAAGATATTTAAGAGCATCCACATTGGTTAATTCCAAGTGGCTGTCTTTAAAATTAAATATAATTAATAAAATGAGATAAATATTTTTAATTAGATGAATAGTATAGGACAGTGTCTAAAAAACATTTAAAATACTTTAAAACATAAATGTTTTTATTATTATTTATATTTTACTGATAAGACATTCTGCAAAATATGAAAGATAAAGATAGTCTAAGAAAAGTTTCTATAAATTTTAAGAAACTCCACTTCTACATGTTCTATTTTGATTAACCACTATTTTTAATAATTAAAACATTTATTTTTTAATTAAAAGAAACTCACCACCATCTTATCTTAGAATGGATTAGAATGAGTTTATGTTATACCTTAGTGGGCTGGCTACTCTTTTTAACGTAATACCTTAATTGTTTTTTTGTTTCATTTGTCAATTAAGAAAAAGAAAATTCAATAACTTTATGTGCATCTTGCCATCTTCATTATATGCTTCGAATTTTCCCTTCTTTTTTTTTTCTCTGAAGCGTCGCTAATCGTCCAATTGGGTTGTTCATAAGAGTTTCAAATGGGTAAAACTGGGCTTATGTTATACCTTAATGGGCTGGCTATTAACTGAATCTTCAAATTTTATTTAAAATAATAAAAATCCATATTTCAACAAATTGAATACATTTACAAACCAATAAGAAATTAAAAGCATTTTAATCCCCAAAAGAATAGTGAAAATACAGATACAAATGGAATGACCAGCAAACAAGAACAAAACCAAAGAGATAAAAAGAGACACACTCAATCAATCAAGAACACATAACAAATTTGCACACAAATTAAACCAATTCAAGTTGATAGTAATTCAAACTAAAGACGAGTTTTGCATAACACTCTCTGGAATCCATTTAAAGAACTCGCCGTAACGTTGATCATTACAGGCGTACACACAGCCTTCAACGTACGTCTCCTCGATCGAAAAATCCACGTCTTGTAGCTCACTCTAGCCGTTATATACACTTCCATTTCTATTACTCCTTTCGATTTTTCAGCTCGTAAGTCCTTGGCATTGAACTTAGACAGTGCCCTGTTGTGCGACACAAGCTGCGTCTCAATCCTTGTATCGTTCTTTGGACGCTGCTTGAAAGCAGATATCTCCTTGTGAGCCACGGATTGATTATGGTGAGCCGTGGAGATACGCATAGAGTGGTATCTTACGGATACATGTTTCTCCGGGTTGTATGATTTGATCACGTAGTTGAATTTGGCGTTAATGTGATCGTCATTGCCTATGGCGAAATCTTGAACCGACGCGGCTTCTACCGAATAGATGAGTCGCTTCGGCCTGAGGGTTAGATATGTGATCAGTATGGCGAGGCCTACAAGGAGTCCCAAGAGGATGAGTGCAACAATGATGCATAGGACGGGGTTCATACGCCTCCCCGGCAGCGGTTGAGGTGTCGGTTGCGTTCTCCTAGTCGGTTGGTTTGGAGGAACCATCGTCAGAGTAGATTTTGATGGACTTCTAGTTAAGTTAAATGTTGGGAAAAAGGATAGATATCGCAAAGATTAATTTGAATGCTTGCTTATGGTTCGATACATCTTTATATAAAGGGACTAAAACGGCCAGTAAGATTCTTTGCCTTTGTATAAGGATTAGTTCCAAAACTAATGATTTGAAACTCTTAATTCTTTAGCATTGCTTGTGAATAAATCAAGAAATCTTGGAAGCTGGAAGATTCCTACTTTTTATATTTATTTTGGCTGTTGAATTCTTTGCTTCTTGAAGTAACGTTGTCACTAGAACTAATTTGGCTGTCAATAGCATATATATTTGGATGTCGATCGCATATATATTTTTGTTTCTTTCCCGTTTACCTGTAAATTTTATAGTATATATATGTATATCTAAGACAACGATCTCACTCACATGTAAATATTACAGTTTCAAAAAGAAATTACAGTTTCCATAACACACAAGAAAATAAAGAAATGGAATCTGTGTACTTGGTTTCAATTTAAATATAGTAAAACCTCTATAAATTAATAATGTCGGGACCGGAGAATTTTATTAATTTAGAAAGGTATTAATTTATTTATAAATTAATAATTTATTAATTTATATAGAGTTTTCCAAATTTTTAAAAATATATTACATAAAAAAAAATGATAACAAAATTTTGATATATTTTAATGCATTTACATATTAGGAAATAATTTTTACATATCAAGTTTTTAAATTAGTTTCAGATACAAATTAAAAAAATAATATTATATATTTTGATATTTTAAGAAAAATTAAAATAAACTCCCACAAAATTACAAATTTACTAATAAATAAATAAATTCAAATCATATTTCATTAAAATATATTATATATAATACATTTATATGATTATTAATTTATGTTATTAATGAGACCATATATTTAAATAGAAATTTCAAAAAAATATTATCTTATTATTTTATCGAAATGTGTCTATTATTACAATGGTCACAACTCGGGATCGTAATAATTTATTAATTTATAGAGGTTATTAATTTATATAGGTTATACTGTAATAACAAAAATCAACATTCTGATTCACATGTAAATATTACAGTTTCAGTTGCTGATTTATAATTCTTATGAACGGAGATATATATGTACTTTAATCAACATCGTTGTGTTTAATTATGCCCCTTTGCTTTGTCGGAACTCGGAAGCCTTTATTCCTTTCCCAAAATGCGTAAAGGAAAGAAAGATAGTCAGAAAAATATATGAATAGAATAAGAAAAATAAGAACTAACACTTTCGTTATGATAAGTGTTGATCAATGAGAAAACCAATTTTTCTTTATCATAGAAGAGGCTTCTATATTTATAAAACTGATTATACTTAAACCTAAAATAATATGTCAGATTTTACTTCAGTTTTTTTTTTTTACTTAAAGCTAAATTTATCGTTGCCCGTTTGAAATTATTAACAAATCAAATTCTTCTCTTGAAGACCCTTACTATTTCAATATGTTGTGACTCGTCGGTTACAAACTTAGTTAGGATTTAGGAGTAAGGACTGATAATTCGATCATTAATAGTGACAAAACAAGTCATCATTAATTAAATGAAATTTGTAGTTATAGAAATCAACTCTAAACAAAATGATCCGGATAGTGAAGCCTGGATGACCAGCGGCAGATCAAGCTCGAGGATTGAAAATGCGTGGATTGGATTTGATTGTTGGGGAGGGGTCAGGCGCGGCTGTTTATACCCGCTGGGATAATGTTGTTTTAAATTGGTAAAGAATCACATACAATGTTTTGAGCATATATAATTTTGAATTCGAAAATGGACTGCCAACGACAAACGCTTAATAATCTTTAGCTACATATAATTAATTATATGTGATGATTTTCCATTAAAACTCTTATCGCTAACTCTTTTTACTTGGAATTGAGAGTGGGTTATCTTTTTACCATCAGTTGCAATTCATTTCGAATCCTAAAATATTATGTAGCAATGTATTTTTCGGTGTTCAAATTTGTTGTTATTACGCTATTTTTAATAGTGTCGACACCATTTACAGTTTTTTTTTTTGTCGTCCACACCATATTTACAGCTATGAAAATGATAGCATGATTCGTTTTACCCAACACTAACTATTATGTATGTCAAATCTATGAGATCCATTAGACTATAATATTTAAAAAATGATGTGTTTTGTTTGTGTGTGTGTGTGTTTGTAGAAACAGAGCTATTGACAAGTGATGCAGAAAAGGGGAAAGATAATGGAATGGAATAAGTTAAAGTAAAAGTAGTCATTGCATGCTGAGCATTGAAGTTGGTCGTCGCATATCCCTTGGAAGATCCTTTCTCCTTCACCTTCTCCACCACGAACTATACATATTCATACATACACACGTGAGAACGTGTATGTCTGTGTTTGTATATAGATTTCTATATCATATACATATACCACACACACAAAAAAACTCATAGAGAATGCGTACATGTAGTGTATAGATATCAACCTATTACACATAAGCAACACCAACAGGAATATTCCAGTAGTATATCGCACAAAAAAAATTAGGTCAAAAAGAAAAATAGGTCTCACTTCAACTGTATTTTTTCTGTATGAGTTTATATACTAATTACAAAAGCATACTTTATAGTACGAAAGGCATGTATCATCACTCTGCAATAACTCTTTTCAAGATTTACTATTAGCGTCACATGGATTTGTTATAAAACCCTCTTCCTCAACCTTTCACAACCTCACCTGCTCACCATCTCTCACCCGAAAGCATGACTAACAATAAGAGCCAACAGGAGCCAACATCTCAAGACGAAGATCTTCTGGTTAGTCGTTTAATGATGGTGATAATTATGTATTCTTTTGATCTTGTCCTGAACCAGTATAAGAGATCAACAAAAGCGGGTACAACAATAAGAAGAATCGAAGAACCTGACAAGAAGAGAGATCGAGATTTTAACCAACTTAACAACGTACGTGTTGGTCAACGGCAACCACAATGGAAACAATAGTACTTGAACATTATGTAACTTTTGTCTTTGACCGGGCAATTTCGGAACCTTTGGCAATGTTTCTCTTGGTTTTTGTTTTTTTTATAGTTGATCTATTTGTAGTAGCGCTTCTTGTTATATTGATTGAACGGTACATTTTCCTCGTTTGGCACTTGTGTATTCGTCTTGAAGAGCTTTAATCAGCATATAATTTATAATCTCACAGAGATTTATTTCCATTAAAAAAAGTTATCTCGCTCTGCATAAATATGTATGACGGAAATTGAAGAAAACAACACAAATAAAGCCAAACTTTTTTGGTTTGAAATATCCTTTATGATTTACGAATATAAAATTTTTACAGGCTTTGTTCTAATCGATCGTCTTTCTTCTTACAGGAACAAAAAAATTACTTAAGAGAGAGAATGTTACAAGAGAAAGGAAGCTCACACGTTGCTCTGCTTTTCCGCTACTTAACGGCTCTGTTAACGTGACAGAAGTGGAATGGGCCTAGACCCAAGTGTATTAACTATTAAGACACTTTTTAAGCCCGAAGTTACTAACTTTGACGATTACCAAAATTCGTGTTTAAGTTTCGGAAATTCCGTAACTCGTGAATTCTCGATTAATGTTGTGAGATTCTTAATTAAGTGGATTTTGTTTAATCTTCCATTGATTGATAGTAAATTTAGATGTTAAAAGAAAAAGGAAAAAAAGAAGATAAAGGTTTTGTTTCCTATTTCGACAACAAGTATTGTTACACAACGGAGAACACAAAAACCACATATGATGTCACATAACATAATTATAGAAACCATATTTTCTAACCGTCATGTTGAAAAAAACTAAAAGCATTACAAGAAAGATACATCGATTAGAGAAACGAAACTAACGTTGCTGGGTTTTATGAGCAACATAGTTAGCAATAGCTTTAGAGCCTTCAGCGACAGCGTGGCGGCTAAGTTCACCAGGTAAAACAAGTCTCACCGCTGCTTCGATCTCCCTCGCAGACAACGTCCTTCGCTTCGAATAATCGCTTAACCTCGCCGCTTCCTCTGCTATCCTCTCAAACATATCTCCCATGAACATGTTCACCACCGTCATCGCCTTTGACGTTATCCCTAACTCCGGATGCACTTGCTTCATCACCCTATACACATATCTCCTATACTCATCTCCCGCCAAATCATCTCTTTTCTTCGTCTTCCTCTTCCTCTTCCCCTTCTTCTCAGCCTTATGGGTCTTCTTCACGGTTTCACTTTTGGAAGCGGGAGTTCCCGGTGGCTGAGGTGACAGCTCATCTCGATTCTCCACCGGAATCTCAACCGTAGTAGCATTTTCTCCGACGGGAATGGAGTAGGTGAGATATTGAGTCTCTTGATCGTTCTCTGTCTCGGTGAAAGTGAATTCTTGAGTCTCTTGATCGTTCTCTGTCTCGGTGAAAGTGAGTTCTTGAGTCTCTTGATCGTTCTCTGTCTCGGTTGTCACATTCGGATCCCCTTCACTGACAGTTACTTTGATTGTCTCCTTCACTACTTTCTTCTTCTTCGTCACCGAAACCACCTTCTTTGGTTTTCTAGGCGCCATCGTCTTCGACACTCTTCGTTTGTTAGTTTAACCGTAATTGTTATGAAGTGGTTAAATAATAAAAAGCTATTTGGCATGGGGTAACAGTAATTCTTCGATTGACGTGTGGTGACACGTGTCTCTCGATTACCTTCACCTCGGTGTATACTGCGTAATACGTGGTGGTTGTAAAAAAGGTAAGAAAACTTATCGTATATATTAGTCGAATATGTTATAAATTTTTGGTTTGACTAAGGTAATTGTAAAATACCCGTAAATTTTGATGCTATTTTTTTATTTGTATGAAAGAAAAAGAAATGTGATCGAATAAACATTAACTGTAGCCCACATGCTAATGGAATTACGGTAAAAGAGCCTACAAATTTGAACGGGTCCTAAACGGGCTTGTGTATAATGAGAAATTTTCACTACCAAATCAAATTAAATATGTTTTTAACTCTTAAGTTTAAGTACCTAAAGATTAGATGGCTATCATAATTACTCACGTACTATTCTCCCATGAGGCCCAAGTTGTTAAAGATAAAAACAAGATCGATATATACAACAAATCATGTACACAACCGGAGTTAAATTCCATAAGAAACACGAAGTGGAGTAAAGATAGTTGTAGCTATAGAAAGCGATTGAAATTTAAGAGTAAAAAGGTAAAGATATATACCTAGAGAATGAAATTTGATTCAGTCGCTATTACTCCTCTGTTTCTTAAGGGCATTGGTTGGGCTGTGAACAAATAAAGTCTCTACTTCTTGGCTCCCGACTTCGGTGGCTTCGAAGAACCGAAGATCTTTGGACAATTTTGGCTTCCTTGTCAGAGAAATCTCACGCGGTCGCTTTCTTGGCGGCGGAGGACATGTCTCCACCTCCGGAATCTTATGATCACTTGAAGTTGGTGTACACAAAGATTCTAACAAGTCTTCTTTCTTCGATGTCTCTTGATGATCTTCTTCTCCTTCTTCTTGGATTTTGGGATTCTGCTCTTCTGGCATTTCTTCTTCTTCGTGGGACTCGAGAACCTTAGACATGGTCACATGGATGCGAAAAATTTGTGGGCTTTACCTTCCAGTGGAAATAATATTAACTCAAAAGTGAATTGGTATCTAGAAAGTGATACGCAAAGATAGAGGAAGATTATAGAGTTTGTATTTTGCGAAAGGTCCATGTATGTATTAATCTTGAGTGAATATTAGGCTATTCAATGTTTTTTTGTGCAACTTAATTGTTTGGGAATTAGAAGTGAAACTTTTGAACTGCTCTGTGTCCAACCTTCAGTTAGTTTTTTTTTGTCTTTTCTATCAACAGTTATTAGATTCACTGTGTTTGCAGACACATTTGGTTTTGTTTTACCCATGAAAGAATGAACATTATTATATATTACAATTGTAATTTAACGGAGAAGTTTATCCAAAAATATGTCTCATATGTCACATCGTTCGTACAAATGGTTCGCATAGGATACCATATCATCACTTAAATATAATATAATGTTTTCATTTCATAATTGATGTCCACTTTCCGTCTCGCCCTTGGACTTATTCGCAGCCTATTATATAAACCATTAAGATATGGCCAAGTCATTCTCCACTTTGGTTTATACGAGAATTTGCTTAAGTTACTATAGTCTTTTTTTTTTTGCTGGATAAGCATGCACAGATTTGAAGACAATAGTTGGAAGACCAAATTGAAAACTCTGAGATGGTAAGGAGCCATGACTGTACATTGTCTTTTGCCAAACCGTCGTATTAAAACGCGACACTCTTTACCTTATTGAATTTTTTTTTTGTACCTTATTGAATTTGTGGCAATACTGCCTCTTGATAATCAAAATGGGGCTATTATAATAACTCTTGTAAGATATTTAATGGCTTTTTGTCAACTAAATCCAATAGCACATGCAACCAAGTTTCGAAATCCAAGTCAAATTGGATTTGATTATCGAACAAAAGAAAATTGGGGTTTTTTTTGTGGTCCGCCGCGTTTTTATATCGTAATAGTTGTAATCTTGCTATTTTTGGCTCTTTTTGACTATTAATATATTAGACCTTTCTAACAAAAGTGTAAAGAAAAGAAGAATTTGCTTGCGTGGGAATGACTCGCTTAGCTAACGCGTCGTTATACATACGACGTCATATGGCTTGACACATGCGTATCATGTAACTCATTATAGAAAAAAATATATATGATTATCGTAAATTTATTCAGAAATAAATAAATAAAACACAACACTTGATGTGGCTTTCTAATGTCGCGAATTGTTGTTGGTCGTCGCTATTTTCCTATTCCTGCTCCATTCTTCAACTTCTCTCATGAGTTCTATTATCAATCCTTCTAAAGTCAAACAGGTTTCATGGACGCCCGGTTTGATTTCACAAAAAAAAAACCTAAAACAAATCCAAACTAGAAAAGACTTATTTGCAGAGAAAGAGTTATTAATCTTGGGTATGACTGATCTCACAAAAGAAGAAATAGAGATTCTTCTCATAGTTAGAACCAAAAGTCGTCGTATCTTTGACACGAACGAATCTATTAAATAATTAGATCGTCTGTGTAAACAAAGGGAAAAGCTTCAAGTTCTGTGAAAAAAAAAACTAGTAGGTTTGTGTTTCCTTTATTTTCCAAGAAGCTTTTAAATTGTTTCTGAGTATGTAAACAGAAAAGTGTGAAAAAGTAAAATAAGTAAGAGTGATGCAATCATATGCTACACATGGCAACTTTTTCTTTGTCGCCTTCCAAATCATTATTAATTAAGTTTACATTTTATGATTTCTTCTTTCATCACTAATAATTTAATTTAATTTAATTTATTGAACCGATACCATAACCTGAATGAAATTTTGAAGGCTAAAGAGAAGAAGATTCAATTCAGAAGCAAGCAAGGAAGGAAGGAAGTAGATCTGTGTTTCTGTTGAAGTCTGATTGATCTGATCGGAGGTATTTGGGGAGGAACATATATATATATTGCTCGGTGGTAATGGCTGCGGTTCCGCCTGAGAACGGCGTGGACGGAGATGATGAACGACAGGAAGAAGAGGAGGAGGAAGAAGAAGAAGAAAACGGAGATGAAGTTGAGGAAGAGCCACGCCTCAAATACCAACGGATGGGTGGCAACGTACCTGCGTTGCTATCTAATGACGCTGCTTCCTGCATCGCTGTAGCTGCGCGGATGATCGCGCTTGGTACGCATGACGGAACCGTCCACATCCTCGATTTTCTCGGGAATCAGGCGAGTTTTTCACTGATTTCAGTTTTTTCATATTATGAAATTTCGGGTCAATTTTAAGACTTTTAGTGGCAATTTCAACAGTTTTACGAGTTTTAGTGTCAATTTCAACGTTTAAGGAGTTGTAGTGGTTTGGTGATATTTTTATGATGAACTGAGGTTAATTGATGGTATGCATTTCGTTAGGTTTCTTGGTTGGTGGTGGAACATTTTAGATAGTTTGCTTTAGCTATTGTTTTCTCAAAGTTTAATTTTTTTTTTTTTTTTTTTTTTTCATTATAGGTTAGAGAATTTCGTGCCCACACTGCCCCGGTTAATGACCTCAACTTTGACACTGAGGGAGAGTATATCGGAAGCTGTTCAGACGATGGGTCTGTTGTTATTAACAGCCTTTTCACTGATGATGAGAAGATGAAATTTGATTATCATCGACCCATGAAGGCTATTTCCTTAGACCCTGATTATACCAAAAAGCAATCTAACAGGTTTGTAGCTGGTGGCTTGGCTGGTCACTTGTATATGAACTCCAAGAAGTGGTTCGGTTTTAAAGATCAGGTTTGTGTTCATGTGGGTAAATTACGTTTTGGAATACAACCTACTTATCGTGAATTTGATAGAGGCTGACCTTATAGGTGCTGCACTCTGGGGAAGGTCCAATCCATGTTGTCAAATGGAGAGGAAGTCTCATTGCCTGGGCTAATGATGCTGGTGTTAAAGTTTATGATACAGCCAAAGATCAGCGTGTTACATTTATTGAAAAACCGCGGGGAAGCCCCCGCCCTGAGGCTTTGCTTCCCCATTTGGTTTGGCAGGTTAGTGTGGATAACTTGTTTTATCTGTTTACTTTAATTTCGCCCAAATAACTTCATGATGTAACAGCATTGATTTGAAGGGGTATTTTTCTTGAACTATTTCCAGGATGACACTCTCCTTGTGATTGGTTGGGGAACATCAGTTAAAATTGCTTCAATTAAATCTGACCAGCAAAAACCTGGAACGTATAGGCAAATTCAGATGTCTAGTTTAAACCAAGTGGATATTGTTGCATCTTTCCAAACCAGTTATTACATTTCTGGGATTGCTCCCTTTGGTGATTCTCTAGTTATTCTTGCTTATATACCCATTGAAGAAGATGGTGAGAAGGAATTTAGTAGCACCACTACTCTGTCGCGTCAGGTAATCTCTTCGTGGTGGTTTAGGACAATATTTGGCATGCCTTTTGGCCAGTTGTTGAGTCTGATTCTAAGTTATACAGGGAAATGCCCAGAGACCTGAAGTACGCATTGTATCATGGAACAATGATGAACTTACAATGGATGCTCTTCCAGTACATGGCTTTGAGCATTACAAGGCGAAAGACTATTCCCTTGCTCATGCTCCTTTCCCAGGTCGGGGTTTTGTTTGTAAAGTAATCTGTGGAAAGCCTACCTTTAAGTACTTACTTGAAAAATTGATGCGAGTGTAGGTAGTAGCTACGCTGGGGGACAGTGGGCAGCTGGTGATGAACCACTGTACTATATTGTTTCTCCAAAGGATGTTGTGATTGCAAAACCCAGGTTGATTTTGTGGTCGCCCTTTCTTTTTTCCATGTTATATTAGTGCTTTCTAAATGAATCCTTAATTATTCTGGTTTGTTACTTGTTAGGGATGCTGAAGATCACATTAACTGGCTTTTGCAACATGGATTCCACGAGAAAGCCCTAGCAGCTGTTGAGTCTGGTGAAGGACGAACCGAACTAATTGATAAGGTACTTGTTCGAAAATAATTAGTTACTAAACCTTTACACAATGGTCCATAATTTTGTTATCCACTTTTTTCTACTATAATCTGATGAAATGCTTTGTAAACTTCTGTTCATGATTTTGATTTTATATATGAAAATATCATGACTTCAGTTAGGTAAACACAGCCATTCTGGAAATACCCTACTTGTTCAACCAAAGGACGTTTTGTTCAGATGTTTCATAAGCCTAGCTGGTCGTGGTCTAGAAAACAATTGTTAAATGTTATATAAATATTATTCGATCCTTTACCACGTTCTCTTTTTGGGTCTAAGGATTTTTGAGTTTGACCAAGTTTTACTTATCTAGGTTGGTGCTGGATATCTTGATCATTTGATTGTGGAAAGAAAATATGCTGAAGCAGCATCTTTATGCCCCAAATTGTTACGAGGTTCTGCTTCAGCC
Organism: Nasturtium officinale; assembly: GCA_963854855.1. NCBI lineage: Eukaryota > Viridiplantae > Streptophyta > Magnoliopsida > Brassicales > Brassicaceae > Nasturtium > Nasturtium officinale. Next base: position 2,185,415 of record OY978500.1, read on the forward strand.
TGGGAGAGGTTTGAACTAAATTAATATCTCTTATTTGCTTAGTGTTTTTTTTTGGTTGTTGTTTACATTATCTAATAATATGGTTCTCCTGCCAGGTGGGTTTTCCATTTTGCTCAACTACGCCAACTTCCTGTTCTTGTTCCATTCATGCCCACGGATAACCCAAGGCTTAAGGATACTGTGTATGAGGTTTGTATATATCAACAACTTTGTAGTTTGTACATGTAGCAATTTTTCCGTGTTCCTATACCCTTGCAAATGTCTTCATCTCTTGATTCATGTGATTGAGTAAAGAACCAATAAGAGAAAATAGAATAGTTTTATCAAGGAAACCCCCAAGGAATACAAGATACCCCATATTATTAAAAAAAGTTCACTTGTAAACGCTAACCTGTGTTTAAAACAATTGAGGCATTCTTGAAGTTTATTTCTCTATGATGTAGGCTGCTCTAGTTGCACTGGCAACCAACCCCTCATACCACAAGGAGCTTTTGTCAGCTGTTAAATCTTGGCCACGTTCAGTATATTCCGCTTTGACTGTTATCTCAGCAATAGAGCCTCAGCTGAACACATCTTCAATGACTGATGCCCTCAGAGAGGTCAGATTGTCTGTCATGTTAACCTAAGTTTTATCAACATTTACTGATTCTCGGATTAATTTTTTTGTATCCTTTCATTTATCAGGCGCTGGCAGAGCTGTATGTGATTGATGGACAGTATCAGAAAGCCATCTCCCTATATGCTGATGTATGTGTGTACTAAGGAAGATATATATTTTCAGAAGTCTTTTCCCCTGATCTTGTTCATATTTCCTCCGTCGATAGTCAGCTAAAATTTTCTTTTCCCTTTTTCTCCAGCTTCTCAAACCAGAAGTGTTTGACTTCATTGAGAAATACAACATGCATGAGGCGATTCGTGGAAAGGTATACTAGGGAAATTTTGCACACGTTGAGATTTTATCTCTCTTTTTGGATTATCTGGATCCTGTATCTATTTCTTAGATATAGGTACTAGAAACTTCTCTGTGTAATACCTAGTTCAAACAAAGATGGAGGTCCATAGCGCACATTTTCAATTTTGTGGTTATGGTATGGGATGGTGTAATGAGTAGTATTATCTTGGGGACTGGGCATATCCAATGCTATTCTGTCATAAAACTCTGTTTCATACAGACCGGTGAACTTTGTTTCTCTTATCTCTTTGTGTAGGTATTCCAGTTAATGCTGCTTGATTGCAAGCGTGCCACGACCTTATTAATTCAAAATAGGGAATTAATTGCTCCATCTGAAGTTGTTCAACAACTTCTGAGAGCTAGCAACGATTCAAGATTTTACTTGTACTTGTATCTGCATGCACTATCTGAAGTCAGTCATGATACTGGGAAGGATTTTCATGATATGCAGGTATGTGTATTTAGCTAACTCAATATATAAATGGCTGTTTCCTTTCTCTTTGTCTTTTGCTCTAGTATTTTCTTAAAATACACACATGCTGCAGGTAGAACTATATGCAGAATACGATACTAAGATGCTGCTTCCCTTCCTACGTAGTAGTCAACATTACAAGCTAGAGAAGGTAGTCAACATTACAAAGCCAGACAGCTTACTGAAATGAACTACATCTCGGTTTTGTCATTGTGAACTTGATATATTGCAACATCTCAGGCATATGAACTTTGTGAACTTGATAAATTGCAACATGTCAGGCATATGAACTTTGTGTCAAGAAAGATCTATTAAGAGAGCAAGTGTTTGTATTGGGGAGGATGGGAAATGCAAAGCAAGCTCTTGCTGTCATTATAAACAAACTGGGGGTTATAGAAGAGGTAAATTCTTAATACTCTTTGTGCAGTTATTTATCTTCTTAACGCAATCCTTGTACTCTTTGATTGGTGTCTCGTTGACTGGTTATATAGAAAACAAGCTATAGTATTTAAAATTGATCGATCTCCTGCAGGCTGTGGAATTTGTGTCCATGCAGCACGATGATGATCTATGGGAAGAGCTGATTAAACAATGCCTGAACAAGCCCGAGATGGTAAAAACTGTGTGTTGCAAGTCAAATCTGCCACACAAATCGTCGTTGATTCTTGGAAATTTGTGTCGTTGTAGTACTTATTCCTTAATCTTATGTTCCTTTCCACCAATTTTAGGTGGGCTTGCTGTTGGAGCACACAGTTGGCAACCTCGACCCTCTGTACATTGTAAATATGGTCCCAAATGGCTTGGAAATACCTCGGTTAGTTTTTACTATTACTCTGCACTGCTGTTATGTTATTCTTGAGTTTGTTCAACCTCGTCCCTCTTCTATGTGGTGCCAAACCTTTTGGTTTACGCGAAAGTTATGTGCGCTTACAGAGCATTGGCAGAATCATATGCGTTCTGATCACTTTTTGCCACAATAACGTTTTCGTCATTATTTCTTCTGTTTTCAGATTAAGGGATCGGTTGGTCAAAATCGTAACAGATTACAGAACTGAAACATCTCTTAGACACGGTTGCAATGACATCCTCAAGGTACACATTTAATGTCACTATTGTCTCTCTGATCATATAATATCTGAAAAAGGCTCCAGGGAATTTGACATGTGGGGTTGTTGTATAGACGGACATTGTTAATCTTCTGGTCAAATGTTTCAACGAGGCGAGGCGTGGGGTATGCCTAAGCAACGAAGAAGACGACTCCCGTGCGAAGAGAGAAGACAATAATCGCTTATCATCGCAGAGAGAGGTAGTAGATAAATCTGTGAGCGTAAAAATGACTGTGGTGAAGTCGAAGACACGAGGGGACACATGGTGTTGTATGTGCTTCGATCCGGTCTATATAAGAGGGGACACCGTGGTGGTCTTTTTCTGCTGCCATGCTTACCACATGACATGCCTCATGGATGCTTCCTTTAGTAACAGCAATAACAAGACAACCAAAGGCTCTTCAGGATATGAATATGGCTACGATAATGGTGTGGAGGACGAGGAAGAGGAGGATGACGAAGAAGATGACTATGTTGATGGAGACAGGCCCAGGCGGTCACGTTTACGATGCATATTATGTACTACTGCCGCCGCTGCTTCCGGTCGGTAGCGATCCCTTTTGTGCATGTGTTTGTGAAATATTTTTTGGTGCGCTTCGAAATTCTTTAATTTTTTAGTTAAAGAAGAAAAAGTTCAGTGTGTTCTTGTAGTCATCTAAATTATAGCAAAAAGAGAAAGGCGAGAGATTAATCAAACATATGATATGCGTGCCTTCGTATTATTTCCCAATGGGTGGCCAAATTTTCCAATTAAATTATCTGATGTTTTATTCAAAGACCAAGTTCGTTTCTCTCTTTCTCTGCACAATGATCTGCTGCATGTTGCTTGATCTGAGAATTTGACCCCCCCCCCCCCCCCCCCCCCCAAAAAAAAAAAAACTAATTTTCGGTAATTTCATTTTCAGTGTACTGATTGTTGAACGTCGTTTAGTATGGAGTGAAACACGGTATCTATACTTTACCATCCTATGATTTCATATCTACACTATTTCTGATAGACTGGGAAACCAATCTTCATAAACCCAAGGCGTTTCAATGTAAGATCAACAATGAAATCACAAAATACAGCAGCAAAAGCCAAACTTACTCTCTCATTCCAATCAGACAGAAACAGAGAAATAAAATGTGGAATTCCACCAAAGAGAGGTAACATATGAAGAAGCCTCTCATACAAAGTAATGTTATAGTTTGAACAAACCCATTCCCTTATAAGTTTCGGACAAATACAAGATATAAAAGCTTCAACAACGAATTTAAAAACATTAACAGTGATACTATATGACAATAAAACGTAAACTAGAAGCAACCACCATCATATATCATTGGCTTAGAACGGCCTAAATAAGGGGATAAAAGGTTTCTGTTGGGTGAATTAAAAAAAAAAAACAAAAAGAATGAAATAGTGGAAGTCCAAGTGACTGCTGCGTTTATAAGAGAGATGACCTCTAAGATGCGACTGGTTTTGAAGTGGCCTTTTTAATGGCTTCTGCGTAGGTCCTGTGCTGGTATGTTAATGTCGACTCAAGCAAGTCCCAAAGAGACGTCTTCGGGTTCCATCCTAATTATTTTTCCATACCGTTGATCAGAAAACTATTGGTTACGTTTGAAGAAAAAAAACAGACTAAACAAGAGGGAATTACCAAGCTGACGGTTGACGATGGTCATGTCTGGGATTCTCTTGTCGCTATCATCATAACCTTCTCCATAAAACTCTTTAGAGCTCACGTCTATCGTTGGACTCTCTATAGCTGTCTCTCCACTCACTTTTGCGTAGACCTGTCCATTTTTGTTTTGCAACATTTAAGCGTGCTATATTATATCAAAAATCAATAAAGAGTCTTATTCATGACCATTTTTTTCTCACCTCAGTCATCATTTCAGCAAGTTGTCTTACTGTCACTTCATTGTTTGGGTTGCCGACATTGAAGATATGCCCATTGGCTCTCTCTGGGTTTTCCTGTTAAAAAATTCCCGCAAGAAAATTCAGCTGCAACTTATTTGATAACATTACAATAAATGAAATCTGTAACGAAATGAAACTCACAATCATCAAAAGGACAGCTTCAATAGCATCTTTGATGTAGATGAAGGTTCTCTGTGATTCTCCACCATCCACAAGCTTGAGAGGCTCTCGCCGCAGAAGGTTCTGAAAGTACCCCATAACAAGTAAAGAAGTTAAGCTGCAGCCACCAAAAGAACTCGAGTTATTGGACTGAGCATGTAGACTTACGTTACTAAAGCATGCTAGGACCCTAGGGACACCCTCGCTAGGACCATCAATGCCGGGGATGAAATCCATCCTAGGTCCAATCCAGTTAAATGGTCGTACAATGGTGAACTCGAGTCCGTTCTCAGCCCCCTCAGCTGCAATCACAAATATGTGAAGTGAGAACCATTTTGTGTCCAAATAGATGGAATTTTCTTATCATTTAAACAAAACTGCGTACCGTAGACAAGTCTCTCAATCAATTGTTTTGCACAAGCATATGACCACCTCTGCTTCTCAATGGAACCAAATATGCAAGGGGATACATCTTCTTTGAGTACATAGAAATCAGGATCCTGTAGAAAACAAGACGAGCATCATTCATGAGAAGTGAGAAATACAGAGACAAAAGTATCAATCAGAACCACAGGGAACGTAATATTTACTACATTTTCTTTCTGGATCAATAAAGTAGAGACAGTGATAGGTGTATAAGAATTTGACTTTACTCTCAGAAAAATAACTTAACACAACAACAACAATAATAGAGTAAAAAAAACATAGTTTTTTTATCCACTTGACAGCGACGTTGAGCAAAAAAGTGATGCTAATGATGATAGTGAATAGAAGAAAAAGACAGACCTGACGGAGAGGATGATCCTTGGGAAGAAAGCTTCCAATGGTTTTCCCATAGACTTCACAAGTGGAAAAGTGAATGAGACGCTTGTTGTTCTCAGAGCAGTATTTAACCTAAATGCCAAAACCAATGAAGAGTCAATGTCACATGAGAGAGTAATAAACAAATGTTAAGAAGCATGCTCTCCATAAATAGATACCACAGGGAGAGCATCGATGAAATTGCTGTAGATAGTGTCAAGAGGACGCGTATTGTAATCTGCTGGAGTACAGATCGCAGCTAGATTTATCGTCTGCAAAAGCAAAACAACAATTCAGAATCTAATTTCTCATAACGGATCAGATCTGAATCTCTAATCATCAAACGCACTAAGTAACCGATTCTAATCATCCCTGCGCAAAAGCATGAGCAATAAAGAGCAGCAGATAACATTGAAATCGACGGAAGAAGAAGAATACCAGATCTGCCATCTTGATGAGTCCTTCGAGTCTAGAATCATGCTTAATGTTAATACGATGAAACTGGATCCGACCAGCCCATTGAAGCGTATCAGGCTCAAGCAAATGCTTGATCTTGTCATTGTAGACATCGAGAGCGAGCACCTTATGAGGAGTCTCCGTCATCAGCTTCTCACAGAGATGAGAGCCAATGAAACCTCCAGCGCCGATCATGCATATCGTGATCGGCGTAATCGGATTGCCGTTCAGATCCAATCTAGCGGCTCCGTTGGCCATGAAATGTGTCGGTGGTAGAGAAATCAAAATAGTAAGGCGCGTGAAAGATAACTAATGCAATGCAATCAAATTTATATGGAACAAAAATGAGAGATGGATATTTAAAGTCATGTGGGCATATTTATGTCTTCCCTACTCTCACAGCTTACAGATACAGTCTATACTCGCTCACACGTCAAATTAATGTTTTCGTTATGTGTCTGTCATATTCTGTCCTTGTCAAATTACGAATCCTTCACGTGCAGTCATTAAACTACGAATCCTTCACGTGCAATTATTTTAAATCTTACTCATTATTGCTACAATTACTTCTAATTATTGACCATTGTTAGTAGTATTTAGTTTACACACGGACACGCAATTGATAATATGATTTCAGCTAGTGGTGGTTAGTAAGTAAGAATTAATTAGTGATAAAGAGTTACAATAATAAGCTTAAAAAGCCAATAATAAAGTTACAATGTCATGCTAGAAGCGAGGAAAAGATGGACAAGTAAAAGGCTACTTGTATTAACAAGTAGTAACTTCTATAATCACTCTCTGAACCGCTCTCTCTCCACTGCCCTGTGTTTATAACGTCTTTGCTTCGTCCCCCTCTTGACGCTGATACATTCACCTCCAAAGAACCTGCAATGTCATCATCTCTCTAATTTCATTATTTGCAATCTTAAACCAACTCCCTAACCGGAATGTGTAAAGTTTATTGCTTTTGCAGTAAAATAGAGAACACACGTACAGTCGTATTCTGCCCATCCAATCCGTTGGTGAACAAGATCGTAGACCACCACTTTGTCTTTAAGAACCAGATCTGCAAAAGCAATCACACATTCAGAAAAATGGTAGCACAGTTGATCGAGTAACAGAAAAACAAAACAAAAAATCATTACCGCCAAGAATTGTTATACGACGATGCAACATTCTCTGGAAACCAATGCACCATATTGAGCTTCCTGACTGATGATAGCAAAATAATAATTTATCTTAAGTTTTGTCAGGGCTGAAAATAAATACAAGAGAACTATCTATAGATTAACTCACGCTCGTATGCGTGTTAGTCTCATTAGACCAAAGCTAAGGAAACTGCTACTCTTATTCAAATTCACCAAATGACCAGAGACACTGGATTAATGAGAGACTCTTCACTCTCAACCAAATGCCCAACAAAATACTAAAAATCCACACCCAAAACAATCTGCAAAGACATCCTTTTAAACCACCACTCACTGTCGGCTCTCTCACAAACTCCTAAAACATCTCTGATCTGCTAGATTTAGTCTTAGGCTTGATATCGTAGACCTATGAAGACTAAGAGTTGAGCAGGTTAACTTTTCCAAAGCTTTTGCACTGACACACTATCAATACAAGTTATAAAGTAGTCTAATAAGTGTATGAATATGCTTACACTAGAAAAAATCTGAAGATATGCACGGGGTTGTAAGACCATTGATGCACCACCAGCAAAGCTCAGACTAACCTCGGGAAAGACATCAACAGCACTGCAACATGAATTCAAATTATTTTTTAGCAGTTAAGCATTTGAGAGATAATAGCCTTCTATATATACGTACATGTGAGAGAAACATTACCCAGCAGAGATATCAAAGCACTGGTAACTCTCGTAGGTAATGGGACGCCCGTACTGCGAAACAGCACTCGAAATCTGCAAGTTAAATGGTTTATATATCTTCTTTCTTGTAAGGTATGATAACATTTATCCTTTAATTTGGATTGTAGTCTCATTCCAATAAATGTAACACTTGACGACAGGTACTTCAAGAATGGCAAAATGTAGACTGAAGATGGCATACAGCGGTTAGGTGATTGTAAAACCTGAAGATGAATAGAGGAAGAGAAAACACTCACAGCTTGGATGAATGGACCATAAGCTTCGACAGGAAGATACGCAAGAGTCGTCCCTGTATCAATTATCGTTCCATCACCAGTGGCAATTGTGAAAACAGATGGATCAATCGGTAATATCTGACCATTCACAGCAATGGTCTGCAGGTTCACATTATAATGTAGCCTGAAACAGTTTTTGCAGCATATTATCTGAATCAAGACGTGGGTTTATATATTTTAATTTTCCTATCCCAAGATGAACAAACTGCATATTATTTACCTAGAGCCAGTTACAAAAAAAACATCTATTTCTGGATCATATGGTTCATGCAGCAGAATAGGATAGCAAAAAAAATCTCACATTTTAGTGACTTTCATAATCATTACTTAAACCTACTTGTCTTACAAAACAAATTCTGGGAATTCTACCAAACATAGAAGCCTTTTTCATTATGATAATAAGTACCCTCAAGGTTTAGCCGGTGCTTTTACTTGGTTATATGATAAGAACTAAGGTGTATAATAGAAAGATTGAAAACTCACTGTGATGAAACAAGAGGGGTATAGACTGTATCTGGCCTCTTAATTTGACCTAAAACCATTATACCTCCCCCGTCTTTATCTCCCTTCAGACAATGCGAGAATACTCGTGGTGCAAGTCCTTGCACAGCAAGCTGTGAAATTACAGATAAACTCCCTTGTCCTAACCCAAAGATGCCATCTACTGCTCTCCTAGGCCTCTGTAAGTCTCCAGTTTGTAAATTGCTACACCTGTTTGTCAATATTGAAGATATGCATCACATATTATGAAAGTTGAAAGACATGTAATATATAAATGTACACGCACAATATTTTGTTGCTAGCTTACCCAAAGACAAAGGGAGCAGAGAAATTTATAGCTAAGGTACTGGTAATAACAGTATCAAAGGACATGAAATCTGAGATGTAGAAACCAGAAGTGCCACTTCCATCACCATACTTAAACGAATAGGAACAAAGATTGTTGGGAGCACATGCTGACTCTGTCTGGAAATTTGAGTAACATCTCTGGTCTGAACATGAAACCAGTGAAGCTGAGGAGGAGACTCCAGGATCAAAGAAACTTAGTTGAATCTGGAAACTCAAAAAAAAAAAAATAGACACAAAAGAAAGGCAAACCAGGAGATCATATAGATGTAGCTCGTTATAAAGATAAAACCAAGACCATGAGGAAAATGTAAAATTGCTATTTAGGAATGTTAAGAAGAAACGTACTTGGTAGAAGAAAAAAAAAAAAAAGAAACGTACTTGGAGTTCACTGGTCTTGGGGCAGCCATTGCAGGAAGTGCAACTAACCCATAAAACATCACTTCCTGTGTCAATTTGCACATTAAATTCTCTTGGGGGTGTCCCAAGTTTAACCTTTGTGTAATAAAGCCTGTCGTGATAGCAAAATAACAACAAGGTCCCAAAAAAGGAAAGGTCAAGAGTCAAGAGACAGAATTAAACTTCTAAAAAAAGGAATCGACAAGAGTCAAGAGACAAAATCAAAATTCTAAATTCAACACATGATGAGGCAATGTTCTAGAATGCTGCTAAACTTGTTTTTTCTCCTATATATTAGATCTACTGGCGCTCATTTACTTGTAATCACATTTGATTCAACCAGGTTTGATGAAAAATGCGTCTAATTGCATTACTCAGCCTAACCAGAGAAAAAGTAATTTATTTGATTCGATTTGGTTTAGGAAATTTGTTGCAAATCCAAGTTCGGAGAGTGTATTAAGGGGTTCCAAAAAAAAAAAAAATTCTTCAGAGAACAAAAGAAAAAGAAAGAAAATTTGAAATAAAGTACATAAGCAAAGGAGTAACAACAGTAATAGTTACCCAACGAGAAATGGATCGGAGGCTCCATCAACCGGAAAATTAACAACTCCGCCGACAGGAGACTGCAACAATCTTCCATGGCGAGCTGAATCAAAAGCTCTGAGCTCAGTCAGACCAAGTTCATGGTTTGGCGGAATCAACCTCTCCAGCTTGAGAACCGCGCCGGAGCCGCAGACAATGGATGTCGAAGCATATAAAACCACGGCAACGATGATGATTACTCCTGCAGGAGAATCCACCATCATTTCTCGAGAGAGAAAAAAAAAAAAAAAAAAAAAAAAAGAGAGAGAGAGCCGCCAACTGAAACGTTCTTGATATTCTGATGACAGTGCTAAAGTTTGTACATTTTTGTGATTAATTTAATAAATGTCCAATGAAGATTTGGATAATTTATCCTCTTTTGTTTTTAGTTATTTTGGTCGTGTTTTTAAATTCCGCATTTTTGATTAATGTGATTTTTGAAAGTGTATTTTTTAATTGTTTGCTGAGTAAAAAGTGTGCCGAGTACGATACTGATGTAATGTAATGTCTTTTTATGACGTGTCTACGTGCGAGTATAACTTTTCTTTCTACTAAAAGGATAAATCATATTATCGATGTTTAAAGACATAAAGTTAAGCGCTTAGCCAACTAATCAGAAACTAATAAGAGATTAATCGGATATTTTTTCTTTCCAAATTTGCCGTTATCGTAGACTACCTCTGACTCTGACTGAGGTTCCCACTAAACTAAACGGACTTTCCTTGGAAGAGCCAGATGTTTGGATTTGTTTTTCTTTCCACTCTTAACTCCAATTGTGTGAGAAAAAGATTTAGGTCGCTCAATTCTCAGATGAGTACAATAAGCAATATCAGAAAGAGAAATAAGTGAAGAGTGATTATTGGACCTCTATTAGTCTAAACGTCGAACACCAAAATAAATTGGAACAAAAGGAGTTCTCCTCCATTGCTTCCTTAGAGCCTCTAACACCCACCAAATCGAACTGACAAAACCAAAAGATAAAAAGAGTTTGTTGTCTTCTGTTAACCCTTCTGAATTTTAACTACTCCACATCCTTCAAAAGTGTAAAGGAGCAGTACTCGTCTTTTGAGACAGTCTCTGGTTTAAGCAGCGATCTGGACATGTCATGGAACCAAAAATACCCTCAGATGTTATACTATTGCATACGCCAAACTATACCAAGAAGATGCTTAACAAGCTTAAGCTTAAAGACAATTTTGTAACCGTTCACTAGGAACATTCCAGGGAAAGTTGAAAGATTTCTTAAAGTCTAGTGTATGTCATACCAAACCAAGCACTTTCTACACTGAACGTTTTTCTTTTGTCGATTTTTTTGGATTCGTGAAGGCCAAAGACAATTGGGAGTATTGTGATTCAAATGGTTTAAAAGAGATCAATTTGGTTACCTCTCATTGATCTTCCAAGAGAAGTGAGGTGCAAGAGAGAAGTTGTGATACTTCCTCTGGAGTTGCTGATCCAAAACCTTGCCATCTTATTCTCCCAAATTTGTCGACTAGGAGAATATACCTGAAACATAAACACGTATGTGCAACAGAGAGATCAGACAGGTTAAGTGGATCTATTATGAACTCTTAACTAGATGGTAGAGATTCTTCTGTACCCGGTGAGAAGGTTCAGAACTTTAATTTGTTTGCGGAAGTGATAATGGTCCCCAAAGGAGTAAACAACCTGCCTCTGGATGAAGCTGTTCTCGATGTTTTTTTGTTTTTGCATGACCCGGAGAAGTAGTTTCTTTATGGGGGCCAAGCCCAGCAGCCATTTGTCTATAAATGAAACCTGTAATTACAAGAAAACAAGTATTCCTGAAGAGAATAGGAGAAAAAAAATGCTGCCAAGAAAAAACAATTGTGTAGGTTCTAAAATCTGATCCAAGTAGAAATTAAATAGCACAAAACAATTTAGGATCAATACCTCAAACAACTGAAGATCTTCCCTGTTGCCAAAAGATTCAAGAAATGGTTTACTCCAAGATCTGATCATTTCCTGTCAAATAAAGCAACCACATCCCAATAGCAACAATTAGACAACCTTATATATTTACTTATCAACAAGTGCTTCACCACTTCAAATATTATATCATCAAACCAATGCCCACTAAGCTTAACAAGCAGCATGTCCGTTAATGCCACAGTTGTCTTCCAAACGGCTAGCCAAACATCTTGTACACGTAGATCTTTACAGCACAACAAATTTCGAAAATAAATTCATTTTTTGCCTAGTCAGGTTCCACTGGAGTATATTACGAAAAACGAGGTAAGAATTTCTGTACCTGAGAACTTGCTCGAAAAGACAGACACACCAATGAAACTTTAGGAACAGCCAAACTCTCTGAGTTAACCTCATTGCTGTTGGAAGTAATAGGCAAATTCAAGCTTTTTCCATCAGAGAAAGTCACTGGTAATACCGGAAATATGATGGCTGAAGAAACAGGAACCAAAGTCTTATTTGCAGCTGCGATCTACGAAAACATCAATTGAAGTTAAGGAAGCGGAGCCAGAGAGGGCAACAATATATTAATAGTGCATAGCTAAGTACCAAGGAAATCAGAAACTGCGTCATAGTAAAAGTGCGGCGAATACAAATGAAATTCACATTAGCGACCAAAATGATGTGTATAATAAAAGTCGTAGCTAATGAAAACCATTCACCTTTCAAAACTCAAACAATAACATAGAAATTGGGGTCTTCAATGGAGAGAGAGATAGCATCGTTATACCTTACCGCCATGTTCTTTGAATTCTTTCATATCAGCAAAGTATCCCCGATTCATCTCATCGTTACTGCCCTAAATCACATCATATTCCACTAATTAACTTCTCATTATAACGATATATCTCCAAACAGAGAGCAAATCAATGCTAAATCCATCAACGAACTTCAATGTTGAACCTGAATACAAAAAAGAAAAGAAAAAGTAATCGAATCTAAATAAAAGGAAGCTTACAGTCTATCACGTTCATCCTGAATTGCTTTCTTGTTCCCGAACTGCCCAAAGCCAAAAAAAAACATCCACAAATTGTTATCAACGTTTTCTCCGATAATCGAAATTAGTAAAATTTCTCAGAATACCTGATAAAAATCGAGGAAAGAGCGGGTGGTTGATCGAAGAGCCGGCATTTGCGAAGGGAGAGAGTCATGATTCTCGTTGCGAGTGAAGAAGAAGAGCCCTTGATGTTGGTTTCGATACGAATTAGCAGAGACTGATCTACATTTTTGCTTCAGGAGTCGATTTAACGTCGTCGCCATTGTAGAACAAGACCTTAAACCCTTAATTAATTGGTTGAAGCAGCTACTAAACTAAACTGTCTTGTAAGTTATACATATCTGCTGCGTTGAGACGATAATAAAATCCTGAACCAAACTATATCTGTCGCTTAACCGATCAAACCGAGATTCCTATCCGGTTTATACATTATTTTGGGCTTTTTTGTTTCTGAAAAATTGTTCTTTTCTTTGGTTTTTCAAGGTTTAAATAGTCATTTTCCAGATCCGAGTTGATTATTGTTAAATTGGTGGTGGGATGTTTGGTTTTTCTTTTGTTTGGAAGTAACATACGTAACAAAGCTTCGCCTCTGCTTTCAAAAACTTTTAAAATCAATGTTCTAAATTTTCCTATGCAACCTTCAAGTATGGTAACCAGTCATATTAATTAACAAAATGTAAATAGGAAACAGAATGGATCACAATAAATAAAACAGATTGGTTCTTGTCCGAATTTACAATTTCAGTTGTACAGTATGGTTACGTTGAAGAAGTATGTGATGATGGTGACCAAGGAGTCATGTCCATGGGATAACTCCCCAGCACCCGCAAAAACGATGTAAACTCCTGAACCTCGGCTAGCGCATTCTGAGCACGCGCTTCCGCCATCGAGGCGTCGAAGTCAATATAGAACATGTACTCAAAGTGCTTGGCCGTCCCGACGTTTGCATCATCAACAATCCTGATTGGACGGTTGTGATTAGGCCTCGATTCGATCTTCGTCAGGCTGATGTCTCTGAAAGCGAAAGCTGAAAGCACCTTGAATAGCACGCTCGTGCCTTTCTCGTGAGCGAAGACGATGCTCGTCTTGAACGGTCGATCTGTTCTTGGTATAATTGGCTCACGCGCCAGCATCACGAAACGCGTCACGTTACTCGCGTCATCTTGAATCCCGTCCTCCAATATCTCCAACCCGTATATCTCGGCTGCACGTGCGCTCGCGATGGCGGCGGTGTCACGGAGGTTGTTGGTGGCTATAAACTCGGCGGCTCCCGCGGTGTCATCAACGGCCTCACGTGCGACATTGAGCCCTAGTTTTGTAAGCGTGTGCTCGCACTGAGCTAGACCTTGAGGGTGTGAGATCACGCGCGTAAGAAACTCCTTGCGAACGCCGGGGAGAGCCAATAGACAGTGGTGAACAGGGAGCTGGACTTCGCCGACGATATGAAGACGATGACGAAGAAGGAGATCGTAATTACGATGGATGGAACCGCCGAGAGAGTTCTCCACAGGTAAAACAGCGCGATCTGAGATCCAGAGCTCCACAGCTTGAAACGCAACCTCAAATTGATCGCAAGGTATAGCTTGACAGTTAGGGTAAGCTTTACTGGCGGCTGCCTCGGAGTAAGCGCCGGGAACGCCTTGATACGCGACGCGTAGATTAGATCCGTGCATCGGAGCCGGCGAGAGATCCGTCATACTGAGAGGCTTCTGCTGATGATGCTGCTTCGTGACCAATGAATTATTATCAGATTTGTCAATCGGAACAAGATTCATACGCGCGGCGCCGTTAACGGCAGCCACATGATCAACTCCGCCAGAAACTGGAGGCAACGGTGAGGATTCAGATTGGTCAAGAGAAACAACGTTGCTTGATAGAATAGCGCAAGAGGTCTGCCATTGAGAACGAGTAGATCGCGCCATCCGTGCAGTAGCCGGCACCGGCTGGCTAGCCCCCAGCATCGGCTTCAGATAGTGGGGAGAAGAAGATGATAGAGGTTTCATGGATGGTTATACTAACTAGACAATGGCGTCTAAGAAATCGAAACCTCGAGCTAAAAGAAATAGCCTAGTGGAAATAGAATAAAACAACCAAGTTGTTTGTGTGGTCAATTTTCTGCCCACCGCCACCTACTCCCACATAGTTGACTTACGGATTTTTTGGGTTGTAAGTTTATATCTTCATCTAATTATTATTTTTATAAATTAATAACATAATAAAATATTATAATATCATGCTCATGATTATTAATAATTTTTAGAGGTTTTACTGTTTTGTTTTTAGAGTATATGCTGCTTAGTTAGTCAGAGAGATTGCGAAACACAATAGGCAAATGACATTTCATAGATGAAACAGGCGAAATCAGAAGCAAGATGAAGTAAATGTAAACGCTGTCTCTTTCTTTCTTTTTTTCCTTAAACATATCACATTTATATCCATCGTCGTGGTGTTTCTCTTGATCCACCAATGGTTTTAAACTTTTAACCATAGCGGGGTCTGCAATCCAAAAAGGCAAAATACAAATCACAAGATCTGAAGATATAGCAGGTTTGGCAATGGCATCAGCACATTGGTTTATTAGAAGGCAATATTTTCATTATAGAAAACAGACAGTTATTACATAGATGACGATCTTACAATTCACGACCAGCAGAGTGTGAATCTAATCACTTGTTTTTAGTACCTTTCTTCTCTTCACTCCTCTCAAACGAGCAAGGTACACACATATACTAGTACAAGTGAAAACAACAAAATTACACGATACAACAATATTTTGCTGACAACGTTTAGGTACCTTCCGGTCAATGATTATTTATGCGTTATTATATATATCTATATATATGCGGTACAGTAATGGAAGTTGTCATGTCGATGATGATGGTGACCAAGGTGTCATATCCATGGGATAACTTCCCAACACCCGCAAGAACGAGGTAAACTGCTGAACCTCGGCTAGAGCCTGCTGAGCACGCTCCTCTGCCATCGAGGCCTCGAAGTCTATGTAGAACATGTACTCGAAGTGCTTGGCCGTCCCGTTGCACGCATTATCCACGAGCCTGATGGGGCAGTTGTGATTTGGCCTAGATTCGATCTTCGTCAGGCTGATGTCCCTGAAGGCGAAAGCGGAGAGTACCTTGAAAAGCACGCACGTGCCTTTCTCATGCGCGAAGACGATACTCGTCTTGAACGGCTGATCTGTTCTTGGTTTGATTGGTTCACGTGCCAGCATCACGAAACGCGTCAGGTTACTCTTGTTGTCCTGAATCCCATCTTCCAAAATCTCCAATCCATAGATCTCGGCGGCACGAGCGCTGGCTACAGCAGCGGTGTCGCTTAGGTTGTTGGCAGAGATGAACTTAGCGGCTACTGCGGTGTTATCAACGGCCTCACGCACGACATTGAGTCCGAGCTTTGTAAGTGTACGCTCACACTGAGCAAGCCCTTGAGGGTGTGAGATCACGCGCGTGAGAGACTCCTTACGAACACCTGGAAGAGCCACTAGACAATGGTTAACAGGAATCTGTACTTCGCCGACGATGTGAAGACAATGGCGAAGTAAAAGATCGTAGTTCCGGTGGATAGAACCGCCAAGAGAGTTCTCAACTGGTAAAACAGCATGATCAGCCATCCAGAGCTCCACCGCGTGAAACGCAACCTCAAACTGATCGCAAGGTATAGCTTTGCAGTTTGGGTATGCTTTAGCAGCGGCTGCTTCAGAGTAAGCACCAGGAACGCCTTGATAAGCGACACGTAGAGTAGAACCGTGCATAGGAGCTGGCGACATGTCCGTGATGCTAAGAGGCTTCTGCGGGATCAACAGACTGATATCATGTTTCTCAACCGCAACATGATTCTTTTCTAGGACTCCTGTGGCGCTTTTATGGCCGTTTACAGAAACTACATGATCGTCTCTGTTGGAAACTGGAGGCACCATTAAGGCTTCCGATGGCTTCTGAGAAGCTACTCTGCTTGCAAGAATAGCGCGGGATCTATGCCATCCAGAACGACTAGATAGCGCCAACCGAGCAGTCACCGGCGTCGGCTTGCTAGCACCCAACATCAGCTTCAGATTGTTAGGAGAAGACGGTGATACAGCAGCAATGGTGCAGATAGTTGTCATTTTTACAAAGAAAAAGGAAATCGTTGAATTGATATAGTTTGAATAGTTGGAATAACCTATTCGAAAATTTTCAATTTAAGGTCAATAAAAAGTAATATCAACTGGGCCCATATCATTATACATGGATTTAAAAAAAAAAAAGGGAAAAATCATTCCGATAGAAACGTGTGATCGGAGCCTGGTAGTGTAAAAGATTTATTTGAAAAAATTTAAGAATATTCACTATATATTGTTTTTTCTTTTCATCAAAATACTCAAATACATAAAATTAGATCAATCTTTGAAATCTAAATCGGGGAGTATTGATTTTTTTTTAAATGATTTAATTAAATATTGGTGAAATATAAAAATTTGTTATTATTATATTTTTTTAAATCCCAGATTTTTTATTTTTCCAGAAATTTCACGTGAAACTTTTAAATTCAGTTCTTTTTAATAATAATATTGGTGTTGAATGTATATTTTAAACTTTTTAATTCAATAATACTTTCTTTCAATGATTCTAAAGTTGCCTTAATTTCTAAACGAGATGGGGTAATGAGTCATTCCGTTTAGAAAATACCTTTCACATGTTAGATTCTAAGTAGGTAAACTCTCACCAAGACTGAAGCTCTCAGATTAGGTAAACTAAAAGATACTTTTTGAGTTATAGGCATCACTCAAATTAAAGCTCACGGATAATATAACTTCTTATAATAATTGAAGTTTTTTTGGTTAGATGAAATAATAAATTGAAGTTAAGATATAGCTTATGTAATCAGGTTCAAAATGATTATTTCTGATATTGGCTAGTGATTTGGAAAGTTGATTTCTTCTTATAAATGGAGGTTAAACATTTCGGTTTACAACATTTAGTGCGATTTATTTCTACATTTGAACTACTCTAAAAGTCTGCATATATAACACTAATAATATATTGTATTTTATTATGCAATGTATCTTTCATGCACGTTTAATCCAATTATATGGGTGGACCCACCAAGTTATATGGCTGTAAGCGTGTAACTTATCAAAAAAAAATTGTATGGCTGTATGGGTGCCAAGTGCCCAATAAAATAAAATAAAAACAGATTTTCAAAACTAAATAAATTAACTAAATGGCACAATTATAATTTTTTCTATATTTAATATAAAATGGTATTTAACTTAGTCTTGACAAAACCACAATGGTATCTATTATCTAATGGTATGTGCTGCACGTTTCAATTGCATTGAATAAAAGTTTCGGTGCATACCTATTACCTAGGTAGGGTGGTCCCATCAGAATGGGCTTGGACCATCAACGGGCGAAGCAGGTTTCTTGTTTGCATCACCTTAGCAATATTTTTCACCAGCTAAAATTATTTGCTGCCTCGGGGAGTACATTAGTTAAAAAATATATCAAAATATGAATGAAAATTTATGATGTTTTCTTTGGTTTTACTTTTTTTTTTTTATGTTATTAATGAAATTTGTTATGTTATTACACAGAATTTAATAGAGAATTATATTCGGATGCACATGCAATAAATTGAATATAACAAACTGGGTTTTGCAATTGAAACTACAGAGTGGAACTAAGATTGTAAAAGGTCTAAAATAACTCCATTTACAATTATATTTGAAATCAACAGATTTAGGCTGGTTTAGAAAATATGGTAGTTTTTAATATGAGATTTGGGTAGTTTTAGGTTTTTATTAGGAATGAGTAGTTTTTGAGTAGATTTATTAGGAAAATAAAACGGTATTTATTTCGATAACTTGACAGAATCAAAATCTGTCACCAAACAATGGCTTTAAAAAAATCACGTTTTTGTCAAATTTTATAATATTGAAATGTGTGTGTTTGTGGTAAAATCATGAAATCATATTTTCATTGTAAATATATGTGTTAATAAAATTCGAAATAATGTTATAAAAGGCTTTATTTTCTGGGATCTGGTCTAGCCCGGCCCAAATCTGCATTGACAAGTCCAAAAGTGAAGGGCTTATTAGTATTTGAGGGAAGTCATAAAGCGCGGGAAAGTGAAAATATTTTTATTTGTCTTTGTAGCGCTAAAACCCTCCAGTGTCTCTTCTCCAGCATTCACGAAGCCCTAACGGTTGTTGACCCTAATTTCTTGTTAGAGGCTTAGAGCTAATTCGCTTTCGAAGAAGAAACCCCCCATATAGGATTAGGAGTCTCTCCTCTCTGTCTCGCATAATTTATAATCGCCGCTCTTTGGCCCAAAAATGAGCGGAGGTACTCGTAGATGGGATCCAAAAGACTCGCGGAGGTCGAATAAGCCGAAAGTAGCGAACATTGTGGAAGATGAACATGAATCTAAACTTGGATTTGAGATTTTTTCTCAAGGCTCAAATGTGTTATGAATATAATCTTCAATAAACAAAGCACAAAAGAAGAGACAATCACGTGAACGTGACCGTTCCTTTGTTTTGCATGTGAACGTCTGACTTCCGAGTTCGTTAGGAGCCATAGTCCCAAAAGCCCCTAATTCCGAGTTCGTTAGGAGCCATAGTCCCAAAAGCCCCTAAATGATAAATCATGTTCTCAAATATCCTTAATAAATAATAATAAATTTTCTCTTAATGAGTTTCGAAAATCGACAAAAATATATATATATCATTAATTGTTAATGATACCAAAAAATACACAGTAGATCAATGGTTCGGACCTTTCGTGTGCGTTCGCGCAACTATGATTCGAATCTGAGATTTGTGGTACAACTGTTATAACTACATATATAATAGATACTAGTATAAACTGTTATACTGGTGCAACTAGTTAGAACTTGGTGTATAAAGATTTGATTTGTGCAATTAGTTACAATAACTCGATAGTGAGTGACCCTCGAACGGTGCCATTATATAATATTTAGTTATTTACTATATAGATGCATTTTTAGTTTTATTTAAAAACATGCAAATTATTCTACAAGAAAAGTAAATCTTACGGTAATTTTTCCTTTTTGATAAAATTAGATACATATTAGAGGTTATGTTTAATAAACGCCTATACGCAAATATTGGACAGCGACTCTAGCATCAGGCAGCAATCATGTCAGAACTAATATACACAATTAAAATAAGAAAATTCAATGATGTGCATTAAAACAAGAGTTAATTTGTTCTTCTCTTCATACATACATAACCAGGAATTCTGAGATTTTTCCGGACACGATTACTGCTGAGCCATTTGACGAATGCATGCCATCATCATCAACCTTCCTCTCCAAACTCCTTTGTGAATCTCTCATGGACCTCAAGATCAGACTTGCTCACTGTCGGTCGCTGTCTTTCTAATACATTCTCAAAATCTGTTCTTGCGATAGGGGGCGGAATATTCTGTTTCATGTTTCGAGTAACATAAGTGAAAAAGAGAAACATAAGCTCTTTTGCGCCACATCATTCACCAAAACAGCTTCGGGGATCGAACCAAATGCAATTTACTAGTGCATTCTGATGCTTAGAGATTATGAGTTTGACGACAAATTCAGACTTTCAAAGCTTACCTTTTCAGCGAGCCCTTTTGCTGCTAAATCCTGCATCGTAACCTGAATGGCACCAGATTTTTTTGGCTCACATGGCATCCACGTAACATCATGAGCTTGAAAAAGTACTTGGCGTCTTTGTGTTTTACGAACGGGTTCAAACAGAACATCCTTGACCTGCCACAGAGAAGAAACCAATCAGAACAAGGGACTGTTTATTTCTATAGCTAGATATAATGACTCAGGCCAAGCCACCTACACAAACAGCCACATCCGAACCAGAAAATCCCTCTGTACTGCGACCTAAATATTCAAAATCAGCTTCATTCAAATTATGAGGAGTATGATGCACCTGCATCATACAAGGATATCATTAGGGTCACCTTAATGATTTTAATCTGAGATGATTAGCAAAGTCAATATAATACTTTGAACATGTGCTGCCGAGCCTTCACATCCGGTAGAGGGATATAGATACGCTTATCAAAACGTCGCCGAATAGCCTACAATCAACATGGTATTTAGTATCAAGTATTACTCTAAAGCTGGAAGAAAATTCTAAGAAACAACTTCGCTCTTAAAAGTTTTACCTGATCAAGAGCATACGGTGTATTTGTTGCTGCCAGCACAAGGACTTCTCATCATTGTGTCCAACACCCTAAAAATTCAAGAGAGATAAGGAGAGAAAGAAGTCATGTCTCTGCTAATAATTCATTACCAGAATGTTTCTTTCTTTTTATTAACCTTTTCACCTGCATCTGCACAAGAAGCTCTTCGTCTAGAAGCTTCGCTCTCGTTGCCTTCTCCACGTTGACCACGCAAAGAATCTATTTCATCAACAAAAATGATTTAAACCGAAGATCTAAAACTCTGCCTAATAAAAACCACATGTATTGATTCTTTTATAAAAGCCATTTAAACTCTACCTAAAAACTAAAGGATACCTATTCCAGCAGGCTGCATATGCTTTTTTGGGAAACATAACTATATATCAGAGACTGCACCATATATGGAAACCTTGGCATGTCTTACAACATAGGCTACTAACGAAACATACTCAAGAAACAGTAAAACATGAAACTGCTGCAGCGAACGTGCTCGCCATGGCCGCCTCTTTCCTAATTATAACAAGCAAAGATTGATCAATAATAGAACTGGTATAAAAATCACACTTTTTTCAGTAATACCAATTCAGGCTCTCTAACGAAAGTATAAACATTTTTACCGGTGAAGAACTGTGGAAACTTGACGGGCAAAATCACAGCTTCCTGCAACGCCTGTTTAGCACTTTCAAGACCAGCAACATCAGTCCACTTAACGTTAGGCTTCTCTGTAACAATAGCAGAGTTTAACCCAGCTCGGAGCTTTGATTGCTCCGGGTCCTCTCCATCTCCTCCACCTTCTCCGTCTTTAGGCTTAGTCTTAGGCTTCGTGGCGACAGCAGCGTCACCGTTGGATCGAGGACCGGATCCACCTTAGTCTAAAACAGCACGGATCTCCTCAGCGCGGCGGAGATAGTCGGTGAATTTGTTGGTGATAGCTTCTCTGATCTTAGGGTTCTTCTCATACTTGAGATGGGTCTTGAAGTACTCAAGGGCGTTCATGTATAAAGGGAAAGCTTTGTTGTAATTCCCAGCATTGTCCTCTTGAACAGCTTGCTTCACGTACTCGATCGCTTGCTCCTTGAAATTGCTGTACATATCTTTGAGTTTTGCAGAAATCAAATCCAACTGAATGAATAAATGAATGATGAACTCACAATTCCTAAAGTTGAAAACTTTATCGCAAAAAAAAATCAGATGATTGAGGATTGCAAGAACCCTAGAAGAATCGTGGATGATCCATGATCAGAAAATTTGCAGCCTATTATTATTATTATTTATTATTATAAGGAAATCAATCAGATGATAGAAGTCGACGACAGAGAAAGCCGAGGAAAAAGGCGAAGCAGCTGGGAGAGTTGGAAATTCTCAAGTTGGAAAATAAAAACTACCGAATGTTTGTGTGCACAACATAAAAACGTCAAGGCGTCTAAATTTCCTCGGCGTAAGGTATGTATGAGAGGAATTTTTCTAACCGTTTTGATTATTGACAATGACAGGTTCTCACCGTTTTAATATAATGTATAATGTAACGTACGAAAAAAATATAGTCGGGCTGGATTCCAGATTGCAGAGATTTGATCCCAAAAAGAGGAAAGCTTTCATTATATGGACTTAAAATTTGTATGCCCACGGCCACGACTGCATCCCTCGCTAGATATAGGTTGGGCAAAGGACGCAGACATTGAACCTAACTCACACAATCCTACTGCCAATACCATAATGGTTTTACGAAAATCTACTCTTGTATTTGTTTTTATCTCCTCGTCCTCACTTTCCTCTTTAATCTAAAGCAATTAAACACCCATTTCTCTCCCCAAAAATATATAGTACGGGACACAACATTCACTACCCAAAGAGAGAGAGAGAGAGAGTAAAGAATGATTAGTTTAGTGTCAGTTAAAATAGATCTTTCCTTGTTTTGTTTAGATCACCCATTAAAGAGGCTTCTCCCATATCTCTCCACTCATCCCATTACCTCACCTTCCTTTAACTTCATTTCAAATCTTCCATTTCCTAACTAACAATGTCAATGTGGTTTCCTTCTTTTTGACTTCAATTTCACATCTTTTTCCTCTTTCTCGTTAGAATCATCTTCTTTCTTTAGCTTCCCTGAATCTTTTCATAACAGAGGCTTCACAAAGTTCTCACCTTTACTCTTTTTTTTTTTTCTTCTTCTTTTTTTTTTCTTAAGACCCGTCAATGAATCCGACTTCAAGATCCGACCCGCACCTCCAATTTTTGTGGGTTTAAGCTTCCGAACCTTCTTCTCTTTCACGGCGGTGTCGATGAAACGATCCGTTAGACCTCTCTTCAGTGCTCTCCTCTTCGTCTTCCTCTTCGCCACACTCATCTGTAGAGTTGTGGTTCGCCGGAGAAGCTTCTCCTTCACTTCCGCCATCGCCGAGCTCGGTACCTCTGGTCTCATGATTGAAGAGATTGTATTCAACGAAACATTGCTCGAATTCGCCGCCATTGATCCCGGCGAACCTAAATTCAAGCAAGACGTCGATCTGATTTCAGATTACGACAACACTCGAAGAAGCCACCGTCGCCATTTCAGCTCAATGTCAAGACCAATCGAACAACAACGCCATGGCCATGGCTACAGAGACATTGCTTCTAAATATCCGGTAACGCTTCGTTCCCCTCAGGTTTATCGTTACTGGTCAGAGTTCAAGAGAAATTTACAGTTTTGGGCTCGTAGAAGAGCTTTTGATCCTAACATCATCTTTGATTTGATCCAACTTGTCAAGATTCCGATTGATTCTCCCAACGGTGTAGTTTCAATTTCGAGTGAAAAATACTCATCTTGTGCAGTGGTTGGGAATAGTGGAACATTGCTGCATAGCCAATATGGAGATCTCATTGATAAACATGAGATTGTGATTCGTCTGAACAATGCTAAAACAGCCAAGTTTGAGAAGAAGGTTGGATCGAAAACGAATATATCTTTCATAAATAGTAACATTTTGCATCTATGTTCAAGAAGGGAGAGTTGTTATTGTCATCCTTATGGCGAAACAGTGCCTATTGTGATGTACATTTGCCAACCGATTCATGTTTTGGATTACACTGTGTGCAAACCCTCGCATCAAGCTCCTCTGGTTATCACGGATCCGAGATTCGATGTCTTGTGTGCTAGAATCGTTAAGTATTACTCGGTTAAGAAGTTCTTGGAAGAGAATACTACACAAGGGTTTGTTGATTGGAGTAAAGCTCATGAAGGATCGTTGTTTCACTACTCGTCAGGTATGCAGGCTGTGATGCTTGCAGTGGGGATTTGTGAGAAAGTTAGTGTTTTCGGGTTTGGGAAGTTGAATTCAACCAAGCACCATTACCATACTAATCAGAAAGCTGAGTTGAGGCTTCATGACTATGAAGCAGAGTATAGATTGTATCACGACCTGGAAAACAATCCCCGGGCCATTCCCTTCTTGCCAAAAGCATTCAAGATCCCTTTGGTACAAGTTTACCATTGATTCAAGAGTTTTGTCAGAAAGTTGTTGTCCAAGCAAAGAAGCTTGCTGGCAAGAGTTTACTCTGTAGTTTTGTCCAAGTCCCAAAGATTTTGCTTGAGAATGGGAAGTGGAAACGAACACTTCCCCAATGCTATATTACAATTTAGATTTGAGATGTCACACATATATGAAACTTATGTCACACATCCAAATATATATATATATATATATATATATATATTTACATGGTAAATTTAGACGATATTTTTCTATTTTGCATTTCAATAGATTTATAGGAGAAAAGTTAATGACAACAAAGAAAACGTTTAATACGTTGATAAGGAGATGACAAAACCGATACAATGGAAAGCACCTGACAGGTAATTAAAACAAAGATACAATGGAAAGAGTATTTATTGAGAATTATGGTACAATAATGAAGTGAAGCTCACCAATTTTCTCTTCTAATACAAATACATGAGAGAGAAACAGAAAATTCACGTGCTTCACAACAGTCCAAGAGATAAAACTATCCTTATTTGAGAAGGAAACCTCTAATTAGGGTTGAAATCATACTTATTACTAATCACGAAGGTAACTAGGGTTTATACGAGCCACAATATGCTCCCCGACAAACACATTCCTCGGAAAAGGAGAAGTTTTTGTTAGTGAGCACATATAATTAAACCTCCCACTTTCGCAAGGTTACTTAGAAGGAAAATTACCCTACCAAACCAAGAACCCTAATGATGACATCACATGCATGGTAACACACCAATACTCAAAGTCCAAGTTTTTATTTAAAAAAAAAGGAACAAAAAAGAAGAAGACTAACACCGGGTTTCATGTATGAAATAATTAATCGCAGCCATATCCCAAGAAAAAGATCTAAATTTTAGAATGTTGCTTCATATTCTATATTCCGATATATCGAGTCTAACAAAGAATTTCTCCCTTTTCAAGATAGAAATTCTTTGCTAGACTTAGATATTTTGAAGCAACATTAGAAAATTAGGATCTTACCGATTGATTGATGATTCTAACACTTCCCCCAGTGCGTCTAACATCAATTTCATTCCGTGGTAACACATTCTGTATCCTCCTCAAACCCCTCAAACGAAAGAGATGGGTGAGGAGAATGTCCACTGCCAAAGGACTTGATGTGGTCCTTGAGAGACCTCTTGTGCTTGAAATCTGATCCACATGTACAATACCAAAGCTTTCCGCAGTTTTTCTCATGGGTCCTCCAGTCGCCTTTCACAGCCAACGCTTTGCCACATTTGCCACAAGAGAAGGGCTTAGACCCATGCTTACGTTTGTAATGAGTCTGAAGTGTACGGAAATCTTTCAAGGGCTTAGACCGCGGATGGCTGATGTTGTTCTTGCATCCCTCCGCACAGCAATAGCATGGCAGCCGCAGGATAGCCGCAGGTTGGGTTGTGCCCTTCAACGATTCTGCCCCTTTTCTGAACTCAGATCCATGTCCCCACATATGCATCTGTGTTTTTATTATATAAATCCATTAGACTATAAAAATTCTATTTGTGGATAATATTGTCTAGATTCTGATATTGCTACTGAATAGTATAATATTAATATTAGTTATCTAATACAGTAATATATATGCCGTGGGACAGAAGTTCTCATTCCATTCCTGTCTATTCTGTTTCTAAATGACACTAGAATGCTTGTTCTACTTAGATGTGCATTTTTATATGGATGACGAGACTTTAAATCGAATATTAATAGACTTGACGAAACTTTTGACCACTTCTAACATATATAATCACAAAGAGACCATAAACCATATATTATGTACGAAAATTGTGTTTCCTAGTTGAAAAGACGGATTGGTTTAATGTTTTAATTTTCGAATTAAAGTGTACAGTACATTTTCTTGTAGTGTTATATTAAATGGTGAAGGCTTTTACCCCTAGATGTTCATTAGGTTAAGTAATCGATTGCATATATTAACTAAAAGTAGTATGATCATTGTTTTTTTTCCTCTTTTCTTCTTTTCTTGGTGAATTATACTTTACCAAATCCCACTCTCTGATTATTCTTTTGCTTTTGGCTTTTCAACCAAAAGGCATGGCAAAAAATGAAAAAGTCAAAAGATTTTGCGAAGGTTTCTCAACTAATCCAGAAAGTTATATACCCAATTATCCCTCTCTTAATTAATTATCCACTAATAATGATACACCAACAGGGATTAGTTATCGTAAAATTAACTAAGTCATCAAAGTTAAGAATCTTTAGTTTACAAAAAAAGTTCTTCCAATATTTATGTGTATTGATGATCAGTACATTTCAGTCTATCCAATGAGAATTAAGGTATATTTTATATCGTTTTTTCTTTTAACAGAAACAAAATTTTGTTTTCTTTTAAAAGTTCTTCCATTATTTATATGTGGAACATAAATTAGGTTTTTGATATTTTTTAAAAAATATCATCAATGATTAATACCTGGGTCAAACTTTTGCCAAATTTAGGTTCTGGGGATCAGATTTGCTACAATGATTATGATACTTACTGAACTATCCACATTAGACAAAAACTCTGTGGATCATTAATCATGCTCACAGAAATTCACAAAAAAAACTCAACCCGCGTTAAACGTAATTGTATGATATTCATTAACACATTATTGTACGAAATAAATGGTAAGCTGTATAATTAATATATAATATATCATTTAAATAATATTTTGGTGTGATATGATTAATGATAACATTTATGAACTAAATTTATATTTAGATGACCTTAAATGAAATTCCCTATGAATATTAGAATGGACAAAGACAAAGGTAAAGTTGACATAGTGAACTAGTGATGAACTGATAATCTTTTTCATGTTAATATGACATATAGTAATAATGCTTAACACAAAATTCAAGATTTGTAGGTGAATGTAAGATATCTAACAAAGAATTTAGGATAATTATCACATGATCAGAGAGAAGACGTACCTGCATGTTGTTGTACCTATTGAATGCTTTGTTGCAGATAGAGCAAGAAAATTGCATTGGACCGTCATGAATCTGAACCGGACTTGGTATCCAAAACCTCTTTCCACTAACTTCCAAATCAGAATCATTCATCTCCTCATCAAACTTCAGCTTCCTCCTCTTCTTCATCATCACCACGCCATCTTCTATTATCTCTCTCTTTATGGATTTCTTCTGATTATCGGAAGTTGTATCAGAGTCATCCTCTGAACTACCACGGTGATAATTAGGAAGCCCGATTTGGAGATTGACAACATCATCCATATTCTCTTCTTTGATATCATCCAAGGCTTGACTCTTATTTTCCATGAGCTTGTTCAGAAGAGGCAAGCATCGAATAGACGTGTTGAGTGGTTCTTGTGGTTGATATAAGAATAGAGATCGTTCCAACATGCTCATCTGACTATGGTGATGATTTGATCTTGATCTAGCATCTTTTGTCTTCGTACGAAATAACACAGAAGGAGAAGATGGAGGTTTAAGCCATTCAATGAAGCTTGGAGATTCAAAACTTATTCCCATCTCATGACGATTCATCAAACGCATCTCTCTCTCTCTCTCTTTATCTCTGTCTCTCCCCGAAGATGGGTATAAGATTAGTAGTAGGAAAAGGTTATTAATCAACCTTCTTGATATGTGACGTATTGGTTCGTCAAAATAGGTCCTTTCTTTTATTATCCAATACAAAATCTTGGTCTTCTTTAAAGTTTTGTTTTTTTCTTCCTACCCCAACTCGTATTATGTAGATATGTAGACGTTCGCACGTGTCTACCCGCTTACATTAAGGGGGAAAGTGTGTAATTCATAGAATGTGGTGGGTCTTACTTCATTTAGTGAAAAGGAAACGCACAAGCACAAGCGCAAGGCTTTTCAATGAAAGAGAATCCTAAGACTCATAGTCATTATTTTCTTCTTTACTCTCGTTTCCTTTCACATTATTGTTATTATGTAACATCTTATACGATATCCTTTCATCATTTCATAGTCATAATTATCTTTAAGTGCATATAGACCGGCGAAGACAATACTCATCATGACATCAAAACAACAATTTCAACATCGTTTTGGCCGTCTTTTTAGGGACAAATGATAAAAGTAAATTTGTATGAAATCACGCGTTCACTTTTATTGACATTTGATGATCAAGTAGCAGATTACACGAATTTGATTATATATAAACTATTTCCACACGCAAGACTTTTCTAGATAGGACTCAAATCCATTACTTACATTGTATTTTAAGATGTAGTAACATTATTACGTTTATAGAAGGTAGTGTATCACTTTAATCTAGGTAATCCCTCCACACACAGAAAAAAATCACAGTTAGTTCTATTTGGCATAAAGCTGTTTAATTTTGGGTACTAATTATGCGAAAAGACTGGAAGCACTAGATAATCATACCCGAAGAAGTAACTGTAACAAATTTACCTTAATTAATTTTGGTGTTATGTCGAAACTAACATGGAATTTTTGAGGGATTGCCGAAAGACTTTAATTTGCACCACTAGTAAGACAATTCAATAATTTACTAGTTAAATTATCTTCCTAAAACAAAATTTATGATATAGTTTTAGATTTATGTTTTAAAATATAGACAAGTTTTAGTCGTTGGAAGAGATAGAGGTGGTGGAGTTTGACCTATAAGCACAAAATTTTCTTGGAAAATATATTGAAAATAGAACATAAAGATGGAGGATCTTCGCCGCAGTTTAGTCAATACCTGGAGGAATAAAATACTTGAAAATATTATATAATTAATAAACTGAAGTAGCAGTAGTCATTTAGTCGAAACTACAAGGTTATTCAATGGATCATACGTGTCATGTTGTGGTAGAGCACATGAGAATATTAACCGCGAAAATATATATATAAGTTCGTAAAAGGTTTAGAACGAGTGCTAACGGTTGGATTCAATCGTATGTTTTACTTTTACATATGATTCTTGGTTCTGTTTTGTGAATCCAAAATAAGTCAATTCAACAGCAAAGTATTTATTTTTTCTTAAATTAAAAATATTTGTTTTCTGTATATGTCGGCAGGCGGTTGGTTAAAGACAAACCGGTACGTTCTTGTTTAAAATAAAATTAAAAAACGGTACGTTTCATGTCAAACCCTAAACCCTCGGAATCCAGTAGAGAGACAGACACAGGGCAGGTGCTGCTGTTAAACCCTTTCTTCTTTTCTTCTCCGATACATTTTTCCGTTCCGATCAATGCAAGGGAATCACGACAGCTCATGGTCCTTAGGCACCTCTGGAAACGGTGGATACACTCCTCAAGCGACTCGTGTGTTTTCCAATTTCAATGTCCAACGACCTATCAGATACAATTTCCAGACCCAGCAAACTCACAGCTTCCCTTTTGGCAGTGCTGGCGCTAATGTACAAGTCATGCGAATTGATAATTTAGTTTACAAGGCTCTTCAATCACTGGTTTCTGCTGGAGAGAACGTTTCTTCCACTAGAGTTTCGCAATCGGTTTTAGCACAGCTTCAGACTGATTCTTGGCGTTCCTTGGGGATACAAATGCAAGATGTTCCTTCGCTTCGCAAACTTATGGCCCTTGAAGGCAAGGTAAAGCTTCAAACTTTTTCTATATCGCAAATGTTACACCTTGAATTAGTTCTAATAGAGCCTATGTATTGCAAAGTTCCTATTTTTCCTATAATGTATGCAACACTAATGAAAGGTTTGGTCTATCTTCCTCTATTAATTAGTGTGCAGGTTGATTCCTTTTATTTATACCATTTGAATCCTTAGCAATTGTGTGCATTTCTTGATGTCTTGTAGATCATTGCATTTATACACTGCTTCATTGCCGCCAGAAGAATCGTGACCTTGTATGATTTGGAAGTGGCAATATGCCGGAACGAGTTCATTCATTGTTTTGATGATCTGGAGTTGGGACTTTGCTGCAGCATCCACTTGTCTTGCTCTATTTTCCATCCATCTCTAGTTCGACTGGCCCAGTTCAGATCACTAGTGAAGAGATAATATCATTTCTTGATAGCTATCTGAACACTTGTGATATGGACGGTGTCAAGCTGGATGAATTCCTGAATTTTGTTGCTGAGAAAAAATCAGTTACAAGCAAGGGAAAGCTTGGTGTGCGTATTCAGAGCTTGCGGTATGATACTGTTTTCAGGTTATATTAAACTTGCTTATTAGTTAGTTATTCTGATGGTATAAGATTGGTTAAATAGTTGTTGTTTTCAAAATTCCAGAAATTTATTTGATCAATTTGATAGTTTGTATATGCCTTAAATCTGCAGAAATTGAAGTTTAGTTACTAGTTGTAGATTGATGATTGGAAGATCAGTGATGTGCTCTGGTTTGATATTTTGTTGCTACATAGAAAGGAATAAACCTTATCTGCATGTTCATTTACAGTTTTTGAATTTGTTAACTAATCGTTTGAGTGGAGTTGGGTTGTGCATATAAAAGTCTTACCTCTGTTTCCTGAATTTTGGTGAACAACTTCTATTGATCTCAATCCGTTCCACTTTTTAGTTTCTTTACTTGTTATCACAGGAGATGTGTTCTCAAAGTTTTCATTGTATTAATTGGTTGTATATGTTCTCTTTTTCGATATTCACGATGAAACTGGTTTTGTAAGAGATTACCAGATTACCTTCTTAAAATTATTCCTAGTATAAACTGCATTAACTGATAAATTTTTGCATTTTATAGGATGTATGTATCTTTCATTCAAGATGCGAAGAGACAAGAAGGTGAAACATTAAAGATCTTGCTGACTGAACTGCATCAGAAATATCACATCCTCTCATCAAAAAAACAATTGCAAGAGAAGTCGCTTACTGTCTCTGAGCATCATAAGGTTTATTGTGGCAAGCATACAAGATTTTGTTCACCAAGCTCAGATGATAATGATAGTGCTGATTATGGGGTCGAAAATGATAATAGTTGTGACCATTTCAGTAGTTTTCCAGATCCATCTGTTGCAGAAGAGATGAAGCAGAGCTCCAATAAGAAAAGGAAGGCTGAAAGCCGTAATTTAGAAAAATCTGATTTGTCCAAACTGCTCAGAAGAGGCACCTCTAAAATACGTAGAGGACATGTGAAACAAGAGATACCTAAATCGGTTGATGATTCTGATGCTAAGCAGGTTTTCAGTGTCAATGAGGCTGATTTCACACTTTCTGAAGGAGCTTTGAGATTGTTCATTTCAACTTGGAAGGACACTTGTAAAGAGTTAAGCATGTCAATGGTAAGTTCATGATGAGTATATCGAGATTGGGAGACTGTTTGAATCTTATGTCAGATAAATCTTTTTGCGTGATTCTGACTATGAATTATCTTAAGCAACGAGTTGTGAGGCTGCATGTTTTTATTCTCTAATTCTCTATTACTTTATAGTTTGTCGAGAAAATATTGTCTTTCTACAACCTGGGGGGGGGGCTCCGAAGTACAAGCTCAGATTAAAAGAGCCAAAGCTATGTCATCATTTCCATTTGTTGGATTACTACATGTCGCTGTGAGTTAGTTCCATCGTGTGATTTCCTGAAATGCATTTTCTTTGTTTCCTTGTTTTTATTAATTTAAATGAAGAATTTGGTTAGCTTTTTCTCCATCTCTCTGAATTTGTATAGAACAGAAGGACGCTTGGTTACTACATCCAAAAGCTTCCTGTTTAAATTAGCCAGCATTTCCTTCATCCATCAAGATTTATTGAATCAAAAGCTGTTGTTTTCCTTCATGTTGAAGGTGCCAAATGATGTCGTTTATAATAAATCTTAGGTCTGTGTGAAATGAGCTTATATTTTCAAAATGAAGGATGCGGTATATTTCACGTTTGCTATGCTGTTTGCATCCAAACTCAGTTTCTACTCCACTCTTCCGGTTTGCTTATTACGTTTTGCTTTAGCTTCTTATTAGTCGAAAACATATTTGATATTTTCATTGTGTCACACAGGCTCACTATTTTTTGTGATACCTCCTTTTCAAATTTTGAAAAAAATTCCTTAGTTTAAAAGCGAGACCATTTCCACTCAGTACTTCTAAAACTACTTGGTTTTAGGCTGTTGCTCCTGTTTTTTTTTTCTTCCGTCTTGTTCTCTTGTGTTTTCCGTGTGGTTCAAGCCTCCCTGCTCTTTTGCTGAGACTTAGAACCCAGTTGCAAGTATTGGAGTTGAGTTCAGCAAATGTGAAAGCTTCCCGAGTTCAGTTCTGCTCTTTGATTGTGCATTTGCACATCACAATATCATTGAGACAGGCTGAAATAGGATAAAATTCGCTCCCACCCCTTGTCACCTCCAGTCCCCACTTGGTATTTCTTTTTTCTATTTAAATCAATTAAATGGAAACCTTCCAAGATCTCGGAGCAGAATCTGTCCTTTGATATATCTGCTGGGGAGTATCTGAATATGACATGGAGTTTGTAGCGTCTCGATTTTCTTAAACCTGGCTCCTTCTCCTGTGCAAATAAGCTTCTAGTTCAGTGTTCACGAGGTGTCTGCACAGTCTTTTTTTGTCAAATATTGTTTTGTTTAAGTGGGAGAACTCTCTAAGGGAACATTCATCTCGTTTTTTTTTTCTTATTTTTGATACTTTCATTACCTTTTAGGCTTTTACTGAATGCAGATGTTTGCCCTAGTTGAGTAGTAACTTTAATTATTCTACCGTTTTGATCAGAAGGAGCTTGTGACAGAGGCTATTGAGGAACAGATACGGATTGAAATCATAGATACAAACTTGGTTGTTGGATATAGCACTGCAGGCACAAGTTCAGGAGCTAATAAGCCAAACCCATTGTGTCCTACGCCCATGAAAAGTGGATCTATGTCAGGTAATCTTGTTCATGAATGGAACAGTTCCATCTCAACTGACTTCAGCGTAAGAGATCAGCTTCACACCAACACACCTTGGGCTGCACAGGCACAACAGACGGGTAAAAAAGGTGAAGAAATTGCATACAGATACTTTGCTGCAAAATACGGAAAGGAAGCTGTGGTTAGATGGGTTAATGAGCAGAGCGAAACCGGGTTACCTTACGACCTTATAATCGAAAACCGCCGAGGCGGTAAGAAAGAGTATGTAGAGGTGAAAACAACGGTATCGACACAGAAAGACTATCTCAATCTGACTGTCAGAGAATGGCAATTTGCAAATGAGAAAGGAGAAAGTTACATTATTGCTCATGTGTTATTAGGCAACAGTAACGCCATCCTCACACAACACAGGAACCTTGTCAAATTATGCCAAGAAGGTCATCTCCGGTTATTGATCTTCATGCCTAACCAGAGAAAGCAGGTCAACTTTGCATTTTAGAGTAAAAATCCTTACACAGCCATATTACTTACTTGATTACTCTTTGTTTCAATATAAATGAGTGTTCTGTTTTAGAACATTTACTATTTCCTTTTTATGCACTTGCACAAAGGGGATCAAAATTTAATAATTTTCTTTTTGTCCTGCCAACATCTAGTGGGTAATTATTAATCAAAATCCTAAATATGGATAGTGACAAGGACCATTTCCAAATTCAACCCGGTTAGTTGACTCCAAAATTTAGAGATTGGGATAAGGAATATTCGAACAACTCAAAGAAAAAAAAAATAGTTTAACAAAGAATAATCATGGGAAGTTTCCGAAATCATTTGCATATGATTAAAAGCAACTAACTTGTGGGAGAGAAACAAGACTGAGATTGGTAGTCACGTCTGGTGTTTCACAAAGATGTAAATTGAAGTAGACAGCTCCAGGATTAAATCTGAAGAGTGGTTTACCCAAAGCATCAGAAATGGTATATTTTTGCTTAGTCTTATCAATTATTTATTCCTTCAAATTCAATACACTAACGAGGCCTACTTGCTTTTTCTACACGTAGCCGTCTTCTTTATAAATCCTTTGACGATTCAAAACTGTGATCGCGTTCCTCCAAGATTCAAAAGCAATTGTTTTCTGCTCCGGTATGCTTTATTTCTTCTGTTTGTTTTGAAATTTATGATGTTCTTCAATTTATTTATTTTAGTTTTCTTTTGTCACTTTCACATCCAAATTCATTTTGTGTACTACTCTGTCTCTTCTTGTATTGACTGTATCAGGGTTGATGGGGGTTTCTTCTGCAAGTTCAAATAGAGTTAAGCTTCGCGATGGAAGATTCTTAGCTTATAGAGAAAGAGGAGTTGCAAAGGAAAAGGCCAAATACAAAATCATTCTTGTTCATGGCTTTGGAAGCTCCAAAGATATGAACTTCTCTGCCTCAAAAGTAAAATTCTCTTTGGCTATTGTCTGGATGTTTCAAAGCCTATGTTTTGATCTTTATGATCCTCAAAACAAACAAACAAGTACAAAATCATTTTATGTTTTTCAGGAGCTGATAGAAGAGCTTGGGGTGTATTTGCTATTATACGACCGTTCTGGATACGGAGAATCGGATTCAAACTCGAAACGGTCATTGCAAAGCATTTGATGCAAACATGTACATTGATTTGTAAACGTACTGATTCATTTGTAGAAAACAAAATATGTTCAAAGTGTACAGTGACATGCATGTGCGTGTGTGTATATTATATAGAATATATGTAAAAGTGTTTGAATCAATGAATTGATTAGTAACAGAAACAATGTGTGAGATATTCAGATGCTTCTGCTATTGGGATTATCATTGATCAAATAGTCAAAACGTGAATCGCCGCCATTAACGAGCTTCAACAGATCAATCGCTTTCTTCCTTCCTTTCACACTCCCGTTCTCCGCTACATACACGATCCCTTCCGTGGTGCAATCATCCGCACCAGACGCAACCGCCGCTGCAACTTCTGACCTCGCTTCGTCGCTTCCGCATCTTGCCAGATTCAGAAGCGCACCAACGGCGTTCTCCTTGATTCTTAGGCTCCAACCAGTACAAGGATCTAGCAGATCCGCCAGAACGGTGGCTCCTGAAACTCTCCTCATTCCATCCTCGCTCTCTTCGCATCCAGCGACTTGCGCCATAACCGCCGTCGCATCTTCCACGATCCCGCACCGTGAGTCCTTAACGATCAGCGAGATGAGAGACGGAATAGCGCCGAGTGAGATCATCGTCGATCGATTCATTGGATAAAGAGCGATGGCGAAGAGTGCTTTGAGCGAGTCTTTGATCGATCGGGGATGCGAATCTGGATATCTGATTATGTGGATAAGAGAGAAGATGATATCGCGCTTAGATCCGATGATAGGTCGGTAAGACTCTTGGGCGATGAGGAGACTGTAAATCGTGGCGGCGGAGGATTGAACAGCGGCGGGGGAAGTGGTTGTGTCATGATGACGAAGCGCGTGAGAAAGCGCGTCGAGTAAACCACGTGAGGACATCAGGGATTCACGAGAGGTGATGGAGAGGTTGAAGAGAGTCGCGGCGGCGTTTTCTTGAGACGAGTGTGAAGAAGAGTAGAGAGTCTCGGCGAGGTATGGAATTGCGCCGGCGTCGGCGATGATTAGACGGCTATCAGGATCTTGTTTGGAAATGAGTCTGAGCTCAGACAAAGCTGCGGCTCTAGTTTGCTCGGAGACAGAGCTGAGCTTGGAGACAATTGATTCCATCGTTCTACGCTTAACGGTTGCCATTGCAATGAATCTATCTCTGTTTCTTTTGAAAACCCTAATTCTCTTTAGCCTTTAGAGGATGAAGAAGTTGGACATTTTTTTAACAAAGTCAGTTTGTATTATTATTGTATTCAACAGTCTGGAATGGTAAACAAGAACGGATGATGTACTTATACAAGAAAAGCACTGTTTAACTTTGTTCACAGATTATATGGATCATTAAGTCTAAGTTGGGCTTCATCGTTATTTACTCGTTTTAAGCCCATTTAGCTTCACCGTTATATAAGAGTGGGGTTCTCGATGCTCTCTTCTCTTCGACTCTTCTATTAACCCTTTTCCTTTCTTTCTCTATTTCCCACGATTAACTAATCTCCTGCTCATCATTATCCTCTCGGACTAGGAGTATGATGATTTAGTAAACAGTGAAAAGAGTTATCAATTTATCACAGAGATGGTAACAAAAAAAAAAAACACTTTTCTGAAAATAATTAGATGGGTTGAAATCATCGAGTTGCTGTTTTTTTTTCCCTCAACTTTGTTGGGCATATAAATAGGTTCCATTTACGTGATAGGTTAATTTCATAGCATAAAACTATAATTAAAAATTTTTATATAGTGAGAAGAAGATCCTATCTTTTCTAGTACAACTTAAAGGAAACAGAGTGACAGATGTGTGAAATTAATACATAATTGAAGTTCCATTTCATTCAGAAATTGGAGAAGTGGTTCCTCGATGACTGAACAATCTGCAAATCTGTCGTCGTCTGGCAAGATGTTTCATCACTCATCAGCGTCCTAGCCACATTGAAATTCACGAAATCAAATTAATAGTTTAGCATTATACATATATGAAATGTTATTATGTAGATATGCATTATACATGTGCCTTACTCTCGTGGCCGAGACAACCAAAGAGAGCTAAGAGCTCTGAGCCGTCCATAGTACTCTCCAATTACTAGGAAACACCGTGCAGCTTGCCGGACCGTCAAGATCCGCCGCAGCTGGTGAACGGTCTGCTGCCTCAAGTTATCAGCCTTCATTTCAATTAACATTAGAAATTAGAAAGGAACAAAAAAAAAAAACTCAATTAGTAATAACACTGGTGGCTAATGGGTATTACGAAAGTCAATAACTTGTAATTTGATAATCAATTTGAAAAAAATTGTAATGTCTGAAAACAAGAAAATATTATTATAAATGGTGTATGTACTGAGTTCAAAACAAAACTTTGAAAGAGATGGGAAATACTTTTAATTTATCATCTTTGTTTTTTCAGCTATTTCATATATAAAAAATAAGTTGGTGAAAGAAATTTGGCTCTTGGAATAATTAAATTTAAGACCAAGAGAACATATATACATCTATTATTATATGACAGGAGAAAATAGCGGCTAGAAAAACAAATGGTCAATTGGGCAATAATCCAGAAACAGAATACGTGAAAGCAACATTTGATCAAATTATTTATTTTTTCAATTAAACAAATTTAGCCAACGCATATGTGTGTACATATATGTAGGCAAAATACATGCAAGTATTTTCGAATTTAAAACATCTGTAAGTCTATGCTCACAAAACGTTAAACCTACCTAACATATTGAAAAACAAACGTAATGGTGTCCATTCTTCTAACTATAGATACACCAGAATATTTGAAAATTTGTCAACATCTACGGCCATATAATTAGTAACACGTATAATTCTATTACACAGTTCTTCTATGTTTGCGTTTGTAAATTTCAAATGATGTTCGAGAAAAAAGATTATTATATATCCTTACCAAATAATTTAGAATGTGTTTTTATCAAAAAAAAAATAACAATAATAATTTGGGATGTAAAATTAACGCAAATGAAACTATTAGCTTAAAATGGATAGCACAATAATAATATATTAGATTATATGTTATATATATAGTAATAATATAAAATGGATGTATGAAAGCAAAAGGTAGAAAAAGAAACCTGGCGGATAAAGCCTTCGAGATTAGAGATCTTGCCGAGAGCGACAGCCATTTGTTGCATTCCGTCGATGACGGGAGAGGCAGCGAGAGTATCAATGAGAGATTGCTGAAGTTGGTCGAGGCCTTGCGTGAGAGCCTCCTCTGCTTGTTGCGATGAGTGTTGTAGGCTATATATTCCCATCAATTGTTGCTCCGTCAATAGATCCATTTGCGTCACCAATATCTTACAAATTCCATTCATATATATTTCTCTTTTAGTTTTCACATATATATCATTTTTTTTATATTATAATGGTTTCGTTTATGAGAACATTTCTGAGTATTTTATAAACGTGAATATTATGTTTTCCAAAAAAAAAAATCACATGCAAACGCAAAACCTATAACTTATGTTTGGGTAGACAAATAACGCCTTAAGAAGAAGAAGAAGAAGAAGAAGAAGAAGAAGAAGAAGAAGAAGAAGAAGAAGAAGAAGAAGAAGAAGAAGAAGAAGAAGAAGAAGAAGAAGAAGAAGAAGAAGAAGAAGAAGAAGAAGAAGAAGAAGAAGAAGAAGAAGAAGAAGAAGAAGAAGAAGAAGAAGAAGAAGAAGAAGAAGAAGAAGAAGAAGAAGAAGAAGAAGAAGAAGAAGAAGAAGAAGAAGAAGAAGAAGAAGAAGAAGAAGAAGAAGAAGAAGAAGAAGAAGAAGAAGAAGAAGAAGAAGAAGAAGAAGAAGAAGAAGAAGAAGAAGAAGAAGAAGAAGAAGAAGAAGAAGAAGAAGAAGAAGAAGAAGAAGAAGAAGAAGAAGAAGAAGAAGGAGACAGACAAACCTTGATGAGATCAGATGGACGGAAACCGGCAATCCAAATAAAACAGCGTTCGGCTGGGGACAACCATGTTCCTACGATGAGGTGGAAAACATCGGCTTTTGCGGCGATGACTTTTAATCGGAATATCTCATCGAAGTGATCAATGTAACCGTCAACGATCAACCTTAGATCATTGTCCGATAAATGAGCCTGAAGACCGGTCCGGATCTCCGACATGTGTCGGTTATCATCTTCTATCCATCTCCCATATTCCATGTCAAATATTGCAGCTCCTACGTTCATTTTTCATCATATTGTTAATAGTAACTAATCAAATTGTTGTTGTATCTTAATGAAATAATACCGCAGATGGTGTTTTAGGTTCTAGTACCGGAAGTAATGTTAGGTCCTGGTGGACCACAGCCACCCATGAACATTCCCTACGACAGAAACAATATTTTAAATTCCAAACACAGAGAAATATTTTATAACCAATACTCAATTGAGAAACTCAACAACTGACAATTAATTAGCAATAAAATTGTAAGAATGCAAGTTATTTAATTTTCAACCTGAGAACGAGCTCGTTGAAGTTCTTGCTCTAACTGGGAAAGCTTTATCCTACTTGATTCTAGTTGTTGCACGTAAGCCTGCTCAACCCATATATACACATTTGTTATTTGGATTCATCGCTCATCTATATAGATAGAATTACATGTAGCATAACATGAAGGTAAAAATGCTCTACGGTGATTTAATCAAAGTATTAAATACTGGTAAATGGTAGCTGTAGAAATAAATGTTCATATAACATCGTTTTCTAAAAAACACACATTGTTATGTGAAATTTTATACTAGTAAATAAATTAATAGGAAATATCAATAATTAAATAAATGAGGCTGATTTGAGGTGTTTATAACAAAACAAAAAAAGAATAATGATTTGAGGTGAAAAGACAATTGTTTTATTTACCTTTTTCCTAAGACGGCTTTTGCGAGCAGCTTCTCTATTTTGGGCTAAACGTCTCAATGTCTGAACCAATCCAATGTTAAGAACATTTATAAACGAGGTTACCTAATTGTTTCGGGAAAAAGGAATCTGAAATAATACTAGTGCTACTTATAAATTGTTATGAAAATGTGTCTGTATATATGTTTCCTCGGGGGAGTCAAATATATAAATGTATATGAAAATAATGATGATGAACGTTAAAATACCTTAGCATCAAGCTGTTTGCCTGAAGTTGTAGCCTTCCTCTGCAATGTCAGAGAACAAAGATGAGAATAGAAATGGATCCAGTGGGGTAAAAAAAACAATTTTTAAAGTTAAGTTGACTCAGGTGATAAATATCAATAAATACTTAATTACTTATGTATACAATAAAGAAGCACCATATAATAATTATTACAAAATTTAGCGATATGTAATGGCTTTTTATAAGTAAATGTAACAGTTATTATATATATCCAGAAGATTATATGATGATAATTGATGTAAAGAAGTTAACATAGTCTAACAAAAAATTAAAATAATAAATAACTTTAGAAAATGAAAAGAAAGGATTTTTTTAACATATTCTGCTTTATTTCGCTTAGACTGTCTTCATTTTTCAGCGATTTGAGAGGTCAAAATTCTGAATTTTCTCTGATCCCTTTCCTTTTTGGGATCGGTGTAAGTTTTTGTTTTATTGGAAGATTTGTTAGGACACATACATATATGAAAAGCATGTGCATACTACATATCTAAGTATGACAAGGAGAGAGAGAAGATAATGATATACTCATATACATAGCATGTACATGTATTAAAGTATGCATGCTCCATGATGACTCCAAGTACATGCATATATATCTCTTTCTAAAATTGAATTTCCGAAAAGTCTTGATGATGGTTTGTGCAAAAAAAAAAGAAGTGATGATGATGAGTACCTTATCTTCCGAAGGTTTAGGAGGAGCTAAAGCTCGAGAAGTGGAGGGAAGTCCAGATGTTGAACTTGAGATTGCCATGTTGTTATGATGATGCTGAAGCATGAGATGATGGTTCTGTTTGCTACTCATGGGGGACTCCGGCTGTTGACTTTCCGCTTTGCCGGAGAAATTCGCCGATCCTGAATCTGTGCTTTCTCTTCCTGACTTAGAACTCTCCTGTAATACATATTCAACATAAACATACTCATCCTGAACATATACTAAATTGGATAGCTAATAAAAAGTCAGAAAAGAGATAATTAATGTAACTATGGAGGAATTGACCTTAGCGTATAAATTTTGACAAATGGGTTTAGTACAAATTGCGTTTATTATTTGTTTGATCTAATATAAAGTCAGAAGAAGGGAGTATTAACTAGTTTAAAATCGCTTTCAGTTTTTTCGAGGGAACAAGCAAAATAGTAGATGGTAAGAGAAACAAGAAAGCTAAAACATATATATAAAAGAGTAAAATGGGAATTTAAAAAAGCATCAATAAGAGAATAAAATAAACATTTATTTTTATTAGGAATACCAGAAAAGGAGAAAAAACAAGAGGAAAGGGTCAAAGAGGAAGAAAGGTTACAGTAGGAAGAGTTTGGTGAGTTCTGATTGGCCATGAAGGGAACATCTCCAGAGTCGTAGCTCCTCCTCCTCCTAATAAAGCTGCAAAATTCATCATTACATCTATATAAATATCATATGAGATGTTCATCATAGTTTGATGTAACCTATTATTTAGAATTAGAACTAACAACATCATTTATCACGTGGATCTATATATAACATAACATTTTTACCAATATAATTATGAATACTTGTCAGCATAAATATATATTGTGAATAGTATTTGATATAGAGGAAGTTAGGGAGTTGGTACAAGATTTATTTTCTCTTTTTTATTAAAAGAAAACGAATAGAGAGAAGAGAAATAAATACACAAGTCACGCCATCCGAGACTCTCTTTTACCTCCGTATCATCACCAAATCACAAACCTATCTAAAGACTTGTTCAGACTCTCAGCCTTTTCTTTGTTTCCAATTTCATTTTTGTAGTATTAGTTTTTAAAACTTTGTAGGAGTTTGTTAAGGAAAGCTCACGTCATGCAGGGATTGAGAGAGGGACTTACATGGCTTGGCTTCGTCGTTCCTATACTTCACACCTTGCAGAACAATTGCTTCTTCTAGCTCTCCAAAATCGAAGCTGGACGATCCATCTTGGTTACTGTTTCATTTAATAACTATTTATTTAGTAGAAAGAAGAATATTCATTTGTGTTTACAACTAAACTTAGAAAAAGTGAACAAGAAGAATAATGAAATTAAGCAGCCTTACCTAGACAGTCACATACAATTAAATGTTTACACCACAGCTAAGACTATAACCTAATTTGGGTGATCTATAACACATTATTAAGTTTCTGTTTTACCTACAGATTTTCGTTGACCATTTACTACCTTACAAATGAAACCGTCTAATATATCATATTAGTATTAGAATATCAAGAAAATGACAAATAGAATATAATAAAGAAGAGCAATATATATATATATATATAAAATTTAGAGCTTATTAAGAAAAAATCTTTATGTATGTATATCGAAGAAAAGATGAGCTTTATGTATATAAACATATGTAAAGAAAGAAAGTATAGAAAGATTTGTTACATGAATCCATGAGGTGGATGATTGTTGTTTAGGCCATGAAGGAGTGAATAAGAAAGATGGTGAGTATGGTTATGGTTTGTGGCTTCGCTGATTCTATGGTTCGCCATCTCCCTAAAAAAAAATCAGCTCTAGTTGATAATATCTTCCTCTTTCTTGATCTTCTCTTCAACTTCTTCTTCTTTCTTAACTAATCTCTTTTCTGTAAAACATGTCTTGAAAAGATGAACAAAAAGAAGGAAAAACACAAGATAGAGAGAGAAAGATTGGAAGTCTTAATTAAGTTGATAAAATGATTGGAATCTGAAAAGATAAAGCTAGTAGATGATGAACATGAAAGTAAGATATCTATGTGAATAATTTATTACCTTTGTGAAGTTTTTCTATTTGCTTTGGGTGTTTGAGAACAAAGAGGAGAGAAAATAGAGAGAGAGAGAGAGAGAAAGTAAGATGGAAGCTTTCTCGTCAAAGGGTTTTATTTGTTTTTATGGCTGAACAGAAATACAAAGAGGGTCCAACTTTTCTATTTCAGAGATACCATATACAAAATATGTGGGCGTGTATATATATGTACATAGTTAGAGAGATAAATTATAATAATAATTAGTCTGAGTAGATATATGTCTAATTGAATAATATTATTACTCTTTTTTTTTTCTCTTTATTTCTTTCTACTTGTAAACGAAGAAACCTTTGTGAGTCACCCGTGTTTCCTTTAATTCGCACTTCACATCACTTTTCTCTATCTATTTCCACAGTAAACACTCGCTAAATTTCGTTTTTTAAAAGTGTTGTATCTCAATTAGACCACGTTATTATTTCATGGTAAATCTCTCAAAGATATTGTCCTTTATCGGACTTTGTCTCCAGGCTATGTTTTCGTGTCTTGCTATATTTATCTTTTTCTGAGTAATGTTGGTTTTTGAAAAGATGCACATAAAATTGAAATTTTACTTGACCAACTTTCCAGCTGTCAAAAGTCAAGCTAGTACTTTGCTATTGATCATATGGACGATATTTATACATTACATAATTTTTACAAGTTAAAATAGGAAACATAAAAGAGCCTTATCGATTATGTAGAAGATAAATACGAAGATTGGATACAAGATGAATTGGACCGAACAGAAAAATCACCAATCGAGGTATTTTTATTAAGAAAAAAAAAAAGTCGAGGTAGCTAGAGCAAAAAGGTCAGAATAAAATTAAATGAGAATTTGTATTTTAGTAAATAAAACAGAAAGAGAGCAGAAAAAGAGGAGGAACCCACTAGAATCACTGACTCCTACTCCACAATCTCTCTCTCTCTCTCTCTTTTGTAACCGCTTGTTTGTGCTTATTGGCTCTTTTTCATCAAATCTCTTTTTGGGCTTATTCAAGTACACTATTTTTTTTTATCATCTAACATATACATTTTCTATTTTTTCACATTCACGTACGTAGTTAGCATATATATATATATATTCTTATAAGAATGTGAAAGAAATTTGTTATAAGAAACAAGACTTTCTTTTATCATTCTAGCAGCATGCCCCATGGAGTTATTTTGTAAACTAGTTTATTATGTGTTTTTATA
Source organism: Nasturtium officinale (assembly GCA_963854855.1). Taxonomy (NCBI): domain Eukaryota; kingdom Viridiplantae; phylum Streptophyta; class Magnoliopsida; order Brassicales; family Brassicaceae; genus Nasturtium; species Nasturtium officinale. The sequence continues at coordinate 2,229,397 of OY978500.1, forward strand.
TAACCAAAAGATTTGAAAATGAAAATTCTAGAATAATATGTATCAAGAATCTTTGAATAGGCATGATATATATATATATATATATATATATATATATATATATGGTATACATTATAATTTCTGCAAAATAAAATAGAGGCATATATACTCTGGTAGACTGGTTCTAATGATTAAATGAATACAACTCCCCCAGCTATATTATCTGAAGTATTATTATATTCGGATGATCTACCGAGTTTGTTATTAGATATATGTTAGAATGCATAATGAGAGATCAAATAATGTTTAATTTTCTCAAGACATACGCATAACTAAAGACAACGTAATAATGTGGGATAAGGAATATTTGTTGATGTGTATATTATAATAGCAAAATTGAGTGAGTTTCTATTTCTATTTATAAATCATTGATCTTTTGTTAAATGACCTTTGGGATAGAGTGGGGGATAACAATGGCATGAATATAATATGTCTATATATATCATATATCCACATACATATAATTACCGGCAAATTTTAGTTCATCTTCAGTCTATAGTCCTCTAAGTTTAGAAAGCAAAGATTGACAATATATGTGAGTTTCGGAATCCGTGATATATAAGCATTTCAAATTTCATATTTGGAGATAGTACAACCAAGAACAACTTCATCCAGACGGTTAACCTACCATACTTAAGTTGAATAAACTATTTTGCTTCTACCAGTTCAACAAACAAAAAAAACACTTAGAATAATGACAATTATGTAGACCAATAAGATAACACTAAATGGCCTTCTTGCATCAATCGTAAATAAATAGGAAAATAGCATAAAATTAAATATCAACAATTATGAACATCTCAATCAAGTGTTATTTAATTTGATTTGTTTGGTATTATCCTTAATTTTGTTGATGGGTCAACATCCACTCCCTGTCATCACCTAAATCTTAATGCCACATTTCAGATTCCTTTCCTTTATTAGAAATTGTTATATGTCTCTCTTGATTCGTATAGCTAATCAAGTCAATGAGTTCTTGAAAATCTACTTTTGTCCGTGTTTTTTTCTTTAGTTTGTGTCATTATGAATCCCTCAAATTGAGTTTTTAACGCCTCTTTAATTAATCAGATGGTGTTTTCTTTTTCTATTCTTTAAAAAAAAGAAAGTATATTCCACAGTATAAGTTTACATGAACTCAATGTTAGTTTGTGTGTCGAAATAGTGTTTAGATCATCAAATTCACTCATCCCAATATCATATTAGAATTCTTTGCGTATAAATTTGGTTGGTTAAAAATATTTTGTTTTTCCCGCAGTAAAATAATATAAAAACTGGGTTATAGCAAAGAAAAAAAAGGTTAACAAAAAAACATATACAGGTATACACTATGCAAAGTAGACATTTATGGATTTATTAAATAAGAGCTATAGACAGAGAGAAATGATGGTTTGAGTTGGAAACCAAAAGGAGAAGTTAAACAAAATATTTGACAACATAATTTGCATGAGATAATGGGCCCCCAGCTCGAGGAAAAGTAGGTATATCTGAATTGGGCACAACTACGACATGGAATAGAATCTGCATGCCCCAATGAATGGTTAATTTTAGAGATGGTAGGATTGCCGAGGAGATATCATCCTAGAAATATGGCCCACACTTTTTAGTGAGTTTATTTCAGCATGCAATTCTTCCATTGATTATTTATTTATTAGTATTGACAAAACTTTACCATATACAAAACAAAAAAATTTGCGGTTTTTTACAATATAGTTGCTAAGAGTAAAATTTACGTTCAATTTTAAGTATAATAATATTGATTTCCTAAAGAACTTATTGATACTCCTTTAAATGAGTTGAAATTAACCTCGTCGCATACATTTAAAAGAGTGCAGCCAAATTGGGCCCGGCCTTGATTTCATAGCCCAATAAGTTGATATTAACAATTTAGTAGCATTTTTTGTTATAGTTTCATTTTGAGCATTGGTAGAATCCTCCTTTTAAGTGTCAATTTTGCAATTTTACCTTAATTTCTGATTTTGCGACAAAAATATCTTCAAGGTGCAACATTTTGTTTGGTTTGCTTTAGCCCATTGCTGTTTCTGAGTGCAGGTGTCATGATGGCAACGGTGCAAACTGACGGCGGGTAAGATTTGTTTCTTTAAACTAACTTGTGAAATAGAATTAATAAATATTTAAGAAACTTATGTTAAAACCATTATACATTAATCACGTATTTTAAGTAATTTTCTCGAGATAAACAAAAAAATAGAATTGGGAAGGTTATGAAAATATATTTTCTTTACTCAAATAGTTTGAATGACATAATCAATTCAAGACCATTAATAATAAACTTAGAAATGAAATAACATAAGAGTGAGTGATTCCCACGTTCCACCTTCCTCCTAACCCTTTTCTTCATCGCCACTCAATCTCTGCAACATTTTCTATAATCTAACTTGTAAATTGCCAACTTTTTATTTTTCTTAATGTATATTATTATTATATCTCCTATGTTTGCCGGCCATGACGATGACGATCCCTTCCTTTAACCCATATCTCTTTTTTCCTCTCTTTCTTCTCATTGCCAACAACGAAAGATCTTAACTTTTCTCTTTCTCTCCCGGCGTTAAGAGCTAGAAAGAGTTGATTTTGAGAAGAGATAGAGAAAGTGAGAAGGCGCGGCAAGCTCCAACTTTGGCGGTTTTAAGGCTCCGCGTCGTCGGTTGGTCGGGTCGTCCTGGAGCTCTCTCGTTGTTTCTCGACGGCGGAAGAGGAAGTTAACGACCAGCGAGCCATGGACATTGGTGGTCCAACCAATGTCCGCCACGTGGCTCACGTGACCTTTGATCGCTTCAATGGCTTCCTCGGCCTTCCCTCTGAGTTCGAGCCTGATGTCCCCAGGAAAGCTCCTAGTGCAAGGTTGGCTTGCACTTTAATTCCTTCTTCTTCTTCTTTTATGACTTGGATTTCAAGATTTGTTAGATTTTCATATCAGTGTTGTTTGTTTGGCAGTGCAACAGTGTTTGGTGTTTCGACAGAGTCAATGCAGTTATCATACGATTCGAGAGGGAACTGTGTTCCAGTGATATTGTTGCTACTGCAGAGGCGGTTTTATGATCAAGGAGGCTTGCAGGTAGAAGGAGTTTTCAGAATTACAGGAGATAACAGCGAGGAAGAGTATGTTAGGGAGCAGCTTAACGAAGGGAACATACCAGATGGGATTGATGTCCATTGTTTAGCCGGACTTATCAAGGCTTGGTTCAGAGAGCTGCCGAGAGGGGTACTGGATCCTTTGCCAGCTGACCAAGTAATGCAGTGTGAGTCAGAAGAGGATTTTATTAAGGTTGTCAGACTCTTACCTCAAACAGAAGCTTATCTTCTTAATTGGGCCATCAATCTTATGGCTGATGTTGTTCAGTTTGAGCATGTTAACAAGATGAACTCTCGTAACCTTGCTTTAGTCTTTGCCCCTAACATGTCTCAGGTGAGCCCCTCTTTGATTTATTTATAGCTGCAAATATATATTATTTTTATTAATTTCCAAAGGAGAGCATGATTTCTGCAACTTTGGAGGTTCCATTGTTAAGGTATCTTGCAAGAGATTTTTTTTGTTTTGTTTTGGTGGGGTTGAAGTAGTATTTCGGTCTTGTGAAATGTATTGGCTCTGTTTTGGATTTTTGTGTGTAGATGGCTGATCCTTTAACAGCATTGATGTATGCTGTCCAAGTGATGAAGTTGCTGAAGAGTCTCACAGAGAAAACTGTGAGAGAAAGGGAAACAACATCTTCTGAGGTTGACATAAGATGCAGCAATGAAGACGAAGTTGGCAAGAAGGAAGAAGACAATGAAGAAGAAGAAGAAGAAGACAAGGAGGAACAAGATGGTGTGTGCATAATTAAGGAGGAAGAAGCATCAGAGAGAATAAGAGTGGTTGCTGATGAACACATGTCAGGAAGCATGAAGAGTGAGTTTAAGGGATATAATGCTTCGGATTCAAAGGTTTCTGATGGATCTGTGCAGCTACCCATTTGCAGTTCGAACCATATAGGAAGCATCTGAAATTGATGTTTTTTTTAGGTTTTTATTTTATTTTTGGTGGTGTTTGGATTGCTTTATTTGATTGCATATGTAACTACTAAGTAATATAGTTTGTTCTTGAATGGTGATATGAAATGGGATTAACTCTGTGGGATGTATCTGTCTTTCTATTTCAAGTAAGATCATTTCCATTCCCGAAACATGAAAGAGTCAACAACTATATTACCAAAAAGATACTAATACAGAGATGTGGCGCATGATGTAAAGAAGATGATCCCTTCGTCCTTGGAAGTTATTCGAGCTTGACAGAACGGTAGATGTGTCGAATGAACATCCACGAGGCTAAGAAACTTACGGTTCCAAGAACCAAGAAGAGACCATAACATAACAAAGCAGTATATCCCACGTAGAAGCTCAGCTGCAGAAACCCGGTCAGGTCAGACCTGAGATAGAACAATACTCCGTACCCATACATGAATATTGCCGTAGATCCTCCGCATGATATTGATCTACAAAAAATTATCATAGTATTGTTTAGTCTGTCCCATTGGAACTTAAATCCAGCACATATGTTTGGATGGAAAATAACACATCACAGTAAACGAATACATACCTCCACCACCATTCATGATCTTCACCAGATAGCTGAATGTAGGTCAAGACAATACCGACACTCGCACTCAAGAAGATGAGCACAATGAATGTGCAAAACATTATTTGAGGCGATGTATATATTTTGAATCCCCACAAGCTAGCAAAGAGTTGGTGCCACTCGAGGACAACTGCACTGAAAGGTACAAGGCCTCCAAGAAACACCTGGTACAGCTTTCTACGATACCAATTCTGTGGTGGAATATCTCGGGGATTTCTTTTAATAGCAGATGGAGGTTGAAGCTCTAATAATCCAAAACGGTTACCTAAAAGTCCTCCCAGCATGAGAAATGGGATATTCAAAAGAGTGTAAATGAACATGATGATGACTATTGTGCCAAAGGGGAGTGCAGCTGTTGCCCCATACGTAATTGCTATAGTGTTGAGAACCGAAACTACTATGAAGAAAGGAACTGGGTAGAGGATCCCAACAAGTCGAACACTTTTATTCTGAAAAAGGCAATAATGCTGTAAGGTTTAAGGCTATGTGAACAATGAACCTTTAGATAACAGCAAAAGTAAAAGGCACTCGAAAAGTCAATCACCTGTTTGTTTCCCTCGAATTGCCTATGAAAAGAAGCAGATGTGTAGCCAGCCACTACTGATGTTAGAGTGTAAGTAATGACGAGAGAAGTCAACAGCATTCCGCGATTGTATGGGTATAGAAAACCGGTGAAGGCCAACACAAATAGAGCAATAATCCTGAATGCGAAAAACAAGTCAGAGACATGGAATAATATTAAGGAACAAAGTTTTAAATGCCATTGAACACCATTCGTCTGGAGAATGGACTTAAGTACTCCCAATATATTGAAACAATATGTACATCAGAATACATAATGTAAGATTGATTTGAACATAATTGTCAATAACCAAGCAAATCTATATGTATTTCATGTGCACTAACAAAACGCCATGAAAAAACTGGATTTTAAGTAAGAAAATCAAGCATCAAATATAGATTGACGATTACGGAACTATAGATAGTAGAAGCTTACAAGATTAACAACTGAGTACCAGTTCCTAAGATTGCACAAAGCAAGGAGATGTTCCTAGGACATCTAAATACATCATTATGTAGGAGTTTCCAACCCACTTCCTTTTTTTCTTCTTCATCTCCGATCGAGTAACTGATATGCATAAAAGAGAACTTAACTCAAAAAGATAAACTTTATAATCACCTATGTTAAGCAAAATTAAACAAGACTAGTCTCCTCAAGAAATGTCACCTTCTCAGTTCATTCTTGAGATGACGCATGAAGAGGAAAAAAATAAGTGCAATTAACAAAACAACAACACTTATGGAGTTAAGAAATGAGAACAGATGAATCTTCTGGCTAATAGGATGAGACGACGCCCGTGAGTACTTATTCATTCTTGTCTCAGACCGTTCTGAAGTCAAATTCCAAGAAACCGAGTATGTAAATTGAACATCCATCTCATTGCTCTCCGATATATCAATCAGATGATTCGGATCACTAAAACTAGTGATTTCAATAACTTCGTCTGTGTTGTACAGAACATTAAACTTTAAGTGACTGAATATATAGTACTTAGTACGCTTCTTCTCTCCTTGTCCAATGTAATCTTCCTCTACTTTCCCAACAAATCCCCACAAGGGGAGATCGTCGTAGTACATTTGAAAGTAGTAATCTTGAACAATATTATCTCTAAAGCTAGCAATTTCACTCGCTGTTAATCTCTTGCGGCACAATATAGCATGAGTTTTGTCCTCCCTAAATCTCAGCTCATATAAGGAGTTCATTAACCTGTCACCATTAAGAACTTCTCCAAGAGTTTCCTGTTTCTCAATCACAGGTTCTACAGAATATAAATCAATCTTGAATCAACTACTGAAACTTGGGACACATACACATTTCAAGTGTAAATGGTAAAACCTGATCATAGAGCTAGTCTTAAGAAACCTAACCTGGACGGCAAAAGGGCAAATCATAGTATTGATAGGTCTCACTGCAAACAAAACAAAACAAAAAACAATCTTTTAAAATGGGTCTAAGAAAAATGAGCGATCTTTGAGTTCCTAGTCAAGCTAAAGCTAGAACAAAAACATATCTTACACATTCTATTACTTGATCATTCCAATACAAACAAAATGCAGAAGAATTACCCAAAAGATTTGAGAATAACCTTGGATTGTGGAGTGGACCAACTTTGTTGACGAACAAAGGAACATGATCGCCGACATTATAACGGTCCGACGAGCCTGATCTGATCCATAAAGTCAATGCGAGTAGGATTTGTAGTAGAGTAAGCAGAAATTGCGCCATGAATTGGCACTCTTCTGCAGCTTTCCAAAACGAAACAAATGAATATGTGCAAGAGCAGCTAGAGGAACACACATCTTAAATCTTTAATCTAAGTTAGCTCAGAAGAAAACCATACAGAACACATATAAACACGAGACGACGTCGTAAAGGCACAAAGTCAAACCTGGTTAATGAATGGCTTAGCAGAATTGACTAGACCATGATCAGACGGTGATAAGTGAAAACGATTTCGCAAGATTTTTAATTTTTCAAAAAAAAAAACTAAAGGCTTTTCACGTTACCCATTTATTTCTATTTGGGGGTTTCTTTATCCTATTGTGGTTACTACTAAAGGCCCAATTCAATTAGGTTTAGTTTGGTTTATCACTTTGCTACTATAAAATCTTCTTCTTTGGTTCTGTTCTTAGAACATCTCCATCGGAGAGATCTAAGAGGGTATCTAAATATTTTTTTTATTTTTAAGCATTAAAATTAAGGAAAAATGCTTAGATACGGTTCTAAAATTAGAACTTTTAGAATCGTTTCTAAGAATGACGTATCATTTTGATGAGAACAAAATTCCCCTCTCTCTTCTCTGTTCGTTCTGTCCGTTTCTTCCCGCAATTTATCTCTGAAATCAACAAAGAAGCGGACAAGCAAGTGGAAAAAACAACATACAGATAGAAATAGAGAAGAAGATACCGACAAGATTGGAATGACAGATTCGAAACAAAATATTGGCTTCAGAATCATCGAGCGTCTTGGTCTCGAAGGATTTCCGTCGTCGTCTCTTCCCTCAAATCCATTTGGATTGATGCATTTGGAATTGCTTCTCATATCTCCAATGTTCAGCATCGCCGAAATCTTGTGGAGAAGACAGTTCAACTGAACTCTCTGCAGAGTGGAGCCTTTAGTTTGCCTCGTGGGTTCATGAATGCTATGCCTGGAAAAGCTGATAACAAAAGACTTGCTCTTGCCCTATAAAAGGTAGATATTTTGTCTTTCTGTTCTGATTTTGTCTTTTTCTAGCTTGAATTTAGCGTCTTCTCGTTCTTGATTGGTTTTGAAGATGTATAGTTATGTGATGAATTTTGAGTTTGGATTTTCTTTTTGTGTACTTGTTTATTGTTGAACTTCATAGAGGGTCCCATATTTGTTTTTGGCTTTCATTTGGTTGCATTTTACTTTGTTCTATTGTTGGCTTTTCTATTTGTAGCCTCTCTTAATCTGCTTGATTTGATCGTTTTTGTATTGCGAGTATAAGTTTAGTATGAGTTTCTTGTGATATGTTGTGAACCTGAATATTCTTGTTGCTTATTGATATGATTTTGGAGCTAACACAACTTCTTATTAGATCTAGCTAAAGGCATTGGTAAAATGATTGATTCACATATTCATATTGGGGCTTGCGGATGAAAGTTGTAAACTTTTAATAAACTAAGTAGAAGAGAGGCTTTACATTGGTTTCACCAAATGGTTTGAGTGTACTTATCTGTTAGCGGATTGTTTTTCAATTTGTCTCAGTGTTAAGTTACTCTTAATAATGGTTTGGTCTTGTTTCAACAACAGACATTGTTGGAAGAGCTATACATTTGTGCTCAGTATCATAAGGAAACATTGAGAATTTAATTGAATACGTTTGTGCTATGAACATGATTGGAAAGATATATGATAATTTATTTACATTATTTAGGGAGTAAGTATGTGTCTTATTGTTCTCGAAACTAATTGATGAATTTATGGTTGCAGGTTAAGCTCTCTGAGTTCATTAGGATGATAACAACAAGACTTTTGTTTAAGTAAGAACAGGGAATAACATTCAGAGGGCTTTTCATAATGAACATGTATAATCTCTTTCAACTCTTCTTTTAACACTTATAACATTTTCTGATTGTCTTTCAATTGTAGTTTTTGGTGTTTGTGGTGATTTTGCCAAGTTTTCATATGTTTAAATTTTTAGAACCTATTAACAGATTCTAACCATTGGACCATCAAAAATATTAGAACTCTTATTGGATATCTAAACTTTTAGTTTTCAATTTTTTCAATTAAAAATATGGTTAGAACCCCTAATGGGTATATAACCATTAGAGATGCTCTTACTACTTTTCCTTCCTCTGTTCCTTTTCATCACTATCCTAAACTGTAGTATTTGCCTTGTGAAATTTATGTGTTAGGTGTTTGTATCTCAAGAGCACCATGGGACCACCACAACGAATCTTCGGAGCTCTCACCTGCTGTAATGTTGGCTATACGACAATTGGGCCTTCGTTTTTGTTTCGGACATCTTCGAAACAGTGCAAGACTTGTGATACTTTAGATTTTTGTTTGGATGATTAATAGAAATGATCTGATTTTGGTTGATGGGTTTTTTACCTTTCTTATGATCTTGATTAAAATGTGCATTTTTGATAGAAGAATGCAACCCACAAACCATTTTATGAAAACAATATTTTCTTCCATGTGTTTTTAATAATTCTCTCTCCATGTTTCCTTGTATATCCTCTGATACATCTCTGTAGCAGAAAGCTAAGTATTGCATTCATAGTATACTCTTAATGTAATATCTGTGTTTATCTAAACAGATAAACATATCTTAAATATCAATTATCATAAACGCATCTCAAAAATTAATTAACATATCTAAACCACGTATTAGCACAGTGATTGAACGTCAAACATAGCTATCACGATATAACCACCGACTACGATAAATACGGTTTGTACGTGATTTTAGACGATATTGTTCAAGAAATATATTTCATTGATTTGGAAATAAAAAGTGAGACAAAATTCCTTGTTAACTAATATAATAACACTTGAAAGGAAAGGAAACCAAGACCCATTCATAAGCAAACTATATGTTCAAGTAACTACAAATACTTATTTATTACCATCTTTGCATTTGACATTTTCGATTCGAATTAACAGGTTTCCAAACGTCTTTAACTCTATTAGGAAAAAATAATCAATGATGCTATTTTTGTAAAGTCGAAACTGTAAAATACAAATTGAATACTACATAGGCTGAACTAATTGTTTAAAAATATATTAACAAAATAAATAAAAAATCTTAGAATATATTTTTGAAACTAAATGAATATTTGGTGAATTTTTAAATGAGATTTTGTTCAAAAAAAAAAGAATTTAAAATAACCATATCCTATTTTTTTTTTTCCAAGTACATATACACAACCAAAAAAAAAAAAAAAAAAGGGGTAGGGTAAGCGAAGCGTCCGTGCGTTCCAAAAGTTAGCGTCCCCAAATCTCAGCTTCTTCACCTAAATCAGAATTCTAGGGTTCTTCCGATTAGCCTAAATCAGATCGAGATCCCCTCACATCTCTTCTTCAATTTATTTATAAATATGTCTCAGAACGGGAAGCTGATCCCAAATCTGGACCAGAACAGTACCAGGCTCCTCAATCTCACTGTTCTCCAGCGAATCGATCCTTACATCGAGGAAATCCTCATCACTGCCGCTCATGTCACTTTCTATGAATTCAACATTGAGCTCAGTCAATGGGTGAGTTTCAATTAATCATTTTTTGCATCGTTTGATTTTTGCTTTGCTACCAACTAATCTGTGTTTTTTCTTCCCAATCAGAGTCGTAAAGATGTTGAAGGATCTTTGTTTGTTGTCAAAAGGTAAGTATTTTGGATCTTTAACTATGTATTGTGATGTTATCTTTGTTTGTTTAACTTTAATCGTCTTGAAATCTGATGGATCCTTTTTTTTTTTTTAATTTGTTGCAGAAGTACACAACCTCGATTTCAGTTTATTGTGATGAATCGTCGGAACACAGGTTAGCTTTTTCTTCTCAGTTTTGGTTTAGGATTTTATTCCGAGTTTTTGACTTAGGAGTCAGTATTAGTAATCATCAGTGTGTTGTTAGATAATCTGGTGGAAAATCTCCTGGGAGATTTTGAGTATGAAGTTCAAGGTCCGTATTTACTTTACCGTAATGCATCTCAAGAAGTAAATGGCATTTGGTTCTACAATAAACGTGAATGCGAGGAGGTTGCATCTCTTTTCAGCAGGTATTTATATTTCATTGCATAACACTTAGAATTTTGTTTTTGGAATTCTTGTTGGCAAACTTGGTCCTTTCATGAAGCTCTTTTTGATTTTCTGATGTCTTATAGCTATATATTTATTTCCATATGCGTTGTATCTCCGCCTAATGTTTCTTTGGAATGACAGAATACTTAGTGCATACTCCAAGGTTAACCAGAAGCCAAAGCCGACATCGTCAAAAAGGTAAGATCTTCATGTTTAAATTTAGACAATTGCGCCATTAGTTGTTTTTAGATGTCTTTTCAAGGTGGAAACTTGATAATCTACATCATTTTTTTTTTCAGCTGGTATCTTTCTTACAAGTTAAAATTGAGTTAAATTTTTCTATGTACTGCAGCGAGTTTGAGGAATTGGAAGCTGTGCCTACAATGGCAGTTATGGATGGTCCTCTTGAACCATCTTCAACTGCTAGGGATGCCCCTGATGATCCTGCATTCGTCAACTTTTTCAGTGTAAGTCTCCAAAGCTTTTGTTACACTCTTGTACCATCGTCTACACCATGACAGTCACATCATCATATACGACTAGTGGCAGGAGGGCCTTTCTATTAGTTCTAGATACTTGAATTATCTTCAATGTAATTCTAGATTCTAGGGTCCAAACTGTTGATTTTCTTTCGAATTCAACTCAAAAATGTTGTTCTCTTGATTACAGTCAGCCATGTCTCTTGGGAACACTGCAAGTGGGTCGGCTGGTGGACCACCATATCAATCATCAGCGATTCCTCTACAACCTCACCAACCTCACCAGCCCACCATTGCCCCTTCTGCAGTGGCAGCAGCACCTCCACAGATAAAATCACCCCCAACTCTTCCATCCTCCTCCCCTCTCATGCCTCTCTTTGACAACAACCCTGATCTTATCAGCAGCAACTCCAACGTTCACACCGATTTGGTAACACCATCTTTCTTTGGGCCTCCGCGGATGATGGCTCAACCGCACCTCATACCTGGTTCATCGATGCCCACTGCTCCTCCTCTTAACCCTAGTAATGCGACTCACCAGCAACGGCCATATGGTACTCCAGTGCTCCAGCCTTTTCCACCACCAACCCCACCACCATCGCTCGCTCCTGCACCCTCTGGCCTGGTTATCAACAGAGACAAAGTGAAAGAAGCCCTTTTAGCCCTGGTTCAGGTTTGTGCTTTTTTACATCACTTTAATTGAGCCGCTGCCCAAAACTAACGAGTTGCTTTTGACAGGAGAATGAATTTATCGACATGGTGACCCGAGCTTTACAAAATGCACATCAACCATGAAATTGCGCTGGGTTGGCATCTACGTTTGGGAACAGTGGTGGCTTGATTTAAAATGTGTAGTTAAAATGTAGTTTTGTATACCTTTGAACCAAGTGTTGTCGGAACCTCCAAAATTAATTTATAAGATACTGCACTGCTCCCTTGTTAACTCATGGACTGCTTTTCATTTTTTCTACTTATTTAACCTTTCCTCTTGTTATTTTTTTGTGGGTAGTCTAGAGACATACACTAAAGACTTTTAAAGGTGAACAACTCTTCATGAGTATAGAATTTGATGGAGCACATAATTCATATCATAAAAAACAGTGAGAAAAACAGAGTTTTTTTTTTAATTTTTGAAAGATTCGAGATCAGTAGAATTGTAAAAACATGTTTTGTATGCTTCAAGCCGTATCGTATTCCACTATTCCTTCATTTTACATTAGCCACTCCAATCATATGTAAGCTTGGGTCAAGAACATTTTCTAGACTGACGACATTATTAGAGTCAAAGATTACTAAGCAACGCATGTTGATATGGAATGAAACATCAAGAAAGCTTTGTTTTGATTAATAATATTACACATAAGCAAGAGAAAGGAGATATAGTACAAATGGAAGATAAGTGATTATTTCTCAAAGTAATCCTCAGTCCTGCCCTTGAATCCGATTTGTCCAAAAGTGAGGCAGATGAAGAGGCCTAAGTGCCACGTAACCAACCACAACCAGAACTGTGAAGTGAGAGCTGGAGGGGTTGGGAAGTGAGCGAGCTCGGTTCCAATGCTATCGAAGAAGAGACCTGTCAGGCTCTTACCGTTGATAGCCGGAATACTCGACGGAGCTAGCCATCCGATAAGCCCAAACCCCACCACGTTCAAATCTCTCCTCAACCAGTTCCTCTCAAAGCTGCTTCATTAATGAAACAAACAAATTATTAAAGATATTTCTCAAAAGTATTCATAGTAAAAAAAATGAGCTAATATTATTTTATTAAACAAAAAAAAAGTAACATAATAACGAGAAGAAAATAAAGAGTAACCTACCAAGTGACTCTTCCTCCCGAGGCACCGGCGAGTCTCAGAGGGTTCTTGGCGCTTAGTGTTGGTTTAAGAAAAGCTAGAAACATCAGGAGAAAATAACTACAACTAATTAAGATTATATAAGTGCATAAGTATTGATTCAGTAGTGGTTCAAAAGACAGAGAGAAAGAGAGTACATGAAGAGAAGGGTTTGGTGTTGATGGATGATCCTCCGAGGCCTATCACCGTCGATGGGGTTGCAAATGTTGCTGCCATTTTCTTATTCTTTGCTTCTTTTCTCCCAAAAACGGATTTGTAAGTAAATACACCCACAAAAGAAATGAATTAGATATATTTTGTGGACGAAGAATAGAGAGATTTCGAGGATGGGTTACCAATCAATAGCTTTGTGACACCTCATTATTTTCTTTGATATTGTGGGTCCACATTCTACTTTCTTGGATAAGGTTTGATATCAAATCTTTTTCATTTTTTTCCCATTTGTCTTACAATTTTCTTTTATTTTAACATCTGCACTTTTATTTTTACATCTTTTTAGTTTGCATCATAACTAAACAAAAAAAAAATTGAAATAATCTCTACCAAATCAAATTACTGTACCAATACCATATACTCGAACCGGTTAGATCGATGAGTAAAGAATAAGTATGTATGGTGAATGAATCTGATCAGTTGAGTCGGATCGAGAGGTGAGTGTTGGGCGGGCAAAATGGACTACAGCTTAGCTGCGGTGAAGATGCTTTGCTCCCAACTCCGGCATGCTAAACCGACGCCTTCACAGAACGCCACCGCCCTAGGCGGTGTACTTTTCCAACGTGCTTGGTTACAGGTTCCGAATCTATCATCATCATCTCAATTGATAATTCCTGATTCGATGACATCAGTTCTTGCGTTGCAGGGCGTTTTAGTCTCCATTCCGGCAATCTCTGGCGGCGGAGATAAACGTATGGTCATTGATGACGGAACCGGTCTTGTTGAGCTCGGCCTCTCCAACGATTTTGCTCTCCGTCAATGGATATCAGGTTTCGTTACTTTTTTTTGTTTGCTTCCTTAGTGGTTAATGTTTGATTCGTATCACACTGGTAAAGGAATCATGTGTTCAGGTATGTATCTGATGGTTATTGGTGTATACCATATCCGTACTGGGGAGATTCCTCTGCTTAAGGTTCTAATTACAACTTCCTCTTTCATCGTTCATCATATGCAGCTTTTAAACTTTTTGACAAGCTTTCTCAGTTACACATTGCATCAGTCAATGTGAATTTAGCTTTTAATAGTCAGATTTTTTTTTTGCAACTTTTATGCTCCAATAACTGAACTCAGACTCAAATGAGGATGTTAGATGTTATCATCAAAATTGGTTCATTGCAACTTCACTCTCCTGTTTTCCCATTGGCGTATAAATCATACATCTAGGTTGAAGCTAGATGGGACATGAAGATTCGTGTAACTAGTGATTATGTTTCATCTTCTCTTGTGATGTTCGAGTGGGAGTATCCACCAGAATCAACAGCCAATTCAGTTGTTATGCCATTTACTTGCAATGGTTCGAGTTGGTACTATGATATTATTGAAACCGTCGTTGTTGTTTTAACAGGTTCATAAGATGGTTGACCTGTCGGGAAGCCCAAATCGTGAAGCCATGTGGTACTTAGAAGTCATGGATGCATACAGACTCTTCTACCAGCCCCTGATCCAAGAGTTTTCTTGATTCTTCACTTAACTTTTTTCTTTTTTGAAGAATTCCCCTTTGAGAAAAATAATTACGTGATTATGATCAACCAGACCCTAGTAAACCATATTGTTGTAGAAAATCATTGAATCATGGGTATGTCACTTTTACGGAATGTGGATCATCAAAAGCATGGTTATGTAACACTACCTTGCTAGTTTTCGTTTTATCCAAACTCTGATGCAATTCTCATCATCTACTTAATCATGGACTGAATACTGATACGGTTTTACAAAATGCCATTCACTGATTAGAAACGCTTACAAAATTGTTTCACAAGTTGAGTAGACAAGTGAGAAATACCAAACAAACTTAAACAACTATTTCCATTTCGACTTAGAGCTCCTCTCAATCGTGCCTTCTCTTCCTTATGCATCCTCAACAGCCTAAGAATCTCACTCACACGAGGGAAAAATGCACCAGGACGAACACAATAAGGTTGTAGCACCATGAGAAGTGCCTCTGCATCCAACTCAAACCTATTTCTAAGTAAAACAGTTTCTCCCGAGAAAAATTTACAAGAAACATAATAGTCAAGCCCTTCGGCGAGGTTCCTCCACAAGTCCAAGAAGTCTTTTGGGTTCATGTTTAGCTGAAGTACACATAGATGCCTTCTTAAACTATCCAATGCTTCTGCTACACCCTGGGACACTGTTAAATTGCTGTACCCGGTAGTGACATCCTCATCCCACGAATCCGCATTGTTGTGGAAGTGGTTACTGCAAAGATTGTCGAATTGGTGGAGAAAAACTGTTATAATCTCCATAAGCCAGTTGGTTTCCAACTCAACAAGGCTTTTCAGTTCTTCTCCAAAAAAACAGCCTTGGCAGGAAACTTCAGGTTTTCTGTCAATTTTGACACTGGTTTCAGCAGCCCACATCTCTACAAGAACCAAATCATCACTCCATTCTCGTAGTTTCGATTCAAGATATCGAGCAGCATTAATCGGTCCACAGGCTTGTACAAGTGTATCTTCAAACGAACTATAAAGGGAGAAACCAGTCTTCTTGAACTCTAGTAATAGAATTTTGAATACATACCAGAGAAATTTGGTGGCAGTAGCTCTTACAAATTGGATCCTTGGCAAAATAGCCGGAAGAGATCGACCGCGATCTATCAAATTCCAAGTTCTACTTAGAAAAGAGTCTGTTACCAATGGCGCTTTATAATCTTCTCTTGTAGATAGAATATACTTTGCAGACAGTGAGTTGGATTCATTACCAAGTCTAGTTCTTTCACTGTCAACTAACCAAGCTTTCTCATTCTTGATATCCTCTTTAAGTTTTCTATACGCATCCTTTAGCTCAATCTTCTCCCAGGTCATGAGCCACTCAGGATTCTTACAAAATAGTCCCATTACTGATATACCTTGAGAAAATGCCATCGACGAGCCTTCATAAGAAAGATAAGTATCTGAATTCACAAATGACTGCATTCGTTTATCAAATGTAATCATCTGATCGACAAGATGGAACCATGATGAAATAACTTCAGATTTCATGTGCTTCTCCTTGAACATATCTATAAGCCCAGGAAAAACCTTTTTCTCTAAGAAACTGGATAGCATCTGGACCATTGCTGAAACCCAAGCTTCTTTAGCACTGCAGCTAACTAACATAGCTCTGTCAATCAAAGGCTGTAAGAAATCGTCCACCCCACCAGCAAAGTCTTTTGTAACTTTATAGACAAGTTCAAAAATAAACTCAGGTTGTTGGGCCCATTTCATAAAATGATACTCCATCCGAGATGCAACCGGTTTCACCAGTTCATCGGTTGCCCAAAGTCCAACACTATTATTTTCTTTAGGCAAAGTAGGCTTCTTCCTTTTTTCCTTCTGGGTAGTATGTTGCTGTATACCACAGAGGAGTAGAAAGCTTTGGGAATAAGACTCCTTTTGATCTCCTTGCACCAAGAGTAGAGGATTAGGAATACTAGCAACCTCTCCATGTTCAACCTTG
Source organism: Nasturtium officinale (assembly GCA_963854855.1). Lineage (NCBI taxonomy): Eukaryota > Viridiplantae > Streptophyta > Magnoliopsida > Brassicales > Brassicaceae > Nasturtium > Nasturtium officinale. Next base: position 2,246,376 of record OY978500.1, read on the forward strand.
GATGTTGCCAGTTTTGGTGGCCAGCCAAGAGATGAGAGAAAAGCTCGGTGATCCGCGATAACTTGTGGGCGTAGAACAGAAAAACTTTTATCTACTCGACTATCAACAGAATCCACAAGACGACACCACTGTGAGTGATGTCTTGTAACATCACCAAGTATTTCTTCAATCTCATTCATGATCTTAATAGCATGATTGAACCTTCCTTGCTTGAATACAAGATCCTACATTTAAAGATAGAAACTTTGAATCTTATCATATTTTACGAGACAAAAGAAAAGACTCCATAACGTAAGTGTAACATTAACTAGTGGCTTTACTTGAAGCGTACTTCCTTTGTGATTACTTATAGGATGAAACACTGAATCTTCAAGATCTCCAACGAGACTTTCCAATTTTAAGGCAGTCACTGTAAAATTGAATCTTACAAGGTTAGCTCTTTGATGATGTTAAAGAATCAAGAATCGAGCACAACTCACCGAAATATCTGCCCATGTTCTGTATTCGACATAATTCCTCTACGAGTTGCTGTAAATCCCAATTCGTTTGATTTTCCGTAGCTACAATGAAAAAAATTGGAGACAATCAGAAAAGTAATATATTCATCACGAAATAAAACACGAGGGTTGGGGTAACTTACAGAGACAGAGGAGGCTCTCCAGGTTCAATCTCAATTCTTCGAGTGAAGATTTAGCAGAAAGTGAGGTGGAGATCCAGGAAACAGCGTGTTTCGTGAGATCCATCCGGAGATGTAGAAGACGGTCGTTTAGATCACAACAGTCGTGGTTTAAATTGGACATCAGACTCGAAGCGTGGAGTAGTAGATCTTGGACGTCTTCGAAATTACCGTCAAGAAGACCTAACGCCAGACCGGTAAGGTCTGCTGGATTTGGCAAGACAAACGACACTGGAAGTGGATGTTCCATCGGAACCATTTGCCGGGAAACGGTTTTTTTTTCTTCTTTTTCTTGACCTTTTGTTGGATGATATGATATGATTTTACTTGGAAATTAATTTTCCATAATTAGGTTTACGATAATTTTATGTTTAACCGTAATTTATGTCAACCAATCAGCGACAGCGACATGTACATAAATCAATCTTGTTTTCAAAAATTTTAAATAACTAAAATTTATTTATTTATTGTAATATATTTATTTATGTAAATCGTAAATTGATTAAAAGAAAAACATAAAAAAAAAATCGTATTCAGCTTCTCCGGTCGGCGGCTGACGTTATGTTACCCTAAGGAAAGCCCAACACTCTTCGAAATCCCATCTTTAAGGGTTTAGACTTTTTAGGGTTTTACTGAGAGAGAAAGAGAGATGGGGAAGAACGAAAAGACTTCGTTAGGGAGATCACTGGTGAAACACCACAACCATATGATTCAAGAATCCAAAGACAAAGGCAAGTACTATAAGAATCTACAGAAGAAAGTTCTAGAATCAGTGACGGAGGTCAGCGACATCGATGCCATCATTGAGCAAGCTGAGGAGGCAGAGCGTCTTTTCACCATTAATCACAGCTCCGCCACACCTTTGTCCATCAATCTGTAAGCTTTGAGTAGGCACTTTATGGATCTGTGCGTATAAAGTCCATTGTTTTAATTTTGGTAATGGTGAAACAGAATCAACCAAACTTATCGTTTCTTGACCTCATCTGAATACATCTAAATGATCTTATGGTGTTCTTACTCAACACTTTAATTCGCATGTTGTGCTCATTGTTCTGTTTCTCTAATTTTTGGTACAGAGACACAAATTCCAGCTCAAGTACCATAGCAGCTGAAGAATGGAGAGAGCAACAGAAGATAGAGGAAGAGTTACACGCCAGTAGTCTTCAAGTGCCTAGAAGGCACGTTGTTTTCTTCTCTTTAGATTTATTGTTTTTTATTTTTCCGTAGCTCTCAGAGACAGGGTATCATTTTTATTCTATTCTTCATCTTCAGACCCCCTTGGACTCCTGAAATGTCAGTTGAAGAACTTGATGCTAATGAAAAACAAGCTTTTCTGAACTGGCGCCGCATGCTTGTGAGGTTAGCTTTTTTTGTTTTGTCTCATCTTAATGAATCTGTTATCGTTTTTGATTTATTGATGCTTGGGTTATAAAAGTTAGCAACTTTGATTTAATAGAGGTCTGTTCAGGTTATCTTTCGCTTATAAACCAAACTAGATAGTTTATATATGTTTGATCCTAATCAAACTTTTTGATTGGGAAGTTATTCTTTTTCTAAGCAATTTCTAGCTCTCATAATATATTCTTTCTTTTACTATGTTAGGTAGATGATTTGATTTCATCATTTTCCGTATTTATGTGGTTCATTGCTATTTTCTTATGCATACTTACATGTTCTCCTGTGTTTGGCTTTAGGCTCGAGGAAAATGAAAAGCTTGTATTGACTCCATTCGAGAAGAACCTCGACATCTGGAGACAACTTTGGCGAGTACTTGAACGCAGTGATTTGGTAAGTCTTTGGCAAAAATGTACTAACCCTCTCATTAAATTCAATTTTCTTTGTTTTAGTTAATTGCAAAACGGTTTTCGTTATTTAGACTTATCCTTTTTCAGATTGTTATGGTAGTTGATGGTAGAGATCCACTGTTTTACCGCTGCCCTGATCTTGAGGTAGTACAGTCTCACCCAACTTGAAACTCCTCTTGGCACTGTATTCCTGATTCATATTTACATAAAGGTTTGTCCTGATACAGGCATATGCTCGAGAAATTGACGAGCATAAGAAAATAATGTTTCTAGTTAACAAGGCGGATCTTTTGCCTCTTCATGTCAGGTCAGCCTTTTGTGCCTTGCTACCTTTGCTTCCATTTTTTTTGTCTTCTAATCAATTGTTTTGTTGTTTGGCACATCTGTAGGGAGAAATGGGCAGAATATTTCCGCCTTAACAATATTCTGTTTGTTTTTTGGTCAGCCGTAGCTGCGACAGCTATCCTGGAAGGTAAAATCTTGAAAGAGCAATGGAGAAAACCAGATAACTTTGAGAAGACAGATGATCTAGACGTTGTGATATATGGCAGGGATGAGCTATTGGGTCGTTTACAATTTGAGGCTCAAGAGATTGTCAAAGTAAGGAATTCTAGAGCAGCATCGGCATCCTCGCAGTCATTGACTGTTGATTCTCAACGTGATCAAGCCGTGGTTGGATTTGTTGGGTACCCGAATGTGGGAAAGAGTTCTACAATCAACGCATTGGTGGGTCAGAAGCGAACAGGTGTCACCTCCACCCCGGGAAAAACAAAGCATTTCCAGACTTTGATAATCTCCGAAGAGCTTATGCTCTGTGATTGCCCTGGTTTAGTCTTCCCTTCGTTCTCAAGCTCGAGATATGAAATGATTGCTTGTGGTGTACTTCCGATTGACCGGATGACGGAGCACCGTGAAGCTATTCAGGTGGTGGCTGACAAGGTCCCTCGCCATGTAATTGAGAGTGTCTACAACATTTCTCTTCCTAAACCCAAACCCTATGAGCGTCAGTCCCGCCCTCCTCATCCATCAGAGCTTTTAAGAAGCTACTGTGCTTCTCGTGGCTATGTTGCCTCTAGTGGACTACCTGATGAAACGAAAGCAGCGAGGCTGATTCTGAAAGACTACATTGGAGGTAAGCTGCCACATTTTGCAATGCCACCTGGAATGACCCAATGTGATGAACCGGACTTAGAGGACACTCCAGGAAGCGGGGAGCTTGATGAAGGTTCAGAGTCGGAAGACTCTACAGTAGGAGTTGAGACAGAAAGCGAGCAAATTCCTGGTATGAATGATGTGCTAGATGATCTCAGCTCGTTTGATATAGCAAACGGGCTTGCATCTTCCAAGAAAGTGACAGTGACGAAGCAAACAGCGTCACATAAACAACACAAAAAGCCACAGAGGAAAAAGGATCGGACTTGGAGAGTTAAAAACACGGAAGATGGAGATGGAATGCCTCTGGTTAAAGTTTTCCAGAAACCGGCAAACACAGGGCCTCTGAAGATGCGGTGATCCGAGCAAAGATCATTTCCAAAATGGTGGGAGCCACTTACGTTACACTTTGAAGATGTAATAACAGTTGAACTTGTTGCAGTTGTCGAGTCTCTAAATGTTTTTGTTTCCATGTTTTAAAAGTTTTTGTTTTGGGAAAAAGAAAAAAGCTGGAGGAATGACAACTCGAAATATGGTGGAAAGTGGAAATGTATTGCCACTTTGATCCTATCGTCTTTTGTTGAGAATATTATATCCATAAAAATAGAGTTTTCATGAAATTTGATTTTTTTAATGAAATTATTTCTATTTTATTTTGACACAATCTTTTCAACGTTATATTATAAAAAGAATTTTAAGATTTTTATGAACAATTTTTTTTTGTTAATCCGTCATCACCAAAATAATATGAAATTTAACCATCCTAAAATTTAATTCGCTTTATTTTAGTAATTTATTTTTCCACCACAGTGAAAAGAGAACTATATTTTCCTTTCATGGAAATATGATAACTTATAAAAGAAAAATTATTGATCAAAGTATTAGTTTTTCGTAGTCATAGACGAAACGGTTTTATAGTTGTGAAAGGAAAAATTCTTATAAAAGATAATATTTGAAGATAGAAATGTTTAATTTCTATAAAAAATGGATAGAAATGTTTTAGTAAAAGAGATGTAGATATATATAGAGAGAGATCGGTATAAAAAGAGTTAGTGGAGGTTTTGGTACGCTTTGCGTTGAGTTCGTATATCTCTCCAGGGTTATTTCTCTTTACCCTTTTCTAATTTGGAGAAACTTGCAAAAAAAAAAAAAAAAAATTGGTTTTGTGAATTGTTGTATGAATGTTGTGTGGCTTCCTTAAAATTGGATGAGAAAATAAGAGTTTAGCTTGTTAACAAGCTCCAGAATCTGAGGCGTGAAGAAAGCTAGGGTTTGGATATTTCATTTTTACCGGAGGCGGGAAGTTAAAAAAATATGAGAGATATGTTATAATTGATGAGAGATGCGGGTTTGTGAGAATTTAAGGTGGATCCATCTTTGTTAGGTTAATTTACTTTTGAAGCTTGAGCTTTGATTATGGATGTGGATTCGTCTATGGTGCCTGATAACGATCAGGATCGAGAGTTTCAGAATCTTGATGTAAGTCAATCCATTGACAAGGAGACGATGAACGACCAATCGCCGGCCGAAGCTGGATCGGTGACTGAGCCTTTGGATCCTAATCCCACGAGTTCTCAGCAGCTAGCGGCTGCGGTTGGTCCCAGGTGTGCACCTACGTATTCGGTGGTGGATGCTTTGATGGATAAAAAAGAGGATGGGCCTGGTCCTCGCTGTGGTCACACGTTGACAGCTGTCCCGGCTGTTGGTGAAGAGGGAACCACTGCTTATATTGGTCCTCGTCTTGTATTGTTTGGTGGTGCCACTGCCCTTGAGGGTAATTCTGGGGGCACTGGAACTCCTACTTCTGCTGGAAGTTCTGGCATTCGTAAGTTTCATTTGTGAATTCATTTTTAGCATCTCCCTTCTACTTGGTGTAGTAGCAGGACACATCATCCGCCATGGAATATTATTAGCATTACCTACCTCTTAGATTTAGTTTACTGCTAGATTCTATGTTCTACCTCTTGCTATTTCTTGAGGTTCCCAGACTTATCCGGTTGTATTAAAATAATTCTTTGCTGTGCAGGGCTAGCTGGTGCAACTGCTGATGTTCATTGTTATGATGTCCTTTCTAATAAGTGGACTAGGTGAGAAAATCTGAATTTCCTTTGGTTTTTCATCAATGTAATAGTATCCTGATTATGAAAGCTGCATGATATCTTGCCCTTTTAAGTGTTGTTACCAATTAATTTTATGAAATGGGGCTACAGGCTTACACCTTTTGGAGAACCACCAACTCCGAGGGCTGCACATGTTGCAACTGCAGTTGGGACCATGGTAGTTATTCAGGTAGGGGAAATTTTTGCTATGATTATATTATGTGTATGTTGTAAGCTTATCAATTCAAGGTGAGCTTTTTCAGTCTGATATGAAATGCTTCTAAACTGTTTCTGTGGTGCAGGGTGGAATTGGTCCTGCTGGTTTATCGGCTGAAGACCTTCACGTTCTTGACCTCACTCAACAACGACCACGGTGGCACAGGTTGGAAAGAAACCCTACCACTTGTGGCTATCTCGGTTTGAAATTCATTTACTAGTTTGTATCTTGATATAGATAATGATCTCTATCCAGGGTTGTTGTTCAGGGTCCTGGACCAGGACCTCGTTATGGACATGTCATGGCACTTGTGGGACAAAGGTATCTCATGGCAATTGGTGGAAATGACGGTAAGCATTTTTCCACGTTTGCTCAGTGTTTTATGTTTGGGCATCATATTCTCTTTAAAGCTCCTCACTCCTGAACTACATTTGTAACAACTAGGGAAACGCCCACTTGCTGATGTATGGGCCTTGGATACTGCCGCTAAGCCTTATGAATGGCGTAAGCTGGAACCAGAAGGAGAAGGTCCACCTCCCTGCATGTAAGTTTGATCACACGTCTTTATGATTGTATGCTTTTCACTGGAATAATTTTTTTTTTTGTTCTTTCTGGACGTTGGACCTAGGTATGCAACTGCAAGTGCGCGCTCCGATGGTCTTCTTCTCCTCTGTGGTGGAAGGGATGCAAACAGTGTGGTAAGTGAAAGCGATTCGTTACAACCTTGCTCAATTGTCTCTTTGAAAACAGACTGTGAGCCACTTGTCGAGGCATGATTCTCGAATTTTGGCTTTTGCTTTATCGTGAGATAGAAATAGGACCGTGAGATTTAGTCCATTTTTTGTAGAGGTTGAGTTGGGGCAATGAACAGTCTTTGTTCTATATTACAGAGCAGATGAGGACGTACCTCCTCTCTGCAAAGTAAATTAGATTATTTCAACACACACTTCGTGAAGCTTCTTCAGAAAAGGAACAATAACTTCTATTGGCCTCAAGGAATGAGCTTATTAAGTTATTTGTTTATATGTGATTATGAGAAGTTATCAAATTTGCGTAGATTGAATTTTGAAACTCAAACAGACTGCATTTATCTACAATGCTCGATTGAGGGGCTTAATATTTTCTTTGTAAATTTGAATTGATAGCCTCTGGCCAGTGCATATGGGCTTGCGAAGCACAGAGATGGACGTTGGGAATGGGCCATAGCCCCTGGTGTCTCACCATCTGCCAGATATCAGCATGCAGCAGTATGGAATGCTTCTCCTCTTTAGTTCTCTTATCTGACCTCATCAGAATAGTTAAACTGTTTTATGGATTATTTAGGTCTTTGTAAATGCAAGACTTCATGTGTCCGGTGGGGCACTTGGTGGTGGACGAATGGTTGAAGACTCATCCAGTGTTGCAGGTTAGCAAACTATGAGAAGTAATCTGATTTGTGTGATGTTGATTTCCGTTGGTTCCTAGATAATAGGTGCACCAGTTTTAGTCGTGAATTGTGTTTCATGTATAGATGAGAGCTGTACAGAGGAATACGGTGTTGTTGAAATGTCTCTCATATATAGATGAGAGTTCTACATAATAGTTTTATACTAAATGTGCATCGACTGCATGTACAGTCCTCTGATTATTTCATCTATTGTCTGTGTTCAGTATTGGATACTGCAGCAGGTGTATGGTGTGATACGAAATCAGTTGTTTCTACTCCTCGAACTGGCAGGTACAGTGCCGATGCAGCTGGTGGTGATGCTTCTGTTGAACTGACTAGGCGTTGTAGGCATGCTGCTGCTACAGTCGGTGATTTGATATTTATCTATGGCGGTTTACGTGGAGGTAAAGAGAAACGCTTGGCATCATTTATGTTAATTTACCTAATGCTGTTCTGTTACAGACCATTGATATTTATCTATGGCAATTTCATAATTTCTTGTGTATACTTCTCCATGAGGATGAACCAATTTATGTGGTTGGATTGTTCTGTTAATGGCATAATATACATCGTGTAGCAAGTGTGTGATACTGTAGAATTAAATTTTCTCAAGTAGGTATTATTTTTCTCTCAAATCTGAGAGAGTAACAGAAATATTAATTGTAAGTGATGTTTAACTTCCGGGTTTCTCGAAAATTTAGCTTCCTCCCTCATTTAATCTGTTTGCACCTGTTTATTTTCAAATTATGGTTTCATAACTTAATAATATTTTGTTGACACTTCAGGGGTGCTACTTGATGACCTATTGGTTGCTGAAGATCTTGCCGCTGCGGAAACAACATACGCTGCCTCTCATGCTGCTGCAGCTGCGGCAACGAATTCACCACCAGGTCGATTACCTGGAAGGTATGGTTTCTCAGATGAAAGGAACAGGGACTTATCTGAATCGAGTGCTGATGGCGCTGTTTTGCTGGGAAGCCCTGTTGCACCTCCTGTAAATGGTGATATGTATACTGATATAAGCTCTGAAAATGCATTAGTTCCAGGAACTCGGTTAGCTAACTTCCATAAATATTGGTTTATCTAGTGTTGTATTGCTAACACAGTAATGCATTTAGTGAATTCCATTCAACAAACTTTGTAGGAGAACGAGCAAGGGTGTGGAGTATCTCGTTGAAGCATCGGCAGCAGAAGCTGAGGCAATCAGTGCTACTTTGGCTGCTGCCAAGGCACGCCAAGTCAATGGTGAAGTTGAACTCCTAGATAGAGATGCAGAGGCTACACCTAGTGGGAAACCTACATCTTCACTAATCAAGCCAGATTCTATGGGATCAATCACTCTTACTCCTGCAGGGATTCGTCTTCATCATAGAGCCGTGAGTTCCATTCTTATTGTATTGAATAAATTGTCAAGTTGCAATATATCTCTAACACCATTTTCTTTATTTACTAGAAAATCTTTTGCAAGACCCAGTAATGCATTTTTGCTTTATAATTTTTTTGGCACTTTGTTATTAGGTGGTGGTTGCTGCAGAAACTGGTGGCGCCTTAGGTGGGATGGTTAGACAGTTATCCATTGATCAATTTGAAAATGAGGGACGGCGTGTCAGTTATGGGACACCAGAGAGTGCAACAGCAGCTAGAAAACTATTAGATCGACAAATGTCAATCAATAGTGTTCCAAAGAAGGTAAATATTTTGGTTCTCCACATGAAGTGCTGCAAATTCTTGTGATCTGACATGTGGATTTAAAAACGAAGTAATACATTTAGAATAGTTTATGATGAAAAGGGTACAATCTTGAACTATTATACGGCACTTTCTTGCTGTGATATTGTTAACCCTTTGGTTACTGTGATAGAAATTAAAAGTACCATAAAAATGCTACTGTAATCTCCTGATTTACATTACTGACAACTCATCGGTGAAAATTCCTATGCACCCTCGTTTTTGTACAATTGGAACTGGCTGCCTAAAGATTCGCTTGATGATTTGGCCAGGTGGTTGTTCGAGGGTTCTAACAAACCTGAATCTATGTTGTTAATAGGTTATAGCTCATCTTCTGAAGCCTCGTGGGTGGAAGCCTCCAGTTCGACGCCAGTTTTTTCTAGATTGCAATGAAATAGCTGATCTTTGTGATAGTGCAGAACGTATCTTCTCAAGTGAACCAACTGTATTACAGCTTAGAGCTCCGATCAAAATATTTGGTGATCTGCATGGACAGTTTGGAGATCTCATGCGCCTTTTTGATGAATATGGTTCACCATCTACAGCTGGAGACATATCGTAAGTGCCACTAACAGTTGCTTCTTTTTTCTATTGCTATTTTTGCTGACATTACTCATTCTGTTGTATATATGTCAGATACATTGATTACCTCTTCTTAGGGGACTACGTTGATCGTGGGCAACACAGTCTAGAAACAATCTCCCTTCTGCTTGCATTAAAGGTAGTAGGTAGTTCTAAGCGTATATGTTAGTTTTGACTTGCTGCAGGTATTCTAGTTGCTTGACCACGGAGGGTTTGACGTTTTATTGTTGGTATTGCAGGTTGAGTACCAGCATAACGTACACTTAATTCGGGGAAACCATGAAGCTGCAGATATTAATGCCCTTTTTGGCTTCCGGATAGAGTGTATTGAGCGAATGGTAATGTATTCTGCTTATGAGTCTCTTGTTTCCATGTTTAGTTGTCTCATGTTGTGGTTTTCTTTGCAGGGGGAACGTGATGGAATCTGGGTGTGGCACCGAATAAATCGTTTATTCAATTGGCTACCTCTGGCCGCATCAATCGAGAAGAAAATTATCTGTATGCATGGGGGTATTGGTCGTTCTATAAATCATGTAGAGCAGATAGAAAATATCCAACGTCCAATTACAATGGAAGCTGGCTCCATTGTTCTTATGGATTTATTATGGTCAGTCGATGTCTTCTATACTGTTCTGATTATTTATTTTTGGTCTAATTCTGACTAATTTGTTAATTTGAATTCGTTAGGTCGGATCCGACTGAAAATGACAGTGTTGAAGGTTTAAGGCCCAACGCTAGAGGCCCTGGATTGGTTACTTTTGGGGTGAGTAATTTTCTTTTGTTTCAAATTTTCCGTTGTCTGAATTTAGTATTCATCCGTTCATAGAACCGAGTTTGTCTCTTTCTTGTCTCATTATATTTTTTTGTCCAATGAGATGCTGCTATTGTTAGATCCTTGGTCTCGGATATATATCTGGTTATATATGATATATACTTTTCCTTGAAACTGAGGAATATAATCTAGTTTGCCCCCCAATAACTTACCATATGAATGTGTTAATTGGTTGTGCTTTCGTTTTTAGATGTTCTGTTATTCACCGTGACTTGCCAATTGCAGCCTGACCGTGTCATGGAGTTCTGCAACAACAATGATCTGCAGTTGATTGTACGCGCGCATGAATGTGTGATGGATGGATTTGAGCGGTTTGCCCAGGGACATTTGATAACGCTCTTTTCCGCAACAAACTACTGTGGTATGTGCATGGTTTTCACCAGTGCCATAACCTGAGTAGATAGTTCGATGGGATTGTTTCTGTTTGGTTAATATTATTATACTATCCTCAGGTACTGCCAACAATGCTGGGGCTATTTTGGTATTAGGTAGAGATCTTGTAGTGGTTCCTAAGCTCATTCACCCGTTACCTCCAGCAATTTCATCACCTGAAACTTCTCCAGAGAGACATATAGAAGACACATGGATGCAGGTTCCTATTGCTTCACTTTCTCATTACTGAGTCTGTCTCTTAGTCGATAGTTTGACCTGAAAACTGGTACTTAGCCTAGTATTTGTTTTTTTGCAGGAGCTGAATGCAAATAGGCCAGCGACACCAACCAGAGGACGGCCACAAAACTCAAATGACCGAGGAGGTTCTCTGGCTTGGATGTAAGACCGACAAAGAGGCACTCTCGTGCACATACATACCTGCCTCCTGGCTCATGTTCTGTACATAAAAATATGAGTGATAGACGAGAAATCGATGAGGTTTGGAGATATCAGGGGGTGTGTAAATTGAGATGATGGAAGGTTAGAGAAGTCAGTTTTGGTGGTGGTTTAGTAGTGATCTGTAGAGTTTATTCGTCTGGGCTTTAGTCCCCTCTTTCATTTTTTCCAGTCTTTTACTCTCTTTTTTTTTCTATAATATTTTTCTCTTAACCTCTTCAATTGATTACATTTTTATTTTCATTTGTGGTATAGTTTCTTGGCAAGTGGATATGAGTGGTAATATGATCTGTAGGCGGGTGATTAGTTGGGGGATGGTCTGCTGTTTTTATTTATTCTGTATCATAGAGTATGTTGGGGCTTTTCTGTATTTTAGTTTTTATCAGTTCATACAATGTAACGTTTGTGTTGATATCATGATACGAAAAAATTTCCTGGCCCATTTTTGGGTTGTTCTAAGCTCAACAATGACAAAACCTTTTTCGTGTGTTTCGTGAGTGTTTTATTACCCAAGTGATTAACATGGTCTTGGATTTCAAAAGAGTTAACCGTTGTAACTTTGAAATCGTGCGTTGTCTCATTTTACCATTCAAAGTGGTAAAATAACAATATGGATGTTTAAGTTAAAATCTTATAAGAAAATCGAATATTTGTAATGTTACTGTCCTTAAAGAGAGACTCTAATCTGGTTAATGGAATAAATCCGCCTGGTGATGAAAAAAAATTAATGTGATTTGAATTGGGTCCGGAGTTTTTTGCTCTCACTGGTCCGGAAACATGTGAAAGTGTGATTGATCAAGCCGCCGTGTTTTCTTACCTTGTCTCTGATGTCTTCTCCATGCTCTCTGTCATCAATATAGGCGAAATGAAGCAGTAGCTGGCAGAAAAAAAGTTGAATTTAAAATTTCCCATTCGTTAATCGAAAGTACGATGAATCATCATTCCATTGTAATATTTTATTACATATATACATTCATTTAGTTAAATAACTAATATCCAATCAACTCCTACCAATTCACCTATACATTCATGTGTCCGAAAACAAGAGTCTCTCTTGGTCTTTAAATAACGTTGATCTATCTGCATATATAGTAGTCATCTTTCTACTTCTTCCTCTATTTCTGAAAGTAAGTAGAGAATCAAAAACAATTTAGAGAGCTGAGTGATAATCAAAAGTTGTGTTATGGAGAAAGTGAGAGAAATAGTGAGAGAAGCCAAGGGATTAGGGAATGAAGACCTGCGAAGAATAATTCATGCTTTCAAAGTGGGACTTGCTCTTTTTTTTTTTTTGTGTGTCTCTTCGTTCTACCATTACCAACCTTTCGGTCCTTTCAGAGATTACTTGGGTATCAATGCAATGTGGGGATATGTTTCAAATATAGTATATGAATATGAATACAAACGGTTACAAATTATCATCACATAGACAAACCAAAATAGTTAAAACTTCCCTATGCTCATTACTCTCACTCATTTCCATAAATAATAGTTGCTTTTATTGGTTGCCATTGCCAAATGCCCACCACTGCGCCTTACAGCTCGTCCTAAACGAAATTCAGAATCATACAATTTTAGAACAATTAAGATGACTAAATACTAAAATGCATATAAACCATTTTTAAGTGGTTGAGATAGAAAACCACTTACATGGTAATCATCCATGTAATCACGTGGATTTGGCTGCAAAACAAAACAAAACAAACCATTTCCAACTTTTTTTCCAGAAATAACATAGCTAAGTAGGAGAACTAAAGAAATTATTTCGTCTCAGAAGTGTACGTACGCGTTTGTAACGTCTCCTCCTGTCTCCATACCGGTGGTCCCTTTCCTTTCGTCTGCGTTCGCCTTCTTCCCTTGCTTTCCGAGCTTCCTGTAAACGCCGATTTGTATGGTCATGCTCGTAAGTAAGATTATACACAGAAGAGTTGAAAAGGAAACAAAAACAAAACAAGAACTTGTTTGTAAACTACGAACCTCATCTTCTTTAGCTTTTCTTTCTTTCTCAGCTTCCGCAAATAACTCCTTCTCAGACTGGTGTGTATGGCCGAGTTATAAAGCATACCAAAATTACTAATTAGACATCTTGTATACAAATGCATATAGAATTTTTCATTTGTATTTACTAAACCCCTGAATCCAAAAATAAGCAAAAATATATCCAAAGGCTTTGGAAATCAACCTCCCTGTGCTGAGCAAAATAGTCATCCACGATGCTTCTTGCGTACTTCGGGTCATCGCAGATCAAGATATTGTCAAAGATTGAACCAGCTTTCACCTGCAGTAATTAAATTCATGTCTTCATTCAGTTGTTCTACCCTAAACATTTTCATGGTGTATGTACAAGCTACATATATTTGTAAAATGAACAAATTTAGAGTGACTACTAATATATAAGTATCTGGTGAGGGAGCGATTATACTACTAGTTATTCGACAGAATTCAAGAAAGATCTAGAACTTACCTGCCATACTTCAATGCCTGCATATCTTATAGGCTTCAGAACATAAAGATCTGGATCATCTTCAAATTCTGAGGATCACCGTGCAGCTTAAGCTTTAGAATTTACAAGAAAATCTAGCCCAAAACGCAAATAAACACTAAATAGATGGAAACATGCCTGGATTATCTATCCATGGGGTCTTCCATTTTCCTTTGTAGTTCGGGTTCTTGATTCTCTGTAGGAAAATAATGTTTTGAAAATTTTCAAATGGTGTAGAGAACATAGGGTAATTAATATAATAATTGATGACTGTCTAGTCAATTACCTTTGCTTTCCAAGGACCTTTGAACGCAGGATTTGGGATCTTTGGTGGTTCCCAGACACCGGTTTCTTCCTCATCCCAGTCCTCAGGCTAAACAAGGAGAGAGACAGATACAAGACATCATGCTTATTAACACTATCACAAACCAATGAGCTCCAACAAAAGGATCATAACTTCGAAGATTGTGGTGATGGAGGACAAAGACAGAATGGTAAATCTCTGAGACTACTACTAAAAAAAACCTATAAAACAATCACTTAAATATCTCCTTTAACATTACATACCTCCTGAGCTTTTTTATCTGGAATTTCGCGAGGAATTAAATCAAAACCCTGGTTACAAAGACAGGAAGAACCAGTGCATGAATCAAACTAAGAACTAAAAGTATGGGAACTGAATAGCTTCCTCTCAATACAAATAGTAGCTAGTTTTCTATGTTGCTATCATGTTTATCAAAAATTTACCTCAGGTTTGACATCGTTGGGATCATCAATATACTCTCTATCATCCCAGTCTTCTGGCTGCAAAAAACAGATTGGTAAACTCTGTCAAGGTAAAGACGAAAGCAATGTACTGTGAATGCATATCTTAGCTCAGATCAAAGTCATAATCCATTTTTCTCGCCATAAGTCAGAATAGCTAAACTAAGTGTAATTATCTTAGGAAAATACTATCCAATCTTGCAAATGTTTCGTTTAGCGATTCACAACACATTTAAGAATGACTCTGGAAACCTTATGAGCAGCCAAACAGTTACCTTCTTTGCATTCTTAGCCTTTATCTTCCTTGGAGGAAGGATGTCCCAGTCTGTGTACATACTGCCAAATTCTCTCTCTTTGTTATCAACCAGAACGCTGTAAGAAGCATCAGGCCGCAGAATAAATGTGTAAAAATGATTCAATTTGTCTGTTTCACATTGCAAATCCTTTTTAATTGGATAGTTCTGTCCCTGATATGAAAGAATAACATGAAGCTTCTTCGTCTGCGTTCCGCATATATCTGGTCCAAACATTAGACTGCATAGAAAAAGAAGCACTAATGAGAATCCCCAACACAGCACCATGTGATGAGCACATATAAAAAAAAGCATGAACAAATTATTCAATCATTTCATTAGTTCACTGGATCTAAAAAACATCTCCACCTTTTCATAAGAACAACTAAATCAACACCTACATCATTGTTCTTCTCACTATGGTTTCATAGCAACAACGATATACCTAAATCTAGGCAACTTGACTAAGATTCAACCTTGTAGGAACTGATGTTCATTGAAAAGGTACAAAGGTATAAGGCACAAGATTACCTGTAAGGCGTATCACCACCAAACTGCTTCTGGTTAACATAGCCAGAGAGGAGCTTGATATAAGCGCCACCACATTCTATGTCTTGTTCAATCTTGACTGAGTACTGGACAACAAGAGTCCGGTTTTTGTTGCTAAACTCCGAAATCTTTGCAGAAATCGCATAATGCTTGGCATCATTATAGGTCTGAATACCTAAACATATGAAGAAGAAAAAGCTCCTAAGTCTAACCAAATATAGATTCAATTTACCCCAAGTTAACTTCAAAGATAGAAAGCCAGTACCCATGAGAACCCCATGTGCTTAGTCTACAGAACAAAAACCCGGTACCAACAAGAACCTATCAAAGAACTAAAGCACTGCAGCATAACAAAGATCTCAGGGCAACCATGAAACCAGAGTGAATGGAACTTGAGATTTGCTGGTAAAATTTGGAACTTGAGATTTGCTGGTAAAATTTGGAACTTAAGGTGTGCTGTTAAAATCTACTTAGCATTGCAAAAATCAAGGGAAGCCCTTAACGCCAAAAAAGGATAGATAAGCAATATTGGGTGGGCGAAAGGAAGTACCTTTATTGTCAGGATCACCGGGCCATTTACCGGCAGTGTGTTTAAAGGTTCCGGCTTTGCCTTCGTTTCTTTTCCAATCAGATAAGACCCATCTGCTTTTCCATCCACCTGAACACATCTTACTCAGTTAATTGCATAAATCTATAAATATACACCAAAAAGGGAATAGCCAGAACCATATAATATAGTTATGTTAACCAGAAAAGTAAAACCTAGAATAGAAAAGATTCCAGTGAGGAGTGGATTTGGAGTCACTATCCTTAATTACTCAAATCTATCAAGTATGTTGCTACTTACTAAGCACACCAATAAATTCAAAAGGAAACTAAAACCCATAACAAATCCATGAAAGTGTTATATAAACTTCACCTTCAAAATGTTCCTCTAAGAATATCTCGGAGAAAGCCATAGGAGCAAGGGTGAGAAAATACAAGAAGAAGAAGAAGAAGAAGCAAGAACTGAGCTTATTTAGAGGCAATCCCATTTTTCAGAATCTCTCACTCATTCACCATGGTTGGGAACATTGTGCTTCGGCCTATATATCAAAGTGACTCGGAGTCGTGTGGTTTAATTACAGTATTACCCCTGATTCGTCTTCTTCTTCTTCTTCTTCTTCTTCCAAGTCTTTCGTTTGTTTTTTCAAGTCGTCGCAATAGTTGACTGCCGAATGTTCAAAGTCGTTTTATGTGCGTAAGATATGGGACCAAAACCATAATAACCCTTCAAATAGTCCCAGTTTCATAAGTGCTATGTGTTCTTCACCTCGTCTTCTATTGCCATTATGATTTATAATAAAGATTTGTCTAAGTATATATCCATTAATCCATTCCTGCCTAACAACATATTTATCATCTTTTTCTTTTGTCACGTTTAAGAAAATCGTATCTCAGTAGTGACGAGGATATTTAAACTAATGTTTTATACTTATATATAGTAATTGTGTCAGTGTCACACTGTTACTATCTAAACTCATAATCCAATCAAATGTATATATTTGTTGACACAAAATTTTTAAAGCCCCAAGCAATAATCGGATACCGTGTCAACATGTAAGGCCCAATGAAGACGACATTTATTTTTCCCTAAAATTTCCCACTTACCTCACTTTACACCATCAACATGGCAAATTTTTAGATGATATTTTTAAAGAACCTTTTTCAACATTTAAAAACCTTTCTTCTATATTTCTATTTTTTTTGAATTAAAACATCAAATTTTAATGTTTTAAGAGTATCTCTATGAACTGGTCTTAGCAATTCGGACAAGTAGCAAACCTAAAATTTAATTATTTAACCCGTGTTATAATCCTAGTGTTACCTATTTATTTACCCATTATTTTTACTCACTTACAGAACACGTGCGTGGCGCGTGACCTTCCTCCATCATCTTCCACCTTATGCTCAGCTCAGATCCTCAGCCCCTTACCACCGATGGCTCCCGACGCCCCATGCCTATCTCCGCCGCCGGATTCTCCGGTAGAAACCAGTCGTGTAGACGTTTTCTGGCATGATGGGATGCTCCTACACGCCGCCGTAGAAGGCGTCTTCGACTCCGGACTCGATCCGGGATTCCTCGACGTATTGGAGAAGCACCCAGAGAACGCCGATCGCGTCAGGAACATGCTTTCAATCCTCCGACGAGGTCCCATCTCTCCTCATGTCAATTGGTTTCCCGGCCGTCCAGCAACCGTTTCCGAGCTTCTAATGTTTCATACTTCAGGTATATCGATCTAAGGTTCGAATTAGGGCAGACAAAGGAGAAAATTTATGAAATTTGTTTCTGAGTTTGGCTGTTTTATCTTAAAGAATTCGACTTTGACATGTGATCTTTGCTTTCTCATGTTTGCTTCTGTGATCCTTGTCCAGAATACATTAATAAGCTAGTGGAGGCAGATCAATCAGGAGAAAGGTGTGAAATTGCTGCAGGTACTTTCATGAGTCCAGGCTCGTGGGAAGCTGCTCTTCTTGCAGCTGGAACAACTCTAGCAGCAATGCAACATATTCTTGACTGTCATGGGAAATTAGCATATGCCCTCGTACGTCCACCAGGCCACCACTCACAGCCTACTCAAGCTGACGGCTATTGTTTCCTCAACAATGCGGCTCTTGCTGTGAAACTGGCATTAAACTCGGGTTCTGTTTCCCGAGTTGCGGTTATTGACATCGATGTGCACTATGGAAATGGCACAGCTGAAGGGTTTTATAGGTCTGATAAGGTTCTTACGATGTCACTTCATATGAATCATGGGTCATGGGGCTCGTCTCATCCGCAAAATGGGTCAATTGATGAACTTGGTGAAGGTGTGGGATTGGGTTATAACTTGAATGTTCCTTTACCGAATGGGACGGGTGACCAGGGTTATGAATATGCCATGACTGAGCTGGTAGTTCCTGCCGTTAGAAAGTTTGGACCCGATTTGGTCATTCTCGTTGTTGGTCAAGACTCCAGCGCTGTAAGTTCTTTCTTTGTTCAAAAAATTGTAGACTGTGATATCTAGCATAATGGTATCTGACTGAGCACTTCGGCTTGGTTTTGTTCATAATTATTTTTATCTTGATTACGGGTAAATAGCGTGGGTTTTGCTCATAATTATTATCTTGATTACGGGTAAGTAGCTTGTTTACGCTGCTTTGATACGTCTTCTTTAGAGTTTAGAAGAGTGCAGCTTTGATATCAGCCACTTCATCTCTCTAACATTCAGCTAGCAAAAGATAGATACAGGATTTGATCTTTGGTTCCTTTACTTCAGTTTGTTATTTCCTCTTCGTTTGTATTCTGATTCAGAGAGGAGAGGATCGTGTCTGAGTCTTATCATGCTACCTAGTGGTCACCTTATTGAGCTTAATGAGTGTATTTTCAGCACAGAATTTTTAACCGATTTGTTCACTTTTCGGCTCATTGCAAGTGTCTGGGACATAATGGAATCTATTTTAAAGTTCTTTGGCTTCAAACATTCAGAGATCCTGATATCTAGTGTGCGGGGTGATTAGAATGTTGTGGGCTCAATGATAACCACTTTTAACTGTCGGATCTGCAGTTTGATCCAAACGGAAGACAAAGCCTCACAATGAGTGGATATAGAAGGATTGGGGAGATAATGAGGGTAGTGGCAGAGGAGCACAGCCATGGAAGGTTGCTTATGGTGCAAGAAGGCGGGTATCATGTAACATATGCAGCCTACTGCCTCCACGCCATGCTCGAAGGCGTGCTAAAGATTCCAGAACCGCATCTATCTGATCCAATTGCGTACTATCCTGAAGAAGAAGCTATCGCTGTTGCAGCTGTGAAATCAATCAAAAGATACCATTCGGAATTTGTTCCATTTCTCAGAGGAACTTGAAGGTGTGTCGTATGAATTGAGTTAACTGCCTCCTCGTTGTGTTGTGACCATTTAGAACATAGATTTCATTGGAGATTGAAATGGTTAAAGAAAGACTTTTCTCGAATGAATCACATGTTTGGTCCATTTCTGCCACTCCAAATCAATCCGACCATTCCGCATTTATAAAAAATAAAAATACTAGTTTACTCAACGGAATACATTACTATTCAAAATTTGATCTTTTATACCATATTAAGTTAATGTTCAGAATTTCTTACAAGTTAATAGATCTCTTGTTGTGTTTTGTCCGTTCAGTTTATTTTTGTGATGATTGTTGATTTTTCTACTGCAATACTCGAACATTTAAAACTATATTTCTGGAAAGTGACAGGAAAAAAGTTTACGTAAAATTTAATTTGAGTAGTTTTTGTGTTTGTCGTCATTTAATTTGATTAGTTTGAAAAGATAGTTAGGCTTAGAATACAAGAAAACATCTTTTTATGTCACGGAATATTTGTTTGGGAAATAAATTTTATATATTCCAGATCCTATATATCAATTCAAGAGCCAAATAAGATCGTCATAATCGTCAGAATTGTTGCAAGCAAAAGGGGATCCTTAAAAAATGCCATGTCGAATTCGAGGAAATACGTTCAGATAAGATTGAGATAGGGACTATATAGCCATCGAAAATAAAAGTCTAGATTTTTTTTTACGTCTCTTAATTTTTATTTTTTCCACATCTTTCCGTCTCTCAAATTTATTATGAAAAAACTTTTATAAAATTTTATAAGAACTGTATGTTAGATGGATTTCAAACTTGGCATCCACAAATTTTTGATTTAAAATACTAAGTACATATTTTGTTTTGTTTTATGTTAGTATGTGCATCGGATAAGAACCAACCCCAAACCAAATATATAACCATATAAAATTTTACCCATTTTCCAAAGATATGTCCATCTCTGTTGATCAACGCTCTAAATATTATAATGTGCAATACTGAGAACTTGCAGATGGAATTGGATTTCTCTAAGTTTTGAGACTCAATTTCAAGTTAGTATATATACCACCAACCCTATCAACAGGTACTAAGTTCTAAAGAAAGTGGCAAAACGAACTTTATATTTTGAAAAGTGTCCAATGAATATGATTTTTTTTTTGTTAATTCACAAGTATTAACATAATTTTCACTTTATAAATGTATTTCCTTTAAAATATCAGTTTCTTAGACCTTACGTTTTTCATCTGATTCAACCAGAAACAGATTTTTAACGAAATTTACATTGAAAATTTAGTTTAAAATTATATCATTTAGTTTCACTTGAAATAATTAGTTTAAAATTACAGTGAAACAATGTTAGTTTGAGACACACAAAAAAGTTTAAAGTGACACTTAAATTGAAACGGTACAGTATATACTTAGTTAAATAAATTTAAAAATAGAAAAATGAGTACTTGCACATTCACTAGATTTTATTGTTAGTATTAACTAATATATATTCATGGTTCATGCCATGGGTAAAATTATCGAACTTTTTTTTTTTTTTGCTAAAAAAATATCGAACTTATATACATAATACATGTGTACGTATGACTTAAGAGTTTCAGAAGCAATTCTAAGATTTATATATAAGCTAAACTTTTTTTGATAAAATATATAAGCTAACTTGTAATTGACTTAAACTGAATCAACGATGTAAATAAGAAATTTTACACGGGAGAATATTTCACTTTATAAAAAAAAAAAAGTTAATAGAGTATATTTGACACACTTATTAGTTATGTAAAAATCTGTAGGAACAAAAAAAGAGAAGAACATTGTAGTGTAGTCCCCACTTGTCTCTCTTCCTCTCCAAATAAACCACATTAGTCTTTTCAGTTTTTTTGTACACTTCCTCCACCCCCCACCCATCTCTCTCTCCTTCTGCTTCTCTTCTTTGATTGCCCTTTTCTTTAATTTATTCTCCAAAATCAAATAGTTCCTTCTTTGATCTCATTGGGATTACTAAAGAAACGAGAAGTGAGATATAATTGAAGAGAAGAAGCCACAGAAAATGTCTATAGATTTATCATCTGAGCGTGTTTGCTATGTCCACTGCAGCTTCTGCACCACGATTTTAGCGGTAATCTCTCTCTCTCTCTCTCTCCCTCTATTTCTTTATATAACAAAGAATTTTTTTTCTCAAACGAAATAGTGTTGATTTGATATTTACTCAGAGCGAGATCCCCTTTTTCTAACTTATATCAAACAACAATTATATAAGTTATTAATTATCTTTCTATCTAAGTCGGTGATATATTTATGTATATTGTATGATGAATTTTGCATCTGGGGTCATGGATCAACGTCCCTTTTCCTGTGATAATTGTTGTACATAAATAGGTGAATTTTCCTAAGTTTTCAGAAAATAAAGAAACCCTAATTTTCTAAACTTTATTTACATATAACGCGTGATGAGATACCCAAAGAAGTAAAAGAAGTTCGGTAACTGAACCATAAATTTCAGTGCTCAAACAAAGTAAACTCGAATGAAACAGCTCCTGGTCCGATTTAGGGTTCTATGAAGTAGGTTTAAAGCCTAGTTACAACAAAAGCCTCTCATATATTCCTTATTTTCACAATCTAAAGGGTTTTTTTCGCTTTTAAGGACAAGTTTCCTTCGGTGTTTCAGTAAATCCTTCGTTTTTTTTACTCTTATATTCATAAATATAGGTGATATATATTAATCACAATTCCCTAAGTTTCAGTCGGCATTAATATTTCCTGTGAAAAGAAATTGGTAGATAGCATCCATGTGTGATGCAGGCTGCAGAAACTTTCACTAAGTTTTCTAGCTTTATAGGCTGACTTCATATTATCCTTTCATATATAACTGTAGTATGTGACACATGTACACATATATGATACATCATATCAGTCATAGATTTTTCATCTACAAGCGTGGTCCATGTAAAAATGTTTACATCACATCACCAGCATGATAAATTTAAATCATTTTTTTGGTTCTCCTAAATTTCCTCTTTTCTACAGTATTATTTAAGCTGGAGCCAAATTATGATATGCATATAATTTCAATATTTAGCTAAATTTCCCTAATTTTAACGTTTTGTGTGACTATATATATAACAATATATGTACACATCTATTCCGTACACATTTGATGTGTGTGTATATATCTACCACATAAATCTTTGCTCTATATATGATCCATAAACAATCATGAGAAACTAACTTAATCATGTATTATATATATGTAACTTAATAAATAGTTTATACGGGGTTATACTAATTGTTTGCACTAATTATAATAATAATAATATATAAATAAAATCGGGCTTAAATTCGGTAATTAAGTACTGTGCGAGTTTTAGAAAGAAAGAAGAAGAAGAAGAAAAGCATGAGAAACTCTTCTATTCTGATTTCTGATTATTCATAAACTTTATGCTACATATAAATAAAAAGTGGAGATGTAGCATGAATCTGATTGTCAAAATACGGCCACATTTGATAAAAATGTTGAAGGTCGTCTTGCACAAAAGAGGGTGTGTATTGTAGTCCAAAGTACAAAAGATTTGTTCTACCCAGTTCCAGTAACAATTTCTTGATCTATACAAAAGCTGCAAACTGTTAAATCATGGCTGATCTTGACCACTTCTGATTGAATCCTTTCTCTCTCTATCTCTCTCGCTCACACACCAACAAATATATACACAAAAATAAAAGAAGACTAATATAAAGATGGTACCATCACAAATATGTTAAGGACTTTATGGGCTGTGGTTAAGGTCACGTCGTTTTCTAACATGACTGTCTTCTCCTTACAAGCTTCATCAACCATTCTTCATCTCTTTACCATCTTTTATCATGTTGCCTTGAGGCTTGTGTGTCAGACATAGAATTCATCAGAACCCACCATAGAGAAAAATACACGCTTTCATATATGTGTTTATATATATAATTAAATTACTCTTTCACAGATTTATTATACAGTATATGCATGACATGAGCTTAATTAATCAACTGAACGATCGACATCAAGAACCAGCAAATGTAAAAAGTTTTTTGGTAAATAGATTTTTTTTCTGCAGTGAACATATGTTTACATAATCAAAAACAGATCAGAGACTCACTTATACTTGGTCTAGTTTGTGCGAAAATTTCTATATTATTTATGCTTAATTAATTAGTTTTATCCGCAGAAAATACATTAAATTGTAAGTTTTAGTAAAAATCACACTGAAGCTGAAACGTATAACAGGAAACAAAAAAAATCATAAAGTATTCAAAACTATGTTTTTTAAACCCCAGAAAAAAATTCTATTTTCTATAATAAATATCACGATTCTAATCTGACGGACAAATTAATATATAAGTTGCATTTGCTATTCAGTAATTTGGCTCATAGTAAAAAAGAATTGTTAAACTCAATAATTTGTTTGTTCGAATGTTAGTGCGTACAAAGTAGTGACAATACTTGTATCATTTATTTGATCTTCTATTTCATGTAAAAGACTGTCTTTTCTAGTTCATTATTGCATGCACATTAGAGATCTAGATTGGGCTAACCAGCCAATTGAAATATAAAATAGTGATAAACAAGAATTTTCAAAAAAAAGTATCTAGCTAGAATGTTTACATGTATTTAAGAGATCTTACAAATCAAGACATATAATATCAGGTAAGCGTACCATACGCAAGTTTGTTCACACTTGTGACGGTGAGATGTGGCCATTGTACCAATTTGCTCTCCCTCAACATTGGAGTTTCACTTTCACCTCCTCCCATTCATCAAGATCTTCAGGTATCATGTATATATATATAATAATCATTCGTCCTTCAACATTATTTGTTACTATGTATATATATATCTGGCTTATGTAGCCACTGTAACCATGAAGCCGCACAAACAGCACATAAACTCTTCGGTAACAAGGAAAGATTGTGGATCATCTTCCAGGAGCACCAACAACTTATCCGAAAACATTGATCGCGAGGCTCCTAGAATGCCTCCTATTCGTCGTAAGTCATTCTTTTCACGTACATGTAATACATAAGAACATTAAGTTATTGTACTGTATGCAATCACCTAGCTATGTGAGTTCATAATTTTATCTAACAAGTTATTTTATTTCTATGGCAGCGCCGGAGAAAAGACAACGCGTTCCTTCAGCCTACAACAGATTCATTAAGTAAGTGTCAATTGCAATTTTAGGCTTTCTTTCAATAAAATCCTTATCTCAACTACTTCACTACAAGTTTAATAAACTTTTTTATTTTTAATTAGAGAGGAAATCCAAAGGATTAAGGCTTGCAATCCAGAGATTAGCCACCGTGAGGCGTTTAGCACAGCTGCTAAAAATGTAAGATAGCTTGCGTCTTTATCATTCTTTTTGCACAAATATTGTTTTTTGGTATACTTTTTCACAAATATATTAAGTCTAAATCTACGAGAGAGAACTCAAAATATAATAATTTTTTTTTACCTACTCTTCAAAATATAATAATATATATTATTTCCAGCGACATAATATATATTATATAAAAGACTGTAAAATATATTTATCTACTCTTATAAAAAAAACAAATTATAGACATAATTACAAAATTAAATAAATCATCATCTTATAAGTTCCCAATTAAATAAATCATAACTAAAACTGATATAGAGAAACCTGGATAAAATCTTAGAGATATTTTTCTAATAATTAGTAATAAACTAATTATAAAAGCTGTGGTGGGAAAAAAATCTAGGGCTTGGTCTCTTTCTCTGTTATGAGCTTGGATTAATTTTTCGAAATATACGTGTATATACCAACAAGGTAGTGGATTCTACTATGCAGAATTGGTGGAATGCTTATTAGTTATTACGGTATAAGTTTAAATGTTTTTTTTTTTTGTGTGCAGTGGGCACATTTTCCTCACATTCACTTTGGATTAAAGCTGGATGGCAACAAGAAAGGCAAGCAATTAGACCAGACAGTTGCAGGCCAAAAGTCTAATGGCTATTACTAAAGCCTTTATATATCTATTCATATATATACTGAAAATTATATATGTGTGTATGCTTTTATGTTTATCATTGTACGTACGTTCGCATTTATGAATGCGTAAGGAGAGCTGATGATGGAAGGCGAGGAATAAGAAGCTCATAACCTATACATATATGTATGTATGTATGTATACGTCCCCTTCTTTATCTTGTGCGGGCTTCATCTGTAACTTCGTTTCAAGCTTATTATCCTAATAAGTGAAGTCTATAATGGTTTTCATATTTTGAACCTAATTATTTAGGAAGAGTCTTCTTTACGAATATTGTATCATTGTAATATCAATTTCATCTTTCATCTTTCCTCATTCTGAAAAGCGTAGCTTTTTGTGTGGTCACGACTTTATATATATAATAAATAGTTTCCGATAGTTGCAAATACATATACATGATTTTATATATCAAATTCAATAAAGGTATAGAATTTGGAATACAAATAAACGGAATTTGGATCTTGGACTTTAGATGTTTGTCTGTGTATATATAAAGACCTATATATATATATACATGCACATGTACAGTATATACATAGAGTGAGTGGTAAATTCCATCTTGGGATGTGATATAGTAACTTTTATGGTGCTGAGATAAGTCTGAAACTCACTCATTCCAAAGAAACATTCTTTACAAAAAGCAAAGGCTCCCAATGAAGGAATAGTTCAATTGGTTGTCTTTATTAAGCTTTTAAAAAAAAATGTATGAGAAATCAATGCTCGTGTCTCCTTGAGTGTATAATGATTCATTTTTATGTTGCGATGAGCAGCTCATTATTTCATAAAGTCATTAGCAACGTGAAACTATGCTTTTGAATTGTTGAGCGGGCTAGAGGGACTAGTTCATACGGTCGATACATTTTAATGCAGAGAGTTATTTTTCCACATTAGGCAAATGTTAAGAGAAACAAATTTTGGTACGTAATAAATTATAATCCTTCGAAATTAGGCCAGTTCGGTAGTGCATTTATGAATATGCAATGATCGTTTTCGAGGTTCAAAACCATAAAACTATGTTGTCTTTCTTATTTTAACATGGAGACATTTGACTTTGCCAACGCATACTCCTTTTTGAGAAAGTTGTCAACATAATTCAAGTTAAATGAGCGATTTTAAAAAAATCTTCTTAATTATGTGAACACTTTAAATGGCTACTGAACAAAAAACGTTGTCTATTTAAAAAAATATTAATGCAGTATACCATTTATAAATTTGTTGTGTAGCTGACTAGCTGTGGTAAACTTTTTTTTTTCTAGAAAAATGCCACTTTAGAAAAATGACTCAAGCATAGACCAAACAGCATTCACAATAGTTTCCACGTCGACATCAGTTAGCTATTCAAAATCACGTATTGATTATAACTTCAATTTCTATTGTCCAAAATGAACACGAACTGTGCCTGTGGCTATGTCTTATGAAACTAGCTAGCTCATCTATCTTTCTCTCTCTCACCTTCGCTATAGAGTGTATCTCCACCACTCGAAAATTTTGGCGACGAAGGTTAGAGATGTGGAGCCCTCTCCAATGTGTTTAACAGTAGTAGAGACACTTACGTACACCTTCCATCGTCCATGCACAGAGAGATACACCCATTTTACTTTTAAAAGAAAAACTATAAAAGCTTGCAATTGCATCTAAAGAATTAAGAAATACTAAAATAAAAATAGAAGGGGAGGGAGAGGGAGAGGTGACATTTTTAATTCGGGTCCAAAAGAAAAACAGAATCTGAAACGTCAAATCATGTTAGTTGGGGTATTTGTATGTCTTTGGCCGTTTGTGCCTCTGATGGGTCTTGTCCACTCACTTTAATGTTTCCTTTTTTATTTTATTTTTTCTTACATTATTATGTTTTTTTTTTTACAATCTTCCCTATTTACTTTTTCATTGTTTGTTCAACGGTACATTTTACTTATCAAAAAAGCATAAAATATTTAAATAAGTAGCCATATTGAATCATGTCCAGAAGAAAATAGAACTGTGGGTGAATGGTTCCCCCCGCCCATTTTGTGTGTTAATTCGCTAACAGATTGACATGGTTAAATCACACACGTGACTAATAAATTACATGAAACAGAGTTGACATAACCCATATAAATTCTGCTTTATGAAATTCTATGATAAAAATATAATTTCATGTTATATATATAGTTAATAAATTCTATATTTACGAAATTTTGCATCTAATTAAAATGACATTCCATTGATAACCCTAATAAAAAATTAAAACATTTTATGAAACATTTTGAGTTTGTATTATTCTTAGCAATAAGATTCCGTAACAGTGTTTAACAAAAAAAGATTCCATTGTAGCATGTTTAATTCTATGTGTTTTTATATTCATATAGTAAGTGAGAAATTTTGTTTTGTAATTGTGGGAAAAACGTTGTTTTGTAATTAGTTACCCAATAAATTGCAAAGAGACAAAAAAAAAACAAAATTATACAAATGGCCAGCCCAGCCCACTAATATATTTTGTTGTTTAAAATTAAGCCCAACAAAATGAGCCTTTAACTAATTCAACAGTAAAACGAATGGACAGACACTTATTGGGTAACTGCAAAACATACAAAATGAGCCAACCACAAAACATAAGTACCATATCGTGTATTGATTCATTTATTGTTTGCACTAACTGCATCAAAGACAGAGTTTGATTGATATCACGTGGCCAACTAGAAACCTAAGATGATTTGAAACAAAAACACTCAAGGCAAGTCATATACGGCAATGAAAGACATTAATACACTTCCCATCCAAAGCTTTCCATCTTTCTCCTCCACTTCACTCACTGCCTTAACCACTTTCCCTTGCTTATCCTCCAATACCTTGAGCACTTTCCCTTCTGCACTGTACTTTACAGCCAGTGCATGAGGCCAACCACCCACCTGCAGCAAGTACTGGAACTTCACTGTTATTGGTAGCTTCAGAAAGAACTTCCTCAGTCTTGGGTGATGAGCCATCACATGTGTGAATATGTTGCGGTGGCAGTGCACCGCCACCCAGAAATCCCCATCTTTGTTTGTGCGGATATTGTCCGGGAATCCATGTAATAGAGCTACCACTTCTGAGGTTCCAGCTTTTTCCCCTTTCAACCAGTATTTCCGTAATCTGAATGAACCAATATGGAAACAACATGAGAGTCCTTCCATTTTAGCTTCAATCAGAAAAGCTGATTGCCGAAGTATATATAACAGACAATGATGTGGAAGGTCACAGAGGAATTAATATGAAAGAATGACCTTCCTATTGATCCTTCACAAAAGATGAAAAAGGAGGAGTCTTTGGCAAGGGATAGTCCATTAGGAAACTGGAGATTTGTCAAGAGAGTGGTAGTTTCCTTTGTTTTTGGATTGTATTTCAACACCCTCCCGGTGTCTTCCCCGGAGACAATCAAAAGCATGAATTTCCTAGAACAAAAATCATTATACTTCACAACACAAAGGGCACAAATAGTGTAAACACAAGCAATAGTAACTAAGGCATCAGAATTTCTCAAGTGTGGATAATCAAAAGATAACAGAATTCAACATGAAAGGCTCTCTCAAGTGTTAGCCCCAGTCAAAATTTTGTAACAGATAACTTCACAACAATAAGTCCTAGGCGTAGGTGGAAAATAAAAAAGGATAGTGAAGGAGTAAAAGATGATCAAACTCCAAGCAAGCCATGGAGTAGAAGAGTAAAAAAAAAAAGATGAAAACTTGAAAAAACGTACCTGCGTTGGAAAACAGAGCTGCTATCTGTAAAGTAAACATTGCCTAGTTCATCAATATCAAGATCATTGGTGAATCTCAAAGGCACACCATCTGCCTCGGTTGTAAGAGAAGTTGCTAAACCTCCTTGAGGACCAACTTTCATAATCCCCAAATACGCATCAGCAATATACAAATCCCCAGTTTTCTTGTCGAAGCGAAGACCCAAAGGTCGACCACAGATGTGTTCATCCTTTAAGTAATCCAACAGTGATGGCTTTGGATGACATAGCTCTGATCTGATCACATAAAAAAACAGCAGAGAGTTTAAGAAACTAAACTGAAATACGAATAGGCCAAAATAGAGGCATGTGACAAGACTCACCGATTGTTGGAACTTGGAAGTAAAGGCGAAATCGTTCCAGCGAGTACCATCCCAGAAGAGAATTCGACCGTCAGCGACGCCGGTGTAAGGACCACGGCCAAGAGGATCGAAAGCAATACTCTCGGGTCCGTGAACCTGGTTGAGAAACTTGATCTCAGAGTTTTGTAGGAGATTGAGATGGTCTCGGTCCTTGGGAAGTGAGGATAAGGGTGGCATGTGAATCTTATGAGTGTGGAAGTCAGGGAAGTTGGAAATGGAACTGTGATTGAAGGGATCGAGAGCGCAATAGATAGCAACGACGAGAAAGATCTTAGCGACAACGTTAATGGCCATTGAAGAAGAAGATATTGGTTGGGAAGTTGATGATGGTAAAATTAAAGACTAGTAGTCAAGTCCAGTAGTAGTCACTGTTGGAATTATTATTTAAAACTTTATATACTTATTTGGCTAAGTCTCGAGAATCCCAAACAGTATTATAAATATAATCTGATGAAAACCGGAAATGTAAAAACCGAAGAACCCCGGTGAACCGGATCGACCCATTATTTGTTTGATAGACCAGGGTAGGTAGGAGGAGGAGATAATTCATTGGATCATCTGAGAAAGATGGGAGAATCGGAGTCATTTGTAAGGAGTTATTGGAATGGATTCATGAATTTCTGGAGTGATAGGGCCTCTTTCTTCGATAATTACACCAGATTTACCAAACGCGACTCGCCACTTCCTTCTTGGTCTTCAGCTGACGT
This sequence comes from Nasturtium officinale, assembly GCA_963854855.1. Lineage (NCBI taxonomy): Eukaryota > Viridiplantae > Streptophyta > Magnoliopsida > Brassicales > Brassicaceae > Nasturtium > Nasturtium officinale. The sequence continues at coordinate 2,276,542 of OY978500.1, forward strand.
CGACGACTTCATTGCCTCCGATCCTCTTCATGGACCCACCGTAATTTCCCTCTCTCTCTCTCTCTCCATGATTTTCTTCTTTGATCCAATATCTGTGCCTCCGCTGCTACACCATCCTCTCTTTCTTTCTCATGTTACACTTTTCGTGGGTACCATTTTGCCTTTAGATCTAAGAACCACAGATTGGTCAAAAATGAAGCCAGTGCTGGATTTGAGATTAAAAAAAAAAAAAAAAAAAGAAAGAACTGGACTAATGATGAGATTATGACTCCAAATCAATTGAGTTCAAAGTAATGTGCTTGTATGATTTCCATAATCTTAGCCATACATTTTACTCAGATACTGACTCAATGAAACTGATAAGCCTGAGTCTCAGGAAGAGGCAAGGATGTTACATAGATTAGAGCAGGATGTGATCAGCATTAGGGGTTTGGTTTCTCTTTTTGATTAATCCCTACTGTCATGTTTTCCTTTCCATAAGAATAGAAAAAAAAAAAAAAAAAAATTCGTATAGAACCATTTACACGTCTCTATGAATTCCTTGTTTTTACTTCTTACTCAATTTCAGCCCATAGGTAGGTTTGTATTTGGTATTCTTCCCCAACAAATTTTCGTTTGCTCCTCGGCTACTTTGGCTAACATTGTGTTTCCATTCCTTTCCAGCTGAAAACTGCTAGGGAAGCTGCGACCTTTGCTGCTACTGGAGCTGCACTTGGAGCTGTCTCTACTGCTGCTATTGCCTGGAAATACTCCAGGAGTCCTCATGGTAACACCTTTTCTCTCTGTGAATTACCATTTCATCTTCACTAAACCCACACTTGTTTTTTCTAACGCAATACAAACCTCCCTATTCAGAGAAATTGAAATTTTACGTGAGTCAACTAAACACTTTATTGATTAAGCTTTATGCAGTTCTCATCGGTTTTACATGTTGCCAAATATTTTATTGTCAAGTTGTACTTTTATTTCTCTTGCTATTTTTTGAAACGCTCTAACCACTGCTGGTGCCACAGGTGCTGCATTGTCGTTCTTAGGAGGAGGTGTTTTTGGTTGGACCTTTGGGCAAGAAATCGCTAACCACACCCTGCAACTCTATAGGCTCGACACAATGGCTGCACAAGTTAAGTTCATGGAATGGTGGGAACACAAGAGTCAAGGAAGGCCCTGAATCCAAAATGAACACGTGTGCCGCTTTCTCGTTCAGAGTATTCTGCAAACAGCATGAAATGCTTATAGTTATCCATCCATTTCCAGACTTTTGCTTTTGAACATTTTCTATTCACTCGTGGAATATGTTTTCCTTCCAACAGATGTATTGGAGATTTGAGAAAATGAATTGAAATAAAGCATATACAGTCTCTAAAAAAGAGCTTCGACTCACATTGTACGTAGGCTTTCTTTTGATGATTCAGAGCCAATAAGTTTACTCATTCTGAGTTCGTATCTATGAAACTCGCAAGTTCTCTTCTTGCCCTTTTACTACATTAGTTTACGATGAAGCATTTGCTTTCGTGTTGGTTCGTTCAAATATGATCAAGTGGAGGCCTGAAATTGCTCATGACTAAAGTTGGTCTATTAATTAATACAAAGTGTTAACTACAACACAAATGGCCCTTTGAAGTATTATACCATACAAGCAGCCGAGAAATCCAGTAGGAAGGTGTTGTTCCACTTATTTGAAAGAATTGAAGAAGCTCACAGTGTCTGCAAGCGCATCGATGAAGGAGTCAATGTCCTCCTTCGTGTTGTAAAAGTAGAGGCTGGCGCGTGCACTTGCATTCACTCCAAGATACCGATGGAGTGGCTGTGCGCAGTGGTGTCCTGACCTTATCGCTACTCCATGCTGCAACATACAATATTTGCTTTCAGTTATCATCCTACTGTGGATATTCTGATGAGAGATCAAAGTAGACATCAAGAAGATATGCCAGATCATCAAGGACCTTAAGATTTACGGGTTTACCGCTAACAGTAAAACATTAATCCCCTAGAAGAGAGAAAGGTGTTGCAGATAAGAAAAACCAGCCTGTGATGGGACAGATAGCTCTCAGTTATAACGTACCTGTTGATCAAGAAAAGCTGCCAAATCAGTTGGGTGCAAGCCCTCCACATTGAAGGAACAAAGAGCACTCCTGTGAATACTTTCAGAAGGTCTGGGGCCATATATCCGGATATCCGGCAGGGAAGACAGTTTCTCGTACAAATACTTACCAAGCTCTACCTAAACATAAGAAATTATAAGTTACAGTTAGAAAGAGAACATGATAAAATCAAAACATCTTTACTAGTTATCCACGGAAAAAAGTGCCAGACCATACTTCAGTAACAAAAAGACACACTGTATGTAGTATTATTCCAATATGGTCATTGACGTCTAGTTGTAGGAGAAGTATATCAAACCTCATATTCATGGACATTCGTCATGCCAATATCTGACAAGTAATCGACTGCAGCTCCAAGGGCAATTGCTTCTCCTATTGCAGGTGTTCCAGCTTCAAATCTGGTACAAAATTGGATCTACTTATTTCCAAGCTGCAGCAAATATGAAATTTGGTAACTAATATAAGTAGAATCTCAGCCTGGATGGAGGCTCCGCATAAGTTGAGTGATCAAGAAATACATCTGAGATCATTTCTCCGCCACCTAAAACAGAATGTACACAAAAAGATAAATAGATGTGGGATTCAATCCAGTAACCAGATAAGATTAATGTTTTCACTAAAATATATACGATTGACAGCTTACCTAAGAACGGAGGCATAGCATGTAGAATATCACTCTTACCATATAAGAACCCAATGCCTGTAGGTCCACACATCTGAAGCATGATTATCATTTTTTAAGTATAAGCTTGCCACGAGGCTTATTATGTATCTCAGGAAGAAACGCAAGCAATTCCAACCTTGTGAGAAGACGCAACTAGGAAATCAGCATTTAGCTTCTGGACATCAACCACCATGTGGGGAACACTTTGACAAGCATCCACAAGAACTTTTGCTCCAACATTGTGTGCCCAGACAACAATCTCTTCAATAGGAAGAGAAGATGCTAAACAGAAAGAGAAAAAATAGTTGGATACTTAATCTCGTTTTCTTTCACTTTCACGGAAAGGTAAAACACATGTACAAGGAATTTACCAAGAACATTTGATACATGATGAACAGCCACAAGTTTTGTCATTGGAGAAATCATTTCTCTCATCTTGTCTATGTCTGGAATTTCATCTTTATTCAACGTCACAAACTTTAGAACAGCTCCAGTCTTTTGTGATACTATTTGCCAAGGAACAATGCAACTATGATGTTCCGCCACTGTAAGTATAACCTGACAAGCGAGCATCGTTCACAATCTCACTTGCTATAGGTAAAGGGGGGAAAAACTAAACTATGACAATGATACCAATACCATGATATTTTCCATAAAAATAAAAAGTATAAAAATCGAAAAATCAAGGGCACACCTCGTCACCTGGTTTGAGGTTTAAAAGACCCCAAGAATAGGCTACAAGATTGATGGCTTCAGTTGCATTCCTTGTGAAAACAATCTCTTTACTATCGGAAGCATTGATGAAACGAGCAAGCTTTTTCCTAGCCAACTCAACTTCATCAGTAGCCTTAGCACTACAACCATTCAAACAGATAACGAACATGAACCTTATCAATCAAATGATCAATCCTGATACTCTTAACGAAAATAGCAGAGTAACAAAAATAGAACACCTTAGATAATGGATTCCTCGATGAATGTTTGAATTATAGAACTCATAGTAATTCCGTAAAGCGTCCAATACAGCTGCCGGTTTCTGAGAAGTAGCAGCACTGTCTAAGTACACAAGCTTTGACCCATTCACTTCCTGAAATGGTTAACTCTTTAAATTTTCAAGTAGAAACAGCCAATAACATAATTCACTAATCAAGTTAAGGAGTCAAAGAAAGTGGAAGAAACCTGGTGTAGAATTCGGAAATCGTTTCGAACGCGATGGCCGAGAGAGACGGATTCGGAATTGGCGGCGATGGTGGAGGAAGAGGCGGCGGAAAAGACGTGAAGAGAAGAGGAGCGACGAACGCGGGAGAAGCTCCAGTGACCGATGGAGACGGCGTTAGGGGCTAGAGATTTGAAAAAGGAGAGCTTCATAGCCACCACACCTTCCATGGTGGAGAAGACGAATGAATGAAGAGTGAGTTCTCAAACCGGTGTAAAGGCGAGAGAGTCTTCCAAGTCACCAGTTCGACCCTAGGCGGCGATAAGAAGATTAATTTAATCTGAAACGGTTACTGTATATATATGGGCCGTAATAGGCCTCTTACGCCCTTAAATGGGCCGGAGTTTTTCAGTATAAACATTTATAGTAAAAACAATTGGTTTATAAGGTCCAATCAAACCAGATTTACACGAATCGCTGGTTACCGGTTTAACGAGTCGAACCCGTCAGGATTGTAAAATTCATCGAAATATTGATTTTACTAGTAGATAAGACAGCTGGCAGATATTTTTTGAAAGAAAGGAATAGGGGAAATGAAGACAACAAAAGCCAGGTGGAGTTACTATAGTATAGGGAGATCACATTCACATGGGAAGCGAGGTTGGCATTTAATTGGACCGACGACTTGGTATCAATTCATGTTCCTTCGTATCTCCAAACATCAAGACATATCTTAGTTTTATTATGCAGTGACGAGCTCATTGGAACTTTTATGTACAGAGTCATATACCTTTCTTTATTACAAAGAAAGATCATGCAAAGAGATAATATATAATTTAGAATCAAGAAAACAGAAGAGGAAGAGAGAGGCATAATAAGAGTTATGTTGAGATCTTGTTCTTCTTGTATTAATGTGTTACTCATCATGTTCCTTATGCTTTTAAGTTTGTCAGCTAATGCGTACAAGAACTACACTGTCGGAGAGTCCACCGGATGGTTCGATATTCAGGAGAGACCCTCTGCTAATTATCAGAAATGGGCCGATTCCAAATCTTTTTCTTTGGGTGATTTCCTCAGTAAGTTCATTCCTTAATTTACTACGGTTTTGTTTTTTCTATGTTTTTTTTTTATATTTTGGAAAGGGGTGTAATAATCTAATGAAAAATCAAGTTTTTTTTTTATCAATGTATAGTTTGTTTTTGGTTCTGAACTTCTGATCAGATTAATTAAGTTCATCCAGATTGAAGTCTCAACGTAATTAACGTATTTGTGTATTTTGAATGTAGTTTTTAACACGGATAGCAACCATTCGGTGGTGCAGACATATGATTTCAAAACATACAAAGAATGTGATTACAGCAATGGCGAAGACAATAGTACAATAGAGTGGTCAGCTGCAAATCCTTCAGCAACATCTCCCATTCCCGTCTCAATAAGTGTTCCTCTAGTTAAAGAAGGTTCCAATTACTTCTTCTCAGGGAATTACAATGGCGAGCAATGTAAATTTGGACAGCATTTTATGATCAATGTAACACATGGTCAGGGCTTACCTTATTTATCATCACCAGATGAAGATAATCAGACTGCTCCTGGACCAGGCCAATCCTCGGAATCCGGTGATGATGAAGTTGCTCCTGATACCATCGTACCGGCCAATTTCGACCATCCCAAAGATATTGAAAGTGATGATGATGATGATAGTAAGGTTGATGGTAGAAAAAGTTCTTCTTCCATAACAAAACCTAATTTGTTTTGCTTTGTCTTTATGGGAGTATTTGCATCTTCTTTTTTTACATAACTAGAATTTGTGTTTGTATAAGCATTCTGTTTTCTGGAGATACCATTGTACTTAGTGGAGGTTTATAAACAGTAAAGATGGAAATTTCATATTTTAACCTTTTTATTCATTTCTTTACTGTTTTTTTTTTAACTTCCACCAAGTACTTCAGGAAATTCTTTAAACCCAAAAGTTGAGTACTAGTAAAATTTTGTTACTGCAGGCATGTCAGTGTTATTTGTGGCTTAGTGAGTTTGTAAACATTTAAAGAATCTCACTAAGAAAAAGCAACGAGTAATGAAGTACTATGACCCAAAGATGTGGTTTGGGGCATCTAATAAAGGAGAGGGTCCAGTCGAAAAAAAATTAAAGTTGATTCAAAGATGAGATGGTCCATTTCTAGTCCTAAACGAATAAACGACAACGCTTATAAGCTAAATTTGCTAGGTGAGTACAATGTGGTCGCTATCTTTAAATCTGATTTGAGTTTGATGCACATGACGAGCATGAGATCGAATCATTTTCATAAGAATAATAAGAACATCAAGAGCACTGATATGATGTAAACGTACTTAACAATTGGTTCAAGAGATTATGAATAATGAACACATCTAGAAATCTATTTAGTATGATGTCTACCAAGTCTTAACCCATTTCAACCTCTTCACAAGTCAGAAAAACCTCAGAATAACTGACTTCTATTTGTAATGAAATTGAAGGTAAGAATCCACTTTATAAGTTATCATTAATGAAGAAGACCAAAAAGGTGAATCACCTTGATGTTTTGTCTGCTTTCATAGTCTCTTTCCGGATTTAGTTACTAAATCTTGATATTAGATTTCACTTTCCTAATTATGCGATCGCTTTATGCCTTATGGTGGACAAACCGTTCTAGTTGTTCGTGTCTATTTAATAGCCTTTCGTGAATTTTACAGATAAAAAGCATCACATTCCTTACAACAATGTCCACGTGCTTGTTTAGCTGGAAACAACTACAAAACTCAACAAAAGTACAATAAATTTGGGATAAGAAAGTTGATGCCTTGTCTGGCGCTGGCACATGGAATACATAGCATACTCGTAATGACACGACACCCATTTCCCATTAAGCAAAAAATAAATAGAAAGATTAAATAAATATAATAAATCTCCATAGAAAATAAAAGAAAGAAAAAATAAATATACAAAGGGTGGCCGACACTTTTGGGAGGAGGAATTGAAATGGTGGTGGTTGCATGCAGAAGGTGGAAGTAGCAGGTATAGTTACAAAGGAACCAAATGAGCCATGTTGTGGTTTTTTTACGGTGTAATGGCCCAAGTTGTTGGTGTTTTACAACTCCACTCTGTTCTTCCTCTCACCACTTCAGCTCCATCCTCAAGTCGGAGCAAATGCTGACACTCCACATCCCCTGCTGTTCCGAGATTACCAATATCACATCCCGAAACTGCGGTCAGGGACTGAAGCACACTGTCTCTTCCACATTCCCTCCGGTACTCCAGAGTCATGCTTTTCAGCTTCTGCCTCTCCATCATTCCCACTGGAGCACTCTCCAGGATCCACCCGATGTATTTTACATTATTAACATGCTGGTTAACATCTAGGTCACTCCAGCGCGGCTGAAAATTTTCATCACCAAACCCATTAAGATACAGGCAGGTGGAGTCAGCTGTTGAAACATTCAGCAAATAATATATATATACTCACAGTGAGACCAGATCGCACATAGTCAGCAGTTTTGTCATCCAGTTTTGTTAACTTTCTGCCGTCTTCGGCAATGACTGGGTCAGAATTCACAAAATAAGGCTCTATTTCCCCTCGAACCTCTTCAGGAATCTTTGATAATCTCCTTGTAAGTTTATTCATCATCACCCACACACTGCAAGAGAATATTTTGCAATACAGAAATGATTATAACTCTATCAAACATGAAATTTCTAACCCATGAGCACATAAGATCCCCTAATTTTCCACAACATAAACTTGTATTGTCATTTCTGAATTGATACTAGAGCAACAATATAAACCGAGAGAAAAGACATCAGGTAGCTTCATCAGAAATACCGATGAATGGTCACATGCAGAATCTGAGAATATGTAAAGTAAACAAAAAAGAAGATCTAACCTTGATGCTCGCGTTAAAGTTTCTCCAGTATTACAATCCCGAACTAGCCAATCGCGGCGCATACCGTTCTTTCCAGACTTACTGACCCAGGTATCCACTTCAACAACATCTCCCCTATGAGGCAGATATTGAATAAGAAGATGAGTTAAGATGCAACACAAAATGCATGCACAGCATGTAGTCACTAGTCATATGATATTGTCCTACTGTAAAAGCAATACCAACTGAGCATAAAATATGTAGAATGGTAATTGATTTTTGACATCATTTTGGTGAAAAAGAAAAGATGCATACAGCTTTAGGAAGAGAATAATAGCTTACCAAGTAGGATATTTATCAACCACAACCTGCATACGAGTAACGACCCATATAAGGTTCTTCTTAAACATCTCAGGAGTAGAACCAAACCCATCTCCCAGCAGGCCAGCAGTCTTAACATGGTTAAGGGCCGTTTCCTATCACAAGCAAAAGAGCTAAATCATGTGTACCAATGAAAGCAGTGACAACATGTGGCTTGCAACTATAATTGACAATAATACCTGCAAATGATTCATAACCGTTTCTATAGATGCAGAGCGATCAGCTCCTATTTCATAAGACCTAATGGAGAAATTCTGACGGAACACAAGGCCATCCTGAACGATTCTGCCAATACCGAAAGGATCCATAAGCATATCAGAACGCCTGGGTTTCCAGTCAAGCATCATCCACTGTTTCTCAGCAGCTAAGAAAATGGTAGTAATAGCAGCAAGAAGCATGCTCCAGTCAGGTAACTGGTTGATGAAAGTTCTTGGTGCAGGGTGTGACGTGTCAGTATCAGTCTTTACAATCTCTACTGAGCCAGGCAAACCAACCTTTTTCCCATTAATCTTAGGTGGAGCTTGAGCGTTTGGTATAACCTTCATCCTACCAGAGTTTGGTGGTGAATTGAGTCCAGCGAAATTGGTGGAGCCAATCTTGTTGGCTTTTCCATTAGGATCAAGCGAAGGAGATGGTACAGGAAAAAACGACGACGTAGCAGAGGTGGCCACCATGACGAGAAGATGAGCGTTCAAAGACACTGACAAATAAATTGCAATTAGTAAGATCTATCTAAAGCAGATATATATATATACACGCCACACATTAGAAAGAAGAAAAAACATATATATATATATATATATATATATATACGCAAATTCTCAGTTAATATAGTTTGGCTACTGAGCTATATTTGAGACTAAAGACGAAATAAATAGAGGACGAACAAAAGAATCAAAATCCTAGCTGCAGGAAACAGCCATAGAGCAGTCATTTCATTACAGCCATTCAACATTCTCAAAAAAAAAAGATTCCATAAGTTTAAGGGGAAACCAATTTAACGCAGGTAAGGAAAAAAAAGGCAGATCTGAAATCCAACAACGAATAACAAAAGCGAGAAGAAAGTAACGCCGATATAATCAGATCGTAGGAAAAAAAAAGGTAATTCAAACATCATTTCATTTAATCAACCATGGATTTGAATCAACCAGATGAGAAATCCGAAGCAGCGATGAAGAGATTGAGAAGGAGACAAGATCCTACCAAAAATGAAGAAAGAAGATGAAAATGAATGAAGAAATACAAAGCTTCTCTGACTCTCCAAACCCTAAATTCTCCTTCTTTGGCTGCCTCTCTCACGATCTCCTACAATTCTTTTTTTTTTTTTTTTGTATTTTCTTGTTTCTCAAATACTTTTCCAATTACCTCTTCTTTTTTTTTTGGGGGAAAAAGGAAAGTATTAAAAATACAAATTTGTGTAGAGAGAGAAAAAAAGGCTGAGGAAATCTGTAGGGTGGGTGAGAGAGAAATGTGGCTGAGATGGCTTTTATATATTTGCATTTCTCCCTCCTCTCCTCTCCTCTCCTCTCCTCTCCTCTCCTCTCCTCTCTTCTCTTCTCCTTCTTTCAAAACTACATTCATTTTCTTTTCCATTTTTTTCCTATTTTGCCCTTTTCTTGTTACGGGATTGGTTAACCTAATTAGGCAATTTTATTCATTTTTATTTCATATATGGACCCACATTTCTTCACATTTTAATTTCGCACGCAAAACTTTATTGCGCTCCCGTGGAAATTTCCTTGGATTTGAATTTACTAGAAGAAAATATTCTTCTAATCCAGGACTAATCATACTTGAAAAAGACACATATCAGAATGTGTTAGCAAGACTTGTCAATATTGGCACCGACGCTGTGTAATAATTATAATAAGTGGGCAGATATACATGTGCATCTATCTCTATCTTTTACTTGTATTTATTAAGATGAAAGAAACAACATTTAAACTAAACCTAACATCATGTATTTGTTTTGATTTTCTTTTTTTTTTGTAGTTAAACTATAAAAAAAAATTAGAACGTATAGTCAGCCGTCGGACTTTGAAATTTAGCCCACTGAAAACATAATATAAATACTATAAAATTTAAAATTACGTTTTTTAAGTATATCATTTTCTTATTAGTCTACAACATTACTGTAACCTTTGTATGCAAATCACACCCAAATTCAAGCCCAAAAAAAGGAAAGACTAATAAAAACAACGTGCATCCAACACGTAGAAATAATAATAACCAAACCACCATATGTTCGGTAAACTTCCAAAACAAGACTTTCACTTATATTTGGAGATGCTTATATTATATGGAGGGCATCGATTTTGCGCCGACGAGGCTAACAAGAAGATATGCTTAGCTGTTGAAGACCAGGTTCATGAACTTGACTGTGACGAAGATATTGTCGATGTTTCCGAGGACTATGAAGAAGGAGGCTGAACAAAAACTAGGATATGATCCACCATATATTTCTTTTTTTCTCTCTATGTTTGGGTTTTGATTCGTGGATCGTATGAGAGAGACATGCATGCATGCATGAGATGATGACATAATCAAATTAATCTAGCAATAGAAGTTTGACAACACATATATCATGGTCATACATGGCTTTCACGAGAGACGTATTGGAAACGCACACTCTCATAGACATGATTAGCAGACAGCTAGATGCATATAGCAATCGGTACCTCGACTTATGGGAGACGGTCCAGCACTTTTAGAGAATGTGACCGACTAATACTTCCAAGAGCCATACGGTTTCAAATGAAAGGGGAGGCCTTCAGAAGAACTTGGCTTGGAACAATTCTAACATGAGACATATATGAGCGGCCTAATAGTCGTTCATACGTCGCCAAAAGACCCTGAGACCGTACGAATACGATAATCATTGAGAGACAACAACTACCGTTGATGTAGACTAAAAGTAAACCATTTTCTATCGTTTTTTCTACCTATTTATTTCTATGCTTATTTTTTACTTTATCTCAGATTGTTTATCTCTCAATTGAACTCTGCATCGAATAATTCCTTTTTCACCTTTTTCTTTTCTTCTCTTCATTTGATTTTCAACGTAGCCTAAAAGAAGCAAAAGAAAAATAAAAATCGTAAAGTTTAGCCTACTTACATCTAATTGATCGATTTCCTGGCTATAGCTAATATGTGTAAGGTCTATGTTTAAATCTCGTTTTAGACCGAATCCACTGAAATTTATTTCCGTTATCCGCATTCCAACTTCAAACCTAAGAAATTCACTAGTTCTCATCATTTGTAAAGTTAACTTGCTTAATTTTGTTCTAATATCAAAGTTCGTGCCTTCGTTATATTTGTATAAAAATAATGAAATATTATGTTGTTAACAATACAGAAAAAAACTTTATATAATAATAAAAGGTTTAAGGAACATATTATTTAAGGAAAAAATCTTTATACAAAAAAAACCATAATTTGATTTTGTTTAGAAATATAAAAATGGACAGTGCTCCAAGCCTCCAATCATTCAAAGGATAGAAGCAAAATGAGGCGATAAGGTCGAAACAGTAGAAAACACACTCTTAACTTCTTCTTCTTCTTCTTCTCATATCTTAAAAAAATGGCGATGACTCCGTTCGCGGCATCATCTCCAGTTTCAACTTGCCGTCTCGTTCGCTGCGCTATCCCACCCGATCTCTTACCTAAGCCTCTTTTTCTCTCCCTCACCAAACGGAACAGAGTCGCGTCGTGCCGGTTCACATTACGTGCATCCGCCAATGCTACCGTCGAATCCCCAAACGGTGTCGTTCCGTCGACCTCAGATACAGATACCACCTCCTATGGCCGTCAGTTTTTCCCTTTGGCCGCAGTCGTTGGCCAGGTCAGATAAATTGATCCTTGTACTAATCAACTTCTGTTTCCTGCAATTTGATTCGCAGAATTGTACTCAATACGAATCAATTTGTTTCGGTTAAGTTTGTATAATGGTTCGATTTAGTTGGATTATGTATAAGGTAAGCATCGTAACTTTACATTAGCTAAATAACAAGATTTTGTTCAGCTTCCTAGATGCAAAAGCTCGACAGGGTATATAATTTGTTTGCTTCAATTAATCTTGTTTGGTATAGGAAGGCATAAAAACTGCTCTTTTACTTGGCGCTGTTGATCGTGAAATCGGAGGGATTGCTATTTCAGGTCGTAGAGGGACTGCAAAAACAATCATGGCACGAGGGCTACATGAAGTCCTTCCTCCTATTGAAGTTGTTGTAGGCTCCATATCAAATGCTGACCCATCCTGCCCATATGAGTAAGAATCTTACAACCTGAAAACCAACTACATGTTTTCTTTTAGTTACATCCTCTTCACAATTCATACACTGCTGGCTGGTACACATGTAGGTGGGAAGACGACTTAGCTGAGCGAGTGGAGTACAATGCTGATAACACCGTTAAGACTGAGATTGTTAAATCTCCTTTCATTCAGGTACATTTAGTTTTGGGAGCTACTACAATCTTTATTAGATAGTTTTTCTTATTGCTTTGTTTTTTTTTTTCTGTCATTCGTATTTCACAGATTCCTCTAGGAGTCACAGAAGACAGACTCATTGGGTCTGTTGATGTTGAGGAGTCTGTGAAAAGAGGGACAACTGTTTTCCAACCTGGTCTTTTGGCTGAAGCTCATAGAGGAGTGTTGTATGTTGATGAAATAAATCTCTTAGATGAGGGAATTAGTAATTTGCTTCTTAATGTGTTGACGGACGGTGTTAATATAGTTGAAAGAGAAGGAATCAGCTTTAGGCACCCATGCAAGCCACTACTAATTGCAACTTATAACCCTGAAGAAGGCGCTGTTAGAGAGCATTTGTTAGACCGTGTTGCCATTAATTTAAGGTATTGTTGGAGTTTATGAATCAAGGATGAAAAACTGTGTCTGTTTCTTTTGGGTTATTCCCAGTTCTTTCTCTTTTTGCATCACGATGGTAACATTTGCAGTGCAGATCTTCCTATGAGTTTTGAAGATCGTGTCGCAGCAGTTGGAATTGCTACACAGTTTCAGGAATCCTGTAGTGAGGTTTTTAGAATGGTAAACGAAGAGACAGAAACAGCAAAGACGCAGGTATCTTCAAATGAATTAAGAGGAAAAGGGTCGTTACAATGCCCCATTAACAAAAGTTAGATAGGATGCTATGCTTCTTATCCCACTTTTCTAGGTCATAATCTACTGCATTTTCTCCGACCGCAGATTATATTGGCTAGAGAATATTTGAAAGATGTCAAGATAAGTAGAGAGCAATTGAAGTATCTGGTTCTGGAAGCTGTCCGAGGTGGTGTTCAGGTATTCAGCAAAAACTTTATATTACTTGTGTTTATGGATAATTACTCGATAGTAACTTATTCCTGGAAGAATGAGGATAAACAAGAAATAATGGAAATGGAATAAATAAGTAAGGGATGGAATGCACGAAATGGCTTACCATAGACAGAAAGATACATCTAATTGAGTTCATTGATTAATAAGCAGAACTGGATAAAGGACTTCACATTGAGTGCCTTTGTTGCGCTGTTGGTTGTGATATTTGACCATGTTATGATCATATCGCTATAATAATATTGTCGTGTTTAGAGTACTTGGTAGTTAATTCTAATTGCCTATTTTCTGTCGATGACTACCTGGCATTCTACAGGGACACCGCGCTGAACTGTATGCAGCTCGTGTGGCGAAGTGCTTAGCTGCAATTGAAGGGAGAGAAAAAGTCACAATTGATGACCTCAGAAAGGCCGTTAAGTACTCTTCTCTGGCTCATTTATTTATTGTTTTTTTTCCAGAAAGGTCAAGCAAGCCATAAACTAAGTACATAAACTTTTAAGTACTCTGGCAAAAACATTTTCTCGTTAGAATTAGTCCCTTTAGCTTTGGGCCTTTTCCTATTATATCTGTATGACTTATTAGATTTACTTCTACGATCCGTGTATTGCCTTCTCTGTAATTGTAAATAATAGAAATTGTAATTTTCATTGTAGAATGACGCTTGATAATGATTCGGATGGAGTATTTACTTCATTCTCCGTTATTGATTAGCAAATGTGGTCCATTTTCAATAGGTTGAACTGGTCATTCTTCCTCGTTCATCTTTAGATGAGACTCCACCTGAACAACAAAACCAACCACCACCTCCTCCACCTCCTCCTCAAAATAGTGAGTCTGGAGAAGAAGAAAATGAAGAAGATCAAGAAGAAGAAGAAGAAGTCAGTGGATTTGGTATACAGATTTTTTTCTCGTTGGACACATGAAAAAGGTTCTCTAAATTATTAATCATTAACTTATGTAGGAAGAAAACAATGAAGAAAATGAAAATGAGCAGCAACAGGACCAAATACCTGACGAGTTTATATTTGACGCCGAGGGCGGTCTGGTAGATGAGAAACTCCTCTTCTTTGCTCAACAAGCCCAGAAACGCAGAGGCAAAGCTGGCAGAGCGAAGAATGTCATATTCTCAGAAGATAGAGGACGTTATATAAAGCCAATGCTTCCAAAGGTTTGCCCTCGAGGTCAATTTCAATCTGGCTAGTTGATTCAAATGTTGATAGATTTAGTTGATTTAGCCTTGGCTCCTTACTAAAATCAGTTTGTATAGAAATTATCTAGCGTTTTACCTTAGTTTATTGGCTTTCATAGTTTGTTCTAGAGCACCTCCTGTTGAAAATCGCTTGTGTGTTTCCACTATAGTAGTGATGCTCCCAAGTGGCCACTTGAGGCTCGGTGAATAGAAGTGGTCAGGCTCTTAGACATGCATAATCCTTAACACATTTTACTTTGACAGGGTCCAGTTAAAAGATTAGCTGTGGATGCAACCCTTAGAGCAGCTGCGCCGTACCAGAAATTGCGCAGAGAGAAGGATATTTCAGGAACTAGGAAAGTCTTTGTCGAAAAGACAGATATGAGGGCGAAAAGAATGGCAAGGAAAGCTGGAGCCCTGGTACTGAACCTTGTCCTTGCATTCTTCTAGAAGATTGTATATAAATAGTTTCCTTGATACAGAACTATTCTCACTTAGATCTTCAACACAAAGATGTTTCCATGATGAACTTGATAGTTTCCTTGATACATGCTTCAGTGAAAGCATAGGTAGTAGTATACTAGTATCTGTTTACGCTTCTGGCTTACCATTGTTGTATGGAAGGTTATTTTCGTGGTTGATGCAAGTGGCAGTATGGCACTGAATCGTATGCAAAATGCCAAAGGTGCTGCACTCAAACTGCTGGCAGAGAGCTATACTAGCAGGGATCAGGTAAAGGTTACCCTTTTGAATAGTAAACGTGCTTGTTAATGATAGTTTGAATGAATCGTTGGGTCTTCAGATGAGACTTATACTCCAGTGATTGGTTTAGGTTGCAATTATTCCTTTCAGAGGAGATGCTGCGGAAGTGCTTTTGCCTCCTTCGAGATCAATTGCAATGGCAAGAAATCGTCTTGAGAGACTTCCCTGTGGTGGTGGTTCTCCTCTTGCCCATGGTTTAACAACGGTATGCCAAATACTATAGTCTTGTTAGTATGGTAATTACGAAGGTGCTTTTTTCGTCATAATCGTGGGTCGGCATAATAACAACAATAATATCTATATTAATATTAGGCGGTAAGAGTCGGACTCAATGCTGAGAAGAGTGGTGATGTGGGGCGCATAATGATTGTTGCAATAACGGATGGTCGAGCCAACATTACACTGAAAAGATCAACCGATCCCGAATCTATTGCTCCAGATGCTCCTAGACCCTCGTCCAAAGAATTGAAGGTAAACAGCTTCTGCAGAAAGCAGAAGTCTCTCGGTGCCTTAAATATTATAGAAGAAGCATTTATTGAAAATTGCGGGTGCTTGTGTTTGTTTAGGATGAGATTCTGGAAGTAGCTGCAAAGATATATAAGGCTGGGATGTCTCTTCTAGTGATTGATACTGAGAACAAGTTTGTTTCAACTGGTTTTGCCAAGGAGATCGCAAGAGTTGCTCAAGGTTTGGTTTCTGAAATTGATTCTGGCTTCTGACTTCTGACTTCTGAGATATCTTATGGTTATTTGAAGCAGACAATCACAGTGTGTTTTGATTGTTCCTCAACAGGAAAATATTATTACTTGCCAAATGCTTCGGATGCTGTCATCTCAGCCACCACTAGAGATGCGCTATCCGATCTGAAGAATTCTTGACCTCATTCCTTTGTCTACAATACTTGGTTCTATGACTCTGGATCTCATCAGTGTAGATTCTAATTGTGCAACACATTTGAGTCATTAAAACATGAAAATTATAAGAAAGGAATTTTTGCTTTTAACATAACACTCGCATGGTTTCTACAGACTTGGCAAGATTTAAAATCGTAATGATGGAACTAGCATCGGATTTAGTACATTTTTACTATGGATGAACGATGAAACCAATTCTCAACGTTTTTGGGCACTAAACCGGCCTGGACCGAAGTAAAAGAAACCGGCCTGGACCGATTATCTTGTCTAAGAGAGAAGAGTTGCAGTAAGAAACCAAATTCAGATTTACCCAAAGAAATGAAATCTCTTAGCTTCATTTCTGTAGCTCCACCGATTCGTTCGTCTCCATTTCTTTCTCTTCCTCGAGCAAGATTGAATATTTTTGCCCTCAAGATTCCAGCTTCACTTTACTTATCCCCACCGAGATGCAGTTTTTCAAAGCCATCGAGTTCTGAGGGATTGTTGGATTCACATGGTGGAATGTCTACGGCATCGATCACTGTCTTGGAAGATAAATCGCTAAACGAGTTCAAGATGCAAGTGGGCAGCCCTATTTCTCTGCATTCAGTCAATCAATTAGCAAAGCTGAGTTTAAGTGATCAGACATTTCTTCTCTTGGCCTTCATAGCTTGCACGGTACAACTAGTGTTCCACCACTTTTTAAATATTTTTTTTCTTTATATCGGAAACAACTTCGAGGTTAGCTAAGGATAGCTCAGTATTGCAATTCTGAATGTCTTTGTTTTTGACCTTTTTGTTGACTCATTGATAAATGGTTAGGCTTGTTGATCTTTTGATGGTCCTCTCTTACAGACTTCAGTGGCTTTTACAAGTTTTGTGATTACAGCAATTCCCACACTTCTTGTAAGTCTCAATCATTTTGCTTCACCACCCTTAAATGTTGAATTCTACACTTCACTCTTCTTTGTATGTGTCATAGCTTTGCTTCATCTATATGTTAGTTTCTCTTTTGGATTTGGGTTGACTCAACAAAGCATGGTTCAAATATGTATCTTTGTTCTTGGATTGATAACTATTCTATGTACCCTATGTTTTCTTACACACCTTCAGGCCATGGGTAGAGCTGCAACTTCCTTTGCAAAATTGGCCGACACTGCTCGCAAAGAACTCCCTAGTACCTTGGCAGCCGTAAGGCTCTCCGGAATGGAAATAAGCGATCTTACTCTTGAACTGAGCGATTTAAGGTGATAACCAAAGCTCTTTTTCTTTCCTTTTACCGCTTAGGATAAAAGAAATGAATGCTACATGTTTCAAAACAATGAACTCAAAATTCACTAGTCCTAGAAAGTTTGTCTATATCATTATTAAGCTATGTAAATGGTTTCAGCCAAGATATAGCTGATGGGGTAAACAAATCAGCTAAAGCAGTTCAAGCAGCTGAAGCTGGAATCCGACAGATTGGAACACTTGCACAACATCAAACTCTCTGTAACCTTCTAATCTTTTGAGAATTTGTATTTAATGCCTCTCTTTTTTTTATTAATGGTGGCAAACATTTAACTTTGGTTAAAAGAAGCTAAAGTAATGATCTAATAGTGAACTTGATATTGGTTCAGCAATGATTGAAGAGAGAGCAAATTTACCAGAAATATCGCTGCAACCTGTAGTGGCTGGTATGGCAGAGAAGACTTCTCACGCAATCGGCAGTGCAACCAAGAGACTAATGGACGTTATAACCGGAAGAGACAATGATGAAGATTCCTGAGACCTTTAGAAGCTTTCACTTACTTTAAGACTTTTAAGTAAAGTTCAATTAGAGAAACATAGAATCTATGAACAAGTCTTCTGGTAGAATTTGTAAAACCTGATGTGTGGTAACACATAAAAGAAGAAATAACAAGTAAGTTTACCTTAAATTACTGCCTTGTTAATATATATAAACACGAGAGATGTAGCAAATTTTTGTAATTTTTACGGTAATTGTTTTACATGAGCAACAGATGAATTATTTATTCTGAATGGTTGTTATCAAGCCGACAACAACCAAAAATAAAAACACTAGTTTATCTGGTTGGCAATGCAAACGTGGTGTAGTAGTGAGATGGGATTGGGCCAAGTTAAAAGGCCCAATAAAGTGAAAGAAGTAATGAAGGAGTGCCTTCGTCAAAACTTTATCCTCTTCTCTCGTCTTCATCCGCCATCACCAGTTAGTCTCTCTCTCTACAAATCTCTTAACGGCCATCAATGGTCAGACTTGGCTATCAAATTTAGCTAAGAACGAGCATGTCGTCTTGTCTTCTTCCTCAGTTCAAGTGCCAACCTGATTCCTTCTCTATTCACTTCAGAACCTCTTTCTCCGCCCGTTAGTATTTCCTTGTTTATCCCACTCTCATTCCTCATGTTTAAATTTTGAACAGTTTATCCAATTTCAGATTTCAGATACTTTATATATATTTTTTGGATCATTTGTTAGTTGTATGTATATAGCTTAAATTTCTTCCCTGTTCATTGCAGTTGCTCTGTTTCTTACTATCTGGGAATGCCTTTTATCGAAATTCCTGTATAGATACATATAGATTTGAAGAATGTGGCACTGAAATCCAAAAATTATGTATCAAGGGTTGTGTTAGTTAGCACAGAAGCTGATACTTGTAGACCCAACTCCTAGTGTAAATTCAATATGCAATTGTAAGTTAGCAGTTTGACTTGGAAATGGCACTTTTTAGTCTCTCTAGGTCTGATTTTTTTTTTCAGGCTAGAATGTTCCTTGTTTGATTATGAAATTCCTTTAATAGTAGTTTTAGCCAATTTCTAATATCTAGTTGACAGGGCTCTAGAATCTCAACTGTGGTTCTCATTATAGATTTCATTAAGGAACACATTTTCGTGAACGTGCACGATGTCATATTTGTTATGTCATTCTTTATTTCTCAGATGTTCACAAATTTGTGTATGTGATGTGATGAAAAATGCAGCAAAGCAAAATAAGGGTTCAGTCTTCTTCCAACCGCAATGTGCAGTATCCACTTCACCGGCGTTATTAACTTCTATGCTTGATGTGGCAAAGCTTAGACTACCCTCTTTTGATTCTGATTCCTTAATATCAGACAGGCAATGGACTTATACGAGGACCAATGGTCCTTCCACTGAGGTAATTAATATTCGTATATTACCATGTCACGTTAATAATAGTTCACAAAGCTTCAATGAGATTACTGTTTAAATAGCACTACTCACGACTGTTTAAATATTATTGTTTTAATTGTAGGCTAAATATTTAGAAGCTTTAGCCTCTGAATCACTTCTTACAAGTGATGAAGCAGTAGTTGCAGCTGCAGCAGCTGAAGCAGTCGCCCTTGCAAGAGCTGCTGTCAAAGTTGCTAAAGATGCCACATTATTTAAAAACAGTTCCAACACAAAACTCTTAATATCATCAATGGCCGACAAACGCTCCAAGTGGGACCAGTTTACAGAGAAGGAACGTGCTGGTATATTGGGACATCTAGTGGTTTCAGACACTGGAATTGTGAGTGATAGAAGCATTAAACCTGACTCTAACAAAGAATCGTCTGGTGATTTAATATCTAAAAGAGATGAAGTTGAGCTTGTGGAAGAGGAGCAAGCTTCAGTGAGTTTAGCTGTGAGATCTACACGCCAAACTGAAAGGAAAGCTCGGAGGGCAAAAGGGTTAGAGAAAACTGCATCTGGTATGTTATCTGTGAAGACTAGTTCGAGCCCTAGGAAGAAACGTGTTTCTGCACAAGAAGTTGACCATAATGATCCTCTGCGTTATCTAAGAATGACAACAAGCAGTTCCAAGCTTCTCACTGTCAGAGAAGAACAAGAGCTTTCTGAGGGAATACAGGTGTGTAACCAATACAATTTTTTTTCTTTTTGAGGAATTATTAAACCATCTGTTTCCCATATTCTAATTCTTGAACCATCTGTTTGGGATTTGTAGAAAATGGGAAACAGATGTTGGGCTTTGGAAGAATCAACATTATTTATTGATCAGTATAAATATTGAACATTTTTCCTTATCTTCTTTATTGAGGTTTCTTGCTCACTAAATTTGCTCCTTCATTTAGGACCTTCTGAAGTTGGAAAGACTTCAAGCAGAGCTTATTGAGCGTTGTGGGCGTCAGCCAACCTTTGCACAGTGGGCTTCTGCTGCCGGAGTTGATCAAAAATCTTTAAGGAAACGTATAAATCATGGCACACAATGCAAGGACAGAATGATTAAAAGCAACATTCGTCTCGTTATATCGATTGCGAAGAATTATCAAGGAGCTGGAATGAACCTCCAAGATCTTGTCCAGGTTTGAGTTTTTCTCTTCCCTCCTTGTATTTTATTGGTGATAATTACATATGTGACAGAAAAGATGAAAGTGATAGATATTGCACACCTTTCTTAACAAAAGTAATGGTGAACTATCATCTTATTTTGAAAATTCTCCAATTGTTCATAGGAAGGGTGCAGAGGGCTTGTGAGGGGAGCAGAGAAGTTTGATGCCACAAAGGGTTTTAAATTTTCAACTTATGCGCATTGGTGGATCAAGCAAGCAGTGCGGAAGTCACTTTCTGATCAGTCCAGAATGATAAGATTGCCTGTAAGTCTTCCCAAATGTTTTAGAGTCTTATGACATGTTTAAACAAAGATTTGAGTCTTACGATATTAATGGGATGGTTGGCAGTTTCACATGGTGGAGGCTACATATCGGGTGAAAGAGGCGCGAAAGCAACTGTACACTGAAAAGGGTAGGCATCCAGAAAACGAAGAAGTTGCAGAGGCAACAGGACTGTCGATGAAGAGGCTCATGGCGGTTATACTTTCTCCTAAACCTCCGAGGTCACTAGACCAGAAAATCGGAATGAACCAAAACCTCAAACCTTCGGTTTGTCTCTCCGGACACAACACAGCATACACAAAATCTTCTTGTTAGTTCAAAATCGTAAAATGAGATGGATTTATAAATATGCAGGAAGTGATAGCAGATCCGGAAGCGGAAACATCAGAAGATATTCTGATAAAGCAATTCATGAGGCAGGACTTAGACAAAGTGTTGGACTCATTGAGTTTGAGGGAGAAGCAGGTGATACGGTGGAGATTTGGGATGGAGGATGGGAGGATGAAAACGTTGCAAGAGATAGGAGAGACGATGGGAGTGAGCCGTGAGAGAGTGAGGCAGATCGAGTCCTCTGCTTTCAGGAAACTCAAGAACAAGAAGAGAAGCAACCATTTACAGCAATACTTGGTTGCACAATCATAAATTTTTTTATCTTTTCAAAAAAAAAGGAATGTTTTGTGCATAGAACCCGAGTACAACATAACCATTTTACCAGCAGTAATCATTATTTGTAGCATTTACTACTATCTGCGTGACCTGCAGAGTTACACCTTTCCTTTTCAAATCAAGTGAAAACATTTTTACTATATGAAATGTTGGAAAAATGTCAAATCAACAACAAATTGAATCTTAGTAAGTAGCAATGTTAACAAAAAATAATTCACATATTATTGCATTCTTATTAAACATAGATTATAGTATAAGTATAATAATAATAATAATAATAATAATAACAAAAGACCCGAAAATTACAGGTATATTGTTTGGAAAACAACGACCTACGACCAAAAACAAAAATCTAGGAGAAGGCTTCGTTCCCACACCACACGGAAGGCTAAAGAGCCACCGAATCTTATCCAAAGCTTTTTTTTCTTCTTAATATCTCCCTCTCTGCCTCTCTTCTTTCCCGCTGAGCTTTCAATCTTTGGTAACATCATCTCAATCAATCAGGTGAAGCATGGCAGTAGCTACATATTGTTTCACTTCACCTTGTCATGACCGTATTCGATTTTTCTCTGGAATTACAACTAGTGATGATGCTAGGCTTGGAATTACAAGAAAGAGATTCAATGGCTCATTCTTGGTCAAGATCCAAAATGTTGATCTAAGAACAACTGCGAGATCCTCACGTCCGTTATCTGCATTCAGGTCAGGAATCTCTAAGGTACATCAATCAATCAATCAAGTTTTGTGAATTCGATACAAAAATATGATTGTTTAGCTCATTTCTTTTTAACTTTTACCTTCAATCATGTGTCTAGGGAGTATTTGATTTTGTGGCATTATCAACTTCAAAAATTGAACTGAAAGAGCTGACCACTCCACTGCTGCTCAAACTTGTGGGTGTTTTAGCTTGCGCATTCTTCATTGTTCCATCTGCAGATGCAGTCGACTCACTCAAAACTTGTGCATGCTTATTGAAGGGATGCAGGTAAAGTTCCTCTCTTTTTGATGCTCCATTCAGATTATCTAGTAGATGAAGCTAGTTTCTGTCTACAATAGAGCTCATCTCAGTTGATGATTGTCTTATTTCACATTGTCTGACCATATGGAAACCCAATTATATGTTAGGATAGAACTCGCAAAGTGCATTTCCAACCCTGCCTGTGCAGCCAATGTTGCGTGCCTCCAGACCTGTAATGACCGTCCTGATGAAACCGAGTGCCAGGTTAAAATTTTATTCCTTTATATATCATATTGATACAGGAATATATATTGTTATGAGACAAGACACCCATGGTTTTGTTTTCAATATTATGTTCTTATTTCAGATTAAATGCGGGGATCTTTTCGAGAACAGTGTAGTTGATGAGTTCAACGAGTGTGCTGTGTCAAGAAAAAAGTGTGTTCCTAGAAAATCTGATCTTGGAGAATTTCCTGCCCCGGACCCTTCTCTTCTTGTCAAGAACTTCAACATCGGGGACTTTAACGGCAAGTGGTACATTACAAGTGGCTTGAATCCAACCTTTGATACCTTCGACTGCCAGCTGCATGAGTTCCACACTGAAGGTGACAAGCTTGTTGGAAATATCTCGTGGAGAATAAAGACCTTAGACAGTGGATTCTTTACTAGGTCAGCCATTCAAAAATTCGTGCAAGATCCTAACCAACCTGGTGTTCTCTACAATCATGACAATGAGTACCTGCACTATCAAGATGACTGGTAACAACATCTTTTACCCACCACGAGGGAAGCTCTTGCTTCTCTTCTTTGGCCTCACCAGTGTTCACATGATTCTTGCAGGTATATCCTTTCATCAAAGATAGAGAATAAACCTGACGACTATATTTTTGTGTACTACCGTGGGCGAAACGATGCTTGGGATGGATATGGTGGCGCTGTTGTATACACGAGAAGTGCTGTGTTACCCAATAGCATTGTACCAGAACTTGAAAAAACAGCAAAAAGCATAGGCAGAGACTTCAGCACATTTGTGAGAACAGATAACACCTGTGGTCCAGAACCTCCGCTCGTGGAGAGACTTGAGAAGACAGTGGAAGAAGGAGAAAAGATAATTGTAAGAGAAGTTGAAGAGATCGAAGAGGAAGTAGAGAAGGAAGTGGAGAAAGTCGGTAAGACTGAGAGGACCTTGTTCGAGAGATTGGCTGAAGGATTTAATGAACTGAAGAAAGATGAGGAGAATTTTGTGAGAATATTAAGTAAAGAAGAGATGGACATCTTGGATGAACTCAAAATGGAAGCAAGTGAGGTTGAGAAGTTGTTTGGTAAAGCTTTGCCGATCAGGAAGTTGAGGTAGAATAACCACTATATTGTCCAAAAGCTTTAGTATACATACACTGTGTTCGGTTCATATAAGATACTTTGTAAACATTCATCATTCCATAGCAATTGGATACAAAACACCGAAAAGGATCAAGACATCCTTTGCGGAACAGAAACAAAACACAATTGTTAAACATAGTATCCCAAGAAGAGTTAAACGGGTAACAATGGTAATGACAAAAAAAATTAGAATGAACAAGAGCAGCACAACGATATCAATACACATCCATACAAGGTAACAATCAATATCTTTGTAAACACTAATCATTCCATGCCTATTGGATCAGGAACACAGAAAAGGATAAAGACATCCTTTGGGCGGAGCAAAACATAATTGGTAAACATCTCAAGAAGAGGTGAAACTGGTAACAATGGGGATAACAACAATGAGAATGATCAAGAGCAGCACAATGATACCAATGCACATCCACTTCCTGCTGCTTCTCTGATGAGTCCTTGCGGTTCTCAGCTCGTTAGCCCCATCCTTAACGTAATGGCTAGCGTTCATCACATGGTGCTCAATCTCATCCATCTGCTCACCTTGCGATTCAACAATCACAGACATATCAAGAAACACCTGGTGAAGCTCTAACAGACTCTTCTCAATCTCCTTAGCTGCATCATACCTGTCTTGAATATCAACCACAGTATCCAAGACCTTTCCTTTTCCATGCTCCTGGATAGCGCGAGTGAGAAAGTCTTCACCTGCAGCGTTATCCGTGATGATCTTCTCAATCATCTCTTTATCAGGGTGTTCTCCAGTGACAGTGAAGTACCTTCTTTCAACAGCTTCCTTGTACTCATTCATCATCTTCATTCTCAGCCCTTGAAACTCCAACATCACGTCCTTTAACTTCTTCCTCAGCCCGTTGGTCACAGCGGTTCTACTCCTGTAAACCGGAGTTCCAGAGAGCCTTTTGATCTCCTTGTTAGCTTTCTCCATCTCTGCCAGCTTCGACTTAATCGATTTTGCTTTCTTGAGAACAGACACAATCTCATTAGAGATCTTGTCTCGCAGAGACTTCACCAACTCTGCCTTGTGAACACCTTTACTCTCGTCGTTGAATTGCGCAATCCGAGAAAGTGTCTCACTGATCAAACCCATCTCTGCTTTCAGTTGCTCTGCTTCTTCTAAGAAAGATGATAGATTCTCGTCCATCGTATCAGCTTTAACCGAACCCATTTCAAGATCAAAGTCAGGTCCTGCTTCCATATCCTTCATCGCTGCTTTTTTCAAGTCAACGTAACTCATGAACGATTTCGTCATTAGGTCATTCATTTTTCAACCTGAAACTAAACAAATTACGAGAGATTTTTACTAGAAACAGAGACAATGGAGAAACTTCAACAGATCAAAACGGAAGAATCTAATAAGCATACCCTTGTTTGCGCAGAATGTGATAATGCGAGAGAGTTGTGGTGTGAAAGCATTGATGAGAAAGCTTTAATCAATTTAAGAGATTTGAGAAATAGCCGTTACTGTCTTTCATCTCCCCAACGGCTATATTTTCTTCATGTATGTATGTATCCATTAGATCCGTCCAATTTGCCCCATCAGCTTTTGTTCTTTATTTCTTTTTTTAATTGTGTTACTTTCTTTGGTATAGATTTCAAACTGAACTAGAATTTAGGGACTTAAAACTGTTTATTCAATCTATATTAAGGACCACTATAGTAAAGTGCTTTGGCCGACTTCATTTACTATTTCTAAAGGAGGGGCTAAATCGTCATTGCGTATATTCCACCTGTCAGGTACCATTGGTTGTTGTGACAGACAAATTTTAAATTTACAATTGTAGTAAGGAAGAGGTCGATGCACTTTAGTCACCATTTAATAAATAATGTGGTTCTTGTGTTGTGCGCTCTATGTTTTCCACTTTAACCATTCAAATTAGGATTTTTTTTTTTCAAATAAATATACATCTTTCAAATTTTGTTTTGTTAATACGACTCTCCAATAAAATATCTCCTCTAGTTTTGTTCATCTGAATTATGGAATTAAACAGCTTTAAAGAAAAAGAAAAAAAAACACCTGTCTTTTACAAACCATTCTAGTATTTTCTCGCATGAACTCCAAAATTTCTTCAAAATTGTTTTACAACATTTAATGCAAATGGTAACAAAATAAAAATGAAAATTTCCTTCATACTCTCCTACATAAATTCAAAATACCATATTACCTTTTTTGTAACGCTTGATTTTGGGTTTTATCATATTTGATTAAAATTAAATAAATTTTTATTTTTGTAACGATTGGTTCTGCGTAGCAACTTATCACATTTGTTACGTTTGTTTCAGTCTTTCAGTTTCTTTTCTTTTCTGAACAACCCTTTTTGTTGTGTGACTACAAGCCAACCAAACCATAATTAAACTCTCTTTGAACGTTATATTGTCATGCATAGGGAATTACGGTACCTATGGGGTCGAGAGGGGTTAACTGTAAACAAGAAACTATAAAGGCCTATCACCAATTCTATGACAAAATATGTGGTTTTTATGTAATATTATATTAAAGTTCAAAAATATTAAAAAGGAGAGAGATGTGGTGGAGAGAGGGAGGTCCACGTGGGTGATGTGCTGGCAAATTTCCTTCCTTAAAAATCCAAATTCATTTATCCATCACTACTCTTTTTCTTCTTTTTTTTGTCGGCAATTATATATCCATCACTACTTTTGAATTTAGATTTACCCATTCATCCACTTCTGTTTCTATCATCCAAATGTCGTTTACACTCGTTACATATGCAACACATGAGAAAAATTTAGCAGTTTAGCTACTAAACATAATCGTATACAAAAAGAAAAAAATTAAACGTATATATTTTGTTTTATATCTTGAGTTTTAAGTAGGCAAATGATACAGTTCATGTTTGTTACGAATAAAATTAATTAATTATGGCAAATGATAGCTCATGATCTAGTATAGCAAATAATGTAGCAAAACTTTAAACTCGTTACTGAAATTGCATTATAAAAAAAACTAAAAATGAAGAAAAAAAACTATTCAGTTTGGAAGTATTTTGTAATCGCAGAAAACATGGTAATACATATATCAGATTAAAAGTTAAAAAAAAAAATTGTGATCCTTGGTATCCGCGAGGAGTCATGAACCTTATCCATTCTCAGTTTTCTTCTTACCGACTAAAACTCAAATCAAGAATCAACCGTCAGATCTTAAAATTGCCAAATCCTAATTGAACGGCCTGGATCACATCACGAAAGGAAAACAGTTTCTTGACCAGAAATGTCTAAACCCCTTTGCTACACTTTCCTTTTCATATCTTTTTTTCTTTTATAAATTTTCTCGTGGTAGCTAAATTTTCCTGAGGAAAAATAAAAGACGAAACTTTGCTGCTGGCGATTAAAGATTGCTGAGAAGACACGTCTGCTCTGTGAGACTTTTTTTTTTTTTGTTCTTCTGGTAAAATCTGTGAAAGATATCGTCTTTTCTCTCTCTCGTTCTGAGAAGAATATGGCTGAAGTGATTAGCAAAACGAGTTTGTTCTTAGGAGCTTGTGGGAATCATCACCATGTTGATGATTTCTCTGTGTCTCCGGTGAGTTTTGGTGGATTTGGTTTGAAAAAGAGCTTCTCATCTTTGAAGCTTAACAATCAAAAGCCTCTTAGAAGTGAATTTCATGGAAAACAGATCGTTTTCGGAGATTCTCAATCCGAGAGCTTCATTAGAAGCTTCCGATCATCATCCATCACAGCTCAGGTTAATTTGAATTTTAATTTGATTTTTTCTTTTGCTATCCAGACATGCGATATTTAATTAGAAAGATCTGAAGAGTTAATTGTTGTAATAATAGTTTTTAGGGGTTTTGTTTGATTTCGTAGTGAATCATCGATTCAATCTTGTTTAATCATGGCCATATGAGAAGATTTTGGTTTTGGGATTTAGTTGTTTTCTTGGATCTGTGATAGATGAATCTGACATGTGCAAATTTTGCAGACAACGTTGAGGATTGGGACAGCTCAAAAGTGGTGGGAGAAAGGTCTGAAAGAAAACATGAGAGAGATCTCTTCAGCTCAAGAACTTGTTGACTCTCTCACCAACGCTGGCGATAAGCTCGTTGTCGTTGATTTCTTCTCACCTGGCTGCGGTGGCTGCAAAGCTCTTCATCCTAAGGTATTCATTCACTTCTTCAATTGTAGATTTGGGATTCTTTTAATTCACTTCTTGAATCGTTTTGTGATTTTTGCAGATATGTCAGTTGGCAGAGATGAACCCTGATGTGCAGTTTCTTCAGGTGAATTACGAGGAGCACAAGTCCATGTGTTATAGCCTCGGTGTCCATGTTCTCCCGTTTTTCCGATTCTACCGAGGCGCTCATGGTCGTGTTTGCAGCTTTAGCTGTACCAATGCTACGGTTTGTTCTCATTCACAAAAATCAATAGACAATCAATAATCAAAACCAAGTTTTTGATGTTGATTTTCTTGTTTATTCTTCTTCTGCAGATCAAGAAATTCAGAGATGCATTGGCAAAGCATGGCCCAGATAGGTGCAGCCTTGGTCCGACCAAAGGACTTGAAGAAAAAGAGCTTGTGGCACTTGCAGCCAACAAAGAACTCAACTTTACTTACACACCAAAGCCTGTACCAGTTGAGAAAGAAGCAGCCACTCCTAATTCAAAAGCAAGTCTCCCTGTTCCTCTTCCGGCGATGACCAGCAATGATGAGAAAACATTGGTCTCCGCAGGAAGATGAGAGCAAATTAGCATTTCTCTGTACAGATTGCATGATGAGTAGTACTAGCAGCTGGATATTTTGCTGTACCTAAAGATGTCTATTCTTGGAGTAGCCAGCCGGTTTAATGGGGTTTAGGTTTTTTTCGGTTCCCCTGAGCAAAACCAGTTATTTGCATCTGGATTTTCTTAAGAGCAACACCAGTTCCGATTGTTCTCGAGTTTATGCTGAGTTCTTATGGGATTGAGAGTGTAAGGCTGCACCATGAAAGCTCTCTCCTTCAGTCAGCTTAAGTAGAGTTTGGGTTTCTTTGTTGTTTCTGTTTGCTTAAAGGTTGTTTATTGTAAATGAATTTCCAACAATGACCCTCTCTCCGTCGATGTTGTCATCTTATATATATATACATAGTATATGTTAAGGCTCTTCTATTGGGGGTGCTTTCTCTGTTTGATAGGTGTGGTCTCTTTGAAATTATGCGTTCAATTGTATTGTTAGTTTACAATTATTTTGATTGAAAAAGCAAGTTTACCGTTATTTCATGAAAAATTAGTTAATGCCGCTTTCTTGTATATCTATAACATTTAGAATCAAAGTGATATCAATATATTCATGAACGCCAATTTCTTCGACAGGCTCCAAACATATCTACAACACCTTTTGTTTATAAAAATGTAGTTCTAAAGCTTCAGACTTGAGTTAGTGTCACAGGGTCCTTTAATTGCCACTTGCGAGAAAAGGCTATCTGGACAAGTGCTGGGTGATTCTAGTAATTTGTTAGCGTCTTTAACTGTGATGTTTTGCTGAATCAGTGAGATGAAAAAAAAAATTGAGTAGGGCTTTTATCCAATTGTTACGTCTCTGCCTCTCCTTCAAAGAGGCCACAGACCAGAATGAATACAAAACGAGATCTTTTTGAAGACAACAAGATTAGACAGCTCTAAGATTTGAAAAACTTGAAAATAAAATCCTATCAACTCTCCACTCTTCGTCAAGCTTTTAATGCTTTACATCCTCTTAATGCAAAACACACGTATGAAAGAATCTAAGCAGAGATTGAGAAACTCATATAATCGACTATCGAGTCTTCTTTGATTGTTTAGAAACGGGCTTAAAGGTTTATATGACATTCACTCTAGCATACAATCAGCAGATCCTTCACCAACGGCTTTCTGATTTTTCTTCTTTTTGCCTGTTACATGTAGACAAAGATCATGTTACTTCCATTATCAGCTAAATTTACATGGAGATAATATGAGATACGAGGCTTCGCAAAAAAAAAAAAAAGAAAAAGGATTATGACCTTTATTCTTTAGTTTATTGAGCTTCAAGGTCTTCTTCACGCTAAATTTTTTGGGGGGTCTCTTGGAGTCTTGTGATGCAGCTGTAAACAAAAAGACTCAAAATCAGCTAAAAGTCGCAAGAGCTCAAGGAATACTAACGAAGCCTTTCTGCTGAATAATTTCATTCTGGAAAACACATCAAACAAGATTTTGAGATATAAGGTAAAAAGTCTACTACGACGATGACCAAATTCAAAAGCTACAATAGACTTGTATTAATATATCCTAATTCGCATCAAACAAGATTTCTAATGATAAAAATTCATTAATTTCAGGCTTAAGCAGAGTGAAGTCAAGTGATTGAAAGGAGAAATTAACCTTCAGCAGAAGCCATCTCCACATCCTCCATGGTAACAAGACCCTTCTCCACCATCTCTTTCTGCTCCTGTTCACCAATATATAAACCAACCCTTTTTTTTATTTTTTAAAGTCTTTTTACTATACAGTCCAAAGAAACAACTCCTCATACACCATTTATATGCATCCACAACTTCTTAGAAACCATTAAAAGAGAAGATAGAACAAGGAGTTTCTTACTCGGCGCCATTTTCGAAGGAGTTTTCTCTGACGTTTACCGGAGACGGAGGGGATCGGAGTTCTGGTCTTCAACTTATTGGTCAGCGGATCGCCGTGAATAGCTCGTTTCCTATTTGCTTTCGCCTCTCTCTTCATCTTCGCGATCTCGTTGTACTTGGCCATCTTTTACCCAGACTCTTTGCTTCCTTCAACGCCTACCACTTCTAAACCTTTTAACTTGTACTTCTTCTTCGTCTTCTATTAAACCCTAAACATATTTTATAGTTGGGCTTTTTCTCAAATTGTTAACTTGGGCTTTTGCTTTGAAATTATGATATCATCATGAGGGTACAAATAATTAATAATATGCATATATGTATGATCATACACATATATAGGATTATCTCTATATATGTATCGTCATTGTGAAGATTCTTGGTTACATTCACAATGAGAGACAAGTGATGATGGTTGTACAAGTACAGGCCCAATGGAAACTTAGCTAGGAACTGCTTTACATTCGAAATTCTTGCTAAGAGATTGGGTCTCCCGATACAATGTCGCCGTCCGAGTAGTTCAAGGGCTCAATTACTTGCACAACGATTGCTATCAACCGATGAGACATCAAATCTAATAACATCCTCCTCGAGGTTAGAATCGAGACGGTTTCTATGGTGGCCGGATCTTACGGGTATATAGCACCGGAGTACGGATATACAATGAAGATTTACGAGAAGAGTGATATATACAGTTTAGGCGTTGTGCTTTTGGAGTTGGTGACTGGGAAAATGCCGACAGATCCTTCGTTTGAGGAATCGATTGATGTTGTTTGAGTGGATTCGAAGTAAGGGGAAGAAGAACGAGAGCTTGGAAGAAGTGATCGACGTGTGTAAACATGTGGTCGAAGAGATGCTTTTGGCACTTCGAATAGCTCTTCTCTGCACTGCGAAGCTTCCCATCGATTAGGGACGTTACTGCTATGCTCGCGGAGGCGAAACCACGCCGGAAAAGTATTTGCCATGTCGCCGGAGATATGCCGATATTTAGAAACTCGCCGGTCGTAGTAGGGCTAGTTTAGAAGTGGGAGGCGGTAAGGGTGTTTACGTCATTTCGAAAACCGGGGCTGATCGTTCACTGTACTGATTATTTCCCTTTACCGAATCGACCCTTTAATTGAATGATATGATTCAAAATTGTTATAGGTGTCCCCTGTTCATCGGGTGATCCACGAATTGTGTATGGACTTGGGTAAAAAGATTAATAAATTCAAATTGTATATACAAAAAAAAACAATATCAATCTTTCAAAATTTGTATTTAAAAGACAAACTTTTAATTGAACAATTAGATCTCTATTTTCTAAAAAATATTGTGTTGCATTTGACAATATTGTAGACCCTTCCGACAAATTTCCAACCTGAAAATTATTTTTGAATTCTAGGAAAACAATCTTTAATTTACTGAAGAAAGAAAGAAATCCAAAAAAAAAGCATACTATAAGTGCAGATCTCTTGCTAGAAAATATACGTTCTTCTCAATTGTGTAGTATTATTTGATATTTATACCGATATTACCATTTTGTCATCTGCTATTATCTCTCTAATATGTATATGTTTAGTTAGGAAAACACACAAAATCTTTTTGATGATAAGAAAACACAGACACAATCTGTTAGACCAAAAGAAAAAAGGAAAAATATATAAAATTTATGACTAATTTTTTTTTTTTTCTAAATTCGTCCACAACTCCAACAATTTATAAACATCTGAAACCAAACAATCTCGACACGCCTCACTGCGACGAACCTTTCGATCCCGACCCTTGGTTGCCGGCGAATCGGCTCCCCACCCAAACCCTAGCAAAGAAATCACTCTCTCTCTCTCTCTCTCCTTCACTTTCGTAAGCTTCTTCTCCATACCCTAATTTTGTTATCATCTCTGCGTGATTATCGTTTCGCACTCCTCTCTCTTCTTCGTTTACTCTTTTTTTTTTTTTCATTGTGCGTAACGATTTTGGCCGGTAAAATCACTGGTTCCGCTTCTTTTTACGACTGTAGTTGTTCATAGATCCTTTGAGTATTCAACCTCTGTTAGACAAAGGAGAGGGTATAATCTGCTCTGGACGTAGGCCATAAACAAGTCTTTCCATTGAATTAGCTACTTCTATTAATTGCATTTCGGTACTTATTATGGAATTTCGAGCTTCTGTATTAGGAGTTACTTCAATTTATACTTACATGCTACTTCTACTTTGAGTTCGGTGTTAAGCCTCTTTATAAACTGGCCTTATGTTAACAATACTTATTAGGGATTCCCATTTGGGCGATAAGTTGGGGACCTAATCAAATATATTCGGGACATGATGAATCCATTCTTTACTTATTGGTTTTTAAATTGGATGTTTTTTGGGTTTTGGTTTTGCATGTGTTAGTGTTCGAATTTTCGTTATACCCAGACATTTTTCAAATTTTATGACTGAATGATCACCTACATATTAAGGGTGCGGTGTTAGTGAATAGATGATAAGTCTCTGGTGTAATGCATTGATTATTAACGCTTCTTCAGTAGGAAGTGAAGGATAACTCCTTGAAATGGAGGCAAGTGAGGAAAATAATAAAGAGCTGGAGGGAAAGGAGGATACAGTGGAGGCAAAAGATGATGTGATGGATATAACAGAAGAAATAATGGAGGCAGAACAGGAGGAGAAGAAGGTGGAAGCAAGAGACCAAAGAGGGGAGCTAGTTGATGAACAGATGGAAGAACAGGATCAGCAAAAGGATGACGAAATGCAAGATACAGAAACCATATCTGAAAGTTCTGAATCTAATTCAGATGAAGATCAACAATTGCTGTCGGGTCGTGATGATGAGTTGGCTCTTGAGGTAATCAACTTAAATATCTCTTGGTACTTTTTCAGTGGTACAATAACGGAGAAACAGTATATGTTTATCTAATATTGCTTTTGAAAATTACTTTGCAGAAACCTCTGAGCGAGGAAGAAATAGAAGAGTTAATTTCAGACCTTTTGGAAGTGGAGAGTAAGGTATTTAATCTCTTCTATTGTTAGATGGAGATATAGATAAGGCCAATTTAACTTTCTGTTCTAAATTTCAGTCTCTATGATCCCGCATTATCTGTAGGCTGCAGAAGCTCAAGAAGCACTTGAAAAGGAGTCTCTTTCTAAAGTAGAGAGTGAAGTTAGGGAGGAATTAGCACAGTCACTCCATGTTGATGAGGTTAGTTTCTTTTTCTCACTATCATTGCTCTGACTTGTTTTGCTCTTTCCCATTAAATATCTTGGAGTCTACCTTCTCTAGCTGGATAAAGCTGTTGCAGCTGAAATGATGACTTTTAAAGAAGAATGGGAAGCAACTCTTGATGATCTTGAAACAGAACTTGCAAACTTGTGGGTATGTTTCGTTGTTGCTTCCTTTATCTCAACCAAATTTGATTCAGAGGGTTACTTTTCATTCTAATAGAACTTACAAGTTTCTGATTTCCTTTTTTCTCTCTTAAAGGAGCAACTTGATGGTGCTGGAATCGAGCTTCCAAAATTGTACAAAATGATCGAAAGTCAAGCCCCTAATGGTTGCTACACTGAAGCTTGGAAACAAAGAGCCCACTGGGTTGGGACTCAGGTGACGAAAGAAACTGTGGAATCAGTGGCTAATGCAAAGGAGTTTCTTGACACTCACCGGCCTACCCGAAGGTTGGTTTGTTATCTTCGACTTTTAGTCAGTGCAATTACTCTGAAGTGTCATGGATGGTATATCTAACCATTTTTAGTGTAGCCGACGTGGAAAACTTTTGGAGGAGGGAGCTAGTGGGTTTCTGGAGAAAAAACTTGGTGATGGTGCTGTTAAAGAATGTCTAGCTGGAACATCTGAGCTTGACTGGTCGTCTCTCAACAAAGTTTTTTCGGAAAAAAGGGATGAGTCCACTTCCTTTGGTAGTAAGCATTGGTCTTCTGTTTACTTAGCAAGCACTCCACAACAAGCTGCTGCCATGGGATTGGAATTTCCAGGAGTTAATGAGGTTAAAATTTCTATTATTCCTTTATTGTTCGTGATAGTCCTGATGCTGATGATGACTTGCGTATATTTACATCCATTGAATTTTCTTCACTTCAAGAAAAAAACATTAAACATGAGATCTCATTTTGTGGCGATTTTACGTGAGAGACTTGCCATAATACGTAGTATCAAAGCAGACTTCATTTACTTTTTTAGTTTCTGCGTGCAATATATGAACTTTATGCCATGATCAAGATAGGAAACACAACCACGCTGCTATATAGGTTTTCATTAGGATAAAAAAAATTCGTGCCTTCAGGTATAGATGATGCAAGGCATTATTTACAACCTTGGGAGGCAAGTAATGTTTGAAAATATCCAATTCCTCGTCAAACTAGTCTAACACAATTGGATTTTTAATTGAACTTTTATAGTCCTCTATTACGCCATCCTATTGTTTGAGGGAAACTTAATAAAACTCGTTGCAATCTCGAGTGATTATCACAGTCTTTGTTTTTTTTTTCAGGTGGAAGAAATTGAAGAGATTGATGCAAACCTTGCAGATCCCTTTTTTGCCGATGCTATAGAAAATGAAAGAGAACTTGCCCTTTCCGAAGATAACAAGAACAATTATATAAGGGTATTATTATTTTTATTTCTTTGATTTATGTGACTAATCATTATACTTTTGAAAGAATTACCTTTTTTAGCTACTCCCTATGCTCCTGCTTTTGCAGAGTTTGCAATAAAACCTATATTTTTAATACTGTATAAGACTACTCGTAACTTCCGCCTTACCACTTATCAGCTTTAGTGTGAAATTAAATACAGGTGAAAGAAGAGGATGATATAAATATTGATCGTAAACTTCATCTTCGTTTGAAACGGAGGAGACGCAAGAATAGATCTAAACAGGTTTGTTTTGCATATTTTTTCAGTTCCTTGTGGTAATGTTGCATATATTTGACTGAAGACGTCTTGGTGTTTATTTAGGATAGAGTGTCAACCTGCTATCTTCTTTAGGGGATATCATTCTTGGTTATCTCATGGCTTTGGATCATTTAGTCACATGTGGCTTGTGTTTTTCTATAACTTTATTCTAGTTAATATTATGGTTATTTCATGTATTATAAGATATAATTTACTTAGGAATATACATTTTTAGGGGGAAGATGGCAATTTGCCTGTTATTTTCGCTATTACATTCTGTTGCTTGATTGTCAAGTGAGGATTTTGTCTTGTGTTAAAGTGAGATTTGGGCTTGTGGTGCCAGGGTTTTTGTGGGTCTGAATGAATAATCATTTGGCTCACGTAGGGCATTTGCTTTTATTTCAGGTTATCACGTGTGCAGTAGAAAAGATGGATGATGACTCTACGTATTTGGATGGGAATTCTAGTTCTCCAAATCCTGCCGAAGATCATGTAAAACAGCCGGAGAGTAGCACTCAATTTCATAATAATGATGTCAACAAAGAGGAAAACGGGAATTTGTCTAATTCAAACGTAGATAAGATGGTCCCAATCGCAGATTCTAATGGATATACCATGACAGATGATTCAAATAATCCAGCAAACAGTTTTAGGTGTACTGCCTGTAATAACGTAGCTGTGGAAGTGCATAGTCATCCCCTTTTAGATGTAATAGTTTGCATGGATTGCAAACGTTCAATTGAAGATAGAGTTGCTAAGGTATGTTTTTTCATCTTCCAATTGTATGAGACCTACTATGTATTTGCGCATGGGTCAGAATATAGTTGGAAATTGGATCTTTAACGTGCTGAATAACATGTTACATGGAGGGGTATCTTTTCTGAATGGGATAAAAAACTACCAATCGTATTCACGGACTACTTTTTAGCCACCCTTAACTGGAGAACTTTAATATGATTCTTGGTTTGAACTCTGGATATTCTATGTGCACAAATTCCAGGGGCTGCAAATAGTGAATCCAGAGCAGTAACAAAGATTTTGTTGGTCATAGTAGATTATTGGCTGAAGCAACCTTTTAAATGATGGGACTAAATCATCTATTCATTTTTGATGCCTTCATCAATGTTTTCCTTTGAGTAACAGGCTTCTGTTGGCACATAATCTGCTTAAGCGAAATGATTCCTTAATCTAACAAGTATCATTGCTATATCTGTGACTATTGCTAACAGGTTGATGACTCTTTGGAACGTCATTGTGAATGGTGTGGTCACATTGCTGACTTAATAAATTGTCGGTCATGCGAAAAAAGTTTCTGTGCATCATGTATAAAGAGGAATATTGGTGAAGAATACTTGTCTGTAGCTCAATCCTCTGGTTGGGATTGTTGTTGTTGCTCTCCGATTCCCTTGCAAAGATTGACTCTGGAATTGGAGAAAGCCATGGGAGATAAGAAGTCAGTGGAGTCCAGTTCTGATTCTAGCTCTGATTCCAGCTCTGATAACAATTCTGTTGATACAGATGCTGATGTCAATGTAGCAGTAAGGTATTAGCGTATAAATATGTCGAGCATGTTATCAACTAATTTTGGTTAGTATTGTTGTGTTATTTATCTTACTTTCATGAGTTTTTTCCTTAGCTCAAAGAAGAAATCAAAAAAGAAAATTCGGCGGATAATTGATGATGACGAACTAGGAAAAGATACGCGAAGAAAAATCGCAATTGAGAAGGTGTTAACGTCCGGGACAGTTTTTTTGTTATATTGGCATGCAAACTTCGAATGTTTTTTGCTCATTGTACATTTGGATCTTTCTTTCTGTAGGAACGACAGGAGCGCCTTAGGTCCTTACAGTTTTCTGCCAGATACAAAACAGTTGGCTCTTTGGGAGATACGAAAACTATTCCAGAAGGTGCAGAAACGGAGGTTCTTGGTGATGCTCACAGTGGTTACATAGTGAATGTGGCTAGGGAGATTGGTGAAGAAGCTGTGAGAGTTCCTCGTAGCATATCTACCAAATTAAAAGTCCATCAGGTTAGCATTACATATATGCATCCCTTGCTAAGCCTAACCCATTGGGCATTCAACATACCCATCTCGACTAGAAATGCTTATTATGGAAACGAATTTTGCTTTAAGTTTGGAGGTTTGCTGTTTTCAGGTCACTGGGATTAGATTTATGTGGGAAAATATTATTCAGTCTATCAACAGAGTGAAGTCTGGTGATAAAGGTCTTGGATGCATTCTAGCACATACAATGGGCCTGGGCAAAACTTTTCAGGTGTTTAATTTTTTCATTCATGAGTCTGGTTGCATGTATCTTATTATTTTTCGATTTTATTAATGGTTGATCGTTAATACGATATGTGCTGTTATTAGCTCTTTATCTCTTCTCCCTCTTAAATCTATCAGGTTATAGCGTTCCTGTACACCGCAATGAGATGTGTTGATTTAGGGTTGAAAACTGCTCTTATTGTGACTCCTGTAAATGTGTTGCACAACTGGCGTATTGAGTTTATGAAGTGGATGCCTTCAGAAGTGAAACCACTTCGCATCTTCATGCTTGAAGACGTTTCTAGGTATAGTACATTTGCTTGCATATTTGCTATGCTTCCATAATAGTCTTGTTGTAAGAGAATGAAGACATTTTTTTGATGCTCCAAAATGTAGTGTCCTTTTCTTTTCTCTAAATTGGCTATTGTTTAATTAACATTAAGACAACTTTTTTGCTGAAACCTACAAGGTATATTTATTTCTTAAGAGGGACAACTTAGTTATTAAGTGTCTGTAGATGTATGTGTTTATATGTTGTTTTGATCTAGTCTAGGTTTTAGAGAAAAATATTGAGGCCGGTAAAGTAGTGTACCCATAATACTGCTGAATGTTACTTTTTCTAAAGCTATGTGAAGAATGAATGCAAGCCCTCTCGTCCAACTAGACAATATATCAGCTGTCTTTAACTTCCTACTAATATATCAAAATGGACCATATATCAAATACTTATCGAGGGTGTAATTTTTATGACAGTTTGGAAATTCACTTAGTGCGCTAATGTCTTGTTTTGAAGGGAGAGGAGATTGGACTTGCTAACGAAGTGGCGCAATAAGGGTGGAGTCTTCTTGATGGGATATGCTGCCTTTAGAAACCTGTCACTTGGGAGGGGAGTGAAGGACTTAAATGCGGCCAGAGAAATCTGTAATGCCTTGAGGGTGAGACGATAATGTCACTTGCAAGATTTATCGACTTGCATCCTGTTTGTATTCTTTTTGTGAATTGTGATGCCTATATTAAGGAATTTATGTATCATAGTGCATTTTTTCCCATGTTCCTCTACTTGTGATGTTTTATTCTTGTAAATCTAACCTTTGTGGCTGCAGGATGGACCTGATATTCTCGTTTGCGACGAGGCTCACATTATCAAGAACACCAGGGCTGACACAACCCAAGCACTGAAGCAAGTTAAATGCCAGAGAAGAATTGCCTTAACTGGTTCACCCCTTCAAAACAATCTCATGGAATATTATTGTGTAAGTTACTGAAGCATGCATAGAAGCTTTTGAAGTAATTTGTTCGTAGCTCCAATTTCTTGACTTATGTCTTTACTGCAACAGATGGTTGATTTTGTAAGAGAAGGATTCTTGGGAAGTAGCCCTGAGTTTAGAAATCGGTAAGTCTCATATCAGCTATGATGTGATGTTTCGAGAATTTTAATCGTGCTTATCAATACCTGCAGCTTCCAAAATCCAATAGAAAACGGACAGCATATGAATTCAACTGCGGAGGACGTGAAAATTATGAACCAGAGATCACACATTCTGTATGAGCAATTGAAAGGATTTGTGCAGAGAATGGATATGAATGTTGTGAAAAAGGATCTGCCACCTAAAACTGTCTTCGTAATATCTGTCAAGCTATCACCCTTGCAGCGGAATTTGTATAAGAGATTTCTTAGGCTGTCTGGATTCAGCGATGGAAGAACAGATGAAAGGTTGAGAAAAAACTTTTTTGCTGCTTACCAGGTTTTGGCTCAGGTATGTGATAAATGCCTAGCTATGCTTAAATTAATAATTGATTTGAGAAAGAAAAAAGTTAATTCTTTCTGTATTGCGTCTCCCAGATTTTGAATCATCCAGGGATTCCGCAATTAAGAAGAGAAGATAGCAAAAATGGTCGCCGTGGTAGCATTGTTGATATTCCAGATG
This sequence comes from Nasturtium officinale, assembly GCA_963854855.1. Lineage (NCBI taxonomy): Eukaryota > Viridiplantae > Streptophyta > Magnoliopsida > Brassicales > Brassicaceae > Nasturtium > Nasturtium officinale. Next base: position 2,316,216 of record OY978500.1, read on the forward strand.
ACTGCTCAAGTGATGAAAATATAGACTACAACATGGTTACTGGAGGTAACTCATGATTTTAACTGCTCACATTTTTATGTTTTGTTTAAATTAGTATAAAGAACAAAGTAGAAAGGAAAAATGTCATTGGACTTGTGAAGTGCATGTTTTCAAGCTTTATCATATTTTACTGAGCTTTCAGGATGGATCTTTATTGGTTTACTTCTATTTCAAGTTCAATAATATAGAAAATTGTTGATAAACTGTGTCATTGTTGTTGTTTTTGGATATTGACAGAGAAACAGAGAACTATGAGTGATTTGCAGGATAAAGTTGATGGCTATCTCCAGAAGGTAACTACAGTCTACTCAGCCTGACTGAATTAGTAATAACTGCCAGCAACGTTAAAGTAAACAGCGTAATAATGCACTTGTACACTGATTCTAACCCTGTCTATGTACCAGGACTGGTGGGTTGACCTACTTCACAAAAATAATTATAAGGTGGCGGACTATAGTGGCAAAATGATTCTGCTGTTGGATATTTTATCCACGTGTGCTGATGTGGGTGATAAGGCGCTTGTGTTTAGCCAGAGTATTCCAACTCTGGATCTCATAGAACTTTATCTTTCAAGAGTATCTCGTCATGGCAAACAAGGAAAGCTTTGGAAAAAGGGAAAAGACTGGTATAGGTTGGTATCTTGTTCTTTTATATTGGCATGAATATTGTATGAACAATTATGAAGGCTCTAATTTTGGTTGCAGAATTGATGGAAAAACCGAAAGCTCAGAACGCCAAAAGTTGGTTGATAGGTTCAATGAGCCTGAAAACAAAAGGGTGAAATGCACTCTAATCTCAACCAGAGCAGGATCCCTTGGAATTAATCTCTATGCTGCTAACCGTGTGATCATTGTTGATGGTTCATGGAATCCAACCTATGATCTTCAAGCTATATTTCGAGCATGGAGGTATTTCATAGACTCCAGATGGAATTAAAATTTCTCTATATAGCAGTAAGAAATGGGGCTTATTATCATGTGTACTTATTGTTTGCAGGTATGGCCAAAAGAAGCCAGTATTTGCATACAGGCTGATGGCACGTGGGACTATTGAAGAAAAAATATATAAACGTCAGGTATTGAAAGACCCAAAATATTGTTGAGGTGTAGTATTTCTATCTTTCAAGGGGAAATTCATGTATCATACCTGTTAATATGATTAGGTGACGAAGGAGGGGCTTGCTGCGAGAGTGGTGGACAGACAACAGGTGCACAGGACTATTTCCAAAGAAGAAATGTTACATCTTTTTGAATTTGACGATGATGAAGAAAAAGCCGACGCTGTAACTGAGATAAGCAAGCAAAACGAAGCTGAACATAGCCAAAACACAGAATTTCTGATGGAGAATTCACAGAAACAGAAGGCCACTTTATCTCGTGTTGGTTGCTACTCTGACAAGTTGATGGAGAACTTATTACAGAAACACAGCCCTAGGTAAATTTGCTAAAACCTGTACTTATTCTTTGGTTTTCTAAGCTACTTTTATGACTCTCTCTCTCTCTCTCTCTCTCTCTCTCTCTATGTGTCCTTTCTTGTACTAGCTGGATTTCCAGTTTCCATGAGCACGAGACATTGCTACAAGAAAATGAAGAAGAGAGGCTGACAAAAGAAGAAAAAGACATGGCCTGGGAAGTTTACAGGAGAGCGCTTGAATGGGAAGAAGTTCAACGGGTTCCAATCGGCGAATCTCAAGTGCTCCCAAAACCTGCCCCTTCTGTGCAAACAGAACCATTACGCCATCCACATGGGTTCAACAGAAGTCGTTTTGTGAATCGTACCTGCACGAGAATCGCGCACCAGCTTACACTCATAAGCCAAGGAAGAAAAGTTGGTAGCAGCACGGTTTGTGGGGAATGTGGGCTTGTCATAACGTGGGAAGATCTTACACCCGCACCCAGGCCTTCAGAGGTAAAGTAATAGTAAATGAACATTGCAACAGAGTTGAATAATTTTTCTTTCTTTGATGAGACTGAAACCAAAACTAAAGGGAATAGTAACATTTGAAACTCCCTTTAGATTATATAGATGATTTAGATTATAGTTCCATTGCCGAGATTAAATCAGGGCGTTTGTTAGAGCTGACTTCTAATCATGTTGAAACTTGTGTCATGTAAATCTAAGGCGATTATGGATTTGTAAAAGTTATCTTATTGAATTGGTTTTAATGGGTCACATAAGCGCTTTTCACCGCAAGGATTCGTTTGTCCACACTTTGTTTCGAGATTCGGCATGTTCCTTGTTTTAACTGTTTTGTAAGAGAATGGTTCGATGGGAGGGTGTTTTTTCCGTAGAGGGGCTAATGGCTAGGGAGGGTTAATCTTGCGGCTGACTGAATGTTAGTAATTGTATACATTAAAGGATATCATAAAATTGAGGTTGAGGCTGTGGATAAACCATTTTAAAGGAAGAGCAAAAGGGAGACAAGACACTGAAACCTATTTATCAATTGTATGCATAATCTTTCCCATTCAACCACTGCCGACCTACAAAACTGGTTTCCTGTACAAAGAACTAAAAGAACCGACAAAAGAAAGGCTTCAATTAACATTTTTTCTACACTTCCCTCACGAGTTTCCATTGCTTCAGCTTCTTCTGCAACTGCTCAGCTTCACTTCCCATTCCCATCTCTTCCACGCCTTTAATTATTGTGGTACGTATCGTCTCATCTGGTTTACATCCACTTGTTAGCATTATCTCAACAACCTGTATCGCCATTTGCATCTCTTTCTTCTTGCATAGCCCTTGGATCACCAACCTGTAAGTGCTACCTTTGATCCCATGCCCTCTGTTGCTAGTTTCCTTCAAAACTTGACTAGCTTCTTCAACAAGGTTTGCCTGGCAGAAACCATAGATTAAAGATCGACGGGTTATATCATCCGTATAGATTCCAGCATCCAGCATCTGATGGTATATCTCCAATGCTTTCTCCATCAGGCCCTTTCTGGCTAACCCATCGATTACAGAGTTGTAAGTGATTATGCCCGGTGAACAATTCGTGTTTCTTAGCAATCGAAGTAACTCAATCGCGTCATTAACCATTCCCTCTTTGGACATGGCCCCTAGAACTGTATTGTACGTGACAATGTCAGGAGAACACTTCCGTTCCAGCATTTGGTAGAAGAAATCGATTGCACGACTCAAAAGCCCAGCTTTGCACAAACCATTAATCAGGATGTTGTAAGTAATAACTGTTGGACAGTAGGATGTCCGGTACATGATGCTTAGAATCTCGTCCACTTCATCCCAGTACCCGTGGGAACAAAGGGAATGCAGAAGAGTGTTGTAAGTTACGGTGTTCAGTTCCAATCCGTGAGATACAATATGCTGAATGACCAAAGCCACCTCCTCCAAATTCCCTCGCCTGCAGTTATAGTTAACCAAAGAATTATATGTGACAATATCAGGGTAACAACCTTCCACTGCCATGTCTTCTAAAACTTCCATAGCTCGACCGCTTCCACAGTGCCTGCACACAAGTTCAACTAAAACCGTGTATGTAATCATATATGGAGGGCCACCATTACGCAGTTGATCCTTCCAAAACCCAATGGCTTTCTCAGCATCCCCATGATCAAACATACACCGAATTACTGTATTATATGTGATCACATCTGGAGGGCTCCCACTCAAACTCATGTCTTCTAAGAGGACCAAGGCAGATCTCAAATACCCTTTCTTGCAAAGATTTCCAATGATCATATTATAGGTAATAGTATCTGGAACCCCACCAGACATTACCATTATTCTCAAGATGCCCATTGCTTTATCCAGTTGATCTATTCTGGCTAGACCACGGACTAAGTTTGTGCAAGAAGGAAAATGAGGAACTTGATTATGACGTGCCATCACCTCGACAAGTTTGCAGGCGTCTGTTAACTTCCCATTGCTGCAGAGGCTATGAAGGAACTCGTTGTTTGTCTCTTGGTCGTTCTCTACAATTGGTCCATCAGATGATAAAATCGAAGAACCTATATACTTCCTCGGTTTCACTCTGGCTCTGAAGTGATTACCGACACCATAGTGATGGAACTCTGAAACTCTCTCAGCATGATCATTAACATCATCTACATTTTCAATGCACACACTACTACTCACCAAGCCGTGAGATTTCATAAAAACTTTCCTTTTCACTGCAATTTCTTTCTTCCAACCTGAACAAGACAATTTTCCAAAACAGAGACTAGTTTGCTTTGGAGACAAATTTGGAATATGCAAGCAGTGAACCTTAAGTAGCAAATTTGATGAAGCCATATCTCAGAATTCAGAACCTATTAAACAAAACAGAGAACTTTCTTTTTACGGAAACTTATAACCACAGTGATGAAGAAGCTAGACCCAGAAATATTTGCTGTTATTATGTTCAATTATTTCCTAGCTCATAAACTACTCTTTGAGTAAGTGAGAAACCAAAACCTGTGAAATCCAAAAAAAAAAAAGTTGAAGACGCAAGCTTCAGAGAAAATGGATTGGACAAAAAAAACAGAGAATCCTCAAATTACGGATAAAATTGAGAAACCCGAAGGAACAAATCTGGAGAAATGAGTGTGAGAAACTCACCCTTCTTTCTTTCTTCCAAGCTGTGCGTTTTTTTTTGTTTTGTTTGGGCTTACGACAGGGGTTTGATATGATAAGTAGGGTTTATCCTTATTTTATAAAGTACACCCTCCATGTCTCTGCATTTTTTCCATTTACTCCACCACTTATGCGATATCCAACATTTACCCCATCTTTTCTTATATCTCTACTCTTTTCTGAATTGTGACTATTTCGGAATCGGAGAATTCATGTGTTGGGATTGGGCTTTTCGGTTGGTTACAATATCTTAAACATATATATATATATATATATATATTTTTGGTTAAAAATATCTTAAACGTAGTTAAACCAAAAAACTTAGGAACAAGGTATTTTTAAAATTAAAAATTTCAAGGTGCAAAATCCATAAAAATATAAAGAAGACTATGACACATAAACATATAGTCTTTATCGACACACATTTCTTTTATATTTTATTTTCTAACTAATTGATCTAAAGTATTGCATTATCATATTCGATGTTTAGAAATGTTGGTATAATATTGAATAAATATTTAGTTTGTGGATAACAAATTAGATGAAGATATCATCAGTAGAAGATAATCACTTATTTACTCTTAATGGGAGAATAAATAAACCAGAATCGAACTCTGCTTGATAAAGCTAGATCAAAAAGGAGTTGATGGTTTTTTAATTAGATTAAAATAAAAAGAGTGATACTCCTTTTGTACTTTAAAAATGCATGTTTTAGAAGAAAAATGATGTCGTAAATATGCATGTTTTATGATTTTTAATGCAAATTTTTTGAATAATAGTTCATTAAAATTTTGGGAGTCTGATTACTGATATAATTTTCTGTTTGTGTAATATAATTTGTTGAAAGAAAATTATATATAGGAATACAATTTCACTATATAAAACTATAAAAATTCATCTATATAAAATGATTTTTACTATATATGTATATATGTGGATATTACTATTACCTATCCAAGTTAGGAATATTTTTGTGAATAAATGTTTTGGGTGTTATGACCAAACAATGATTTTTTTTTTTTTTATCTATTGAGTGCCTTGATGGCTGAAACAAAATATAGAGTAATTGCATAGGAAATTGCATCTGTTTGCTTATGAAGCGTTATAACTTACCAAGCATCATCACATCTTATAGGGCAAAAGATAGGAAAACCCAGAAAATTTATCAAATCCAGCAAAAGCCACATGTTTCCTCTCATGATCTTAAATTTTTATTGAAAAGGAAAAAAGGTTATATATTAACTTGTAAAAAATAAAAAGTAACGCTTTTGCTTCTTGTTTTTGTTCTTCTTATTAGTTTCTTCTTCAGAGGTTAAATTACACATACCATACCAACATATGGACCTGTAGATTTAATTCCAATTTTGCCCTTTTCTTCTTCATTCATCGTTGATTGATTTTGTTGACTTCTCTTTTATTTTTTTCTGGGAATATGAATAAAGGTTGGTTTCATATTTTGGACTTTTGTGTGTTTACCTTTGAATTTTGTTAATATGCAAACATGGAAAATGACATGCGATGTCTTTTAATCAATTTCGTAATAATCTGAATCTAGTGTCGAAGTTAGGGTTAGATCTGATCAAATCTGGATTGATAAATATTGCAAAATCTCAATGATTAGGGTTTATTAGATCTTTAAATCCTTGTTGATTTTTAGCGATTCTGAGTTTTGATTTATCTGAATTTGGGTGTAGTTGAAGGAGCTCCAGCTGTTTTGACCATCCAATTCAACAAAACCTAATCCCACACTATGTAAGCATTTTTCTTGTTTTCTATGGGTATTAGTAGATTTTGATTTGGGATCATTTGCAATGATACATGTTGTGATGTATATTTTCAATTTTATAATTGTTGTGATAATTTTGAGAAATGATCCTTGAATTTGTAGTGTTGGCACAGAAGTAATGGGGACAGAACTAATGAGAATTTGTGTGAACGATGAAAGTGAGGATATACCATCTGTGCCTCCTGGGTTCGAATCATATGCAACTTTTACCTTAAAAAGGGCAGTCCCTGCCCCTGCTGATATAACCAAGACTGCCACTGAAACCGTTTCTGTAACTGATCAAGCTAAGATGGAAACCGAATCCTATGATACCAAAGCTGCTCGAAGTAAACCTTGGATTAATTGTGGCGGATGTGACGATGCTGCTGCTGATAAAACCAAGACTTCAGCTGAAACCGTTTCTGATGCTAAGATGGAAACTGAATCCAATGAAGCGAAAGCTGCTCGACATCTACGGCGTAGACCTTTGATCGATTATGGCGGATGTGACAATGATGCTGCAATCAATGACAATGCCGCTTCTCTAAATCTTGATCAAGTTAGTTCCTTTGTTCTTTTGTTTTGCTTGTTTCTTCATTGTGCCTAATAACTTGTGTTTCGATCTCTTTCTCATGCATCGCTTCGTTGCAGAATTGCGTTGTGAAGTCTTCTCTACCAAAGGGTGTGGTCAGGGGATGTGATGACTGTAAAGACTGCCAAAAGGTTCATATCAGTTTACCTCAGAAATAAATTAAAATTGTCTTTTGCTTGAGCATTATATATCTTATCTTTTCTTGTATTTTTAGTTGTTTCATGACCCTCTAATCTCATATTCACAAGTTTGGCAGGTAATTGCGAGATGGCATCCAGATGAAGCTCGTAGGCCTGACCTTGCAGACGCCCCTGTATTTTACCCTAGCGAAGAGGTTGGTCTTGTTCACATTCTATACTTCCAAACCTTTCCAACTGAATTTCTGTTTTAGATCTATTTTTCTGACACAAACTGCAAACCTGTTTCTAGGAGTTTGAAGACACTCGGAGTTATATAGCTAAAATAAGACCCGAGGCTGAATATTATGGAATATGTCGCATTGTTCCTCCTCCTTCTTGGAAACCCCCTTGCCCATTGAAAGAGAAGCAAGTATGGGAGGGTTCTAAATTTGCGACACGTGTCCAAAGAGTTGATAAACTTCAGAATCGGAGTTCAATGAAGAAGACTTCGAAGCTTTCTAACCAAATGAGAAAAAAGAAAAGAAAGTGCATGAAAATGGGCATGGATGTTGTCACTAATGACATTAGTGATTCCTGTTCTGCGAGCGCTGGAATGAGTGAACTTGAGACGTTTGGGTTTGAACCTGGTCCAGTCTTCACTCTAAAAGACTTCAAAACATATGCTGAGGAGTTCAAGGCTCAATACTTTAAAAAGGCTGAAACTTCTACAAATAATGAATATAAAGTCGGCGATTCCATAGACTGCTGGGAGCCAGCAGTTGAGGATGTTGAAGGTGAATATTGGCGGATAGTAGAGAAAGCAACTGAAGAGATAGAGGTGAAGTTTTATTCTCTGTTGTTTTTTTAATTTATTTTGGGTTTTATGGTTGTATCTCCTTACTGTCACATTGATTCTTCATTATAGGTGCTATATGGTGCCGACCTCGAAACAGGGGTATTTGGTAGCGGATTCCCCAAGATATCATCAAGTCACAATGCTTTTTCTTCAGACGGAAAATATGCAAAATCAGGCTGGAACTTAAATAACTTTCCAAGGCTTCCAGGATCCCTTCTTACTTACGAGGGAAGTGATATTTCTGGTGTCCTTGTGCCGTGGTTGTATATAGGAATGTGCTTTTCTTCTTTCTGTTGGGTAAGACTTATCTTTATGAGTTGCATAATTTTATTTTGCGTGGTCATATGCTTAGTTGGGATATCTACCTCTTACTGAAATCAAACATATGCACCTAGAGACGTACAACCACAAAAGTATGTGCTTTGTTTCTAATACCTATTTAAAAATGGTAGATGAATGTGATCAAATTTCTGTGCTTTATAATCATAAGAAATTATCCTTTACTCAAGCTAGACTAGGATAATCTTTGGCTCAATTTCTGAAAAAAGTAAGTATTTTAATGTCTTTTGTCTGTGTTCAATATATTCTGCACATGGAACCCTTCCGAAATACTTTAGTTTCATCGTAATATATAATTTTATTACACCAGTGGTCCAGTGGCTATATTTTTCATTCCTCTACATCTTATTTGTTTTTAACATTCCTTTGTTACTACTTTTGTTTGTTTCTGGAAAACAGCATGTTGAAGATCACCACTTGTATTCGTTGAATTATATGCACTGGGGGGCACCAAAATTGTGGTATGGTGTTGGGGGGGAGCATGCTGTTAAATTTGAGGAGGCCATGAGAAAGCATTTACCTGATCTTTTCGAAGAACAGCCTGATTTGCTTCATAAGCTGGTAAGTGTTTAGATATTTGATGAACTGAATCACATTTTTGTTGCGTTAATCACACAATATATGCCTTTCATTATACAATTTATTATTTTGAGAACCTCATTCAATATATTGAATTTTTACTTGTTCGAGCTGCCTTATTGGTCCTGGGTCGATCATGGTGATATTTTAATTTTGTCACTATATCAGCATATGATGTTTATGACCATATTCTGTATTTGCAATTTGTAGTTAATAACCCTGTAGGAACCTCTATAGATCCGTTATTCTTCCTCCATTGATTTGCACCTGATTTATATACATTTGTTATACCCATCATTTTTGCAGTATGGTTCCATAAAATAAATCCTTTGATGCTCTTTTATGTAGGTTACACAACTATCCCCGTCAAAACTGAAAACCGCAGGAGTACCTGTGCACCGTTGTGTCCAGCATCCTGGAGAGTTTGTCTTGACTTTCCCTCGGGCATATCATGCTGGGTTTAATTGTGGGTTCAACTGTGCCGAAGCTGTGAATATTGCACCAGTTGACTGGTTGCCTCATGGGCAGATTGCTATAGATTTATACTGTCAACAGGGTAGGAAAACGTCCATCTCACATGATAAATTGTTGCTTGGGGCGGCAAGAGAAGTAGTGAAAGCCGACTGGGAGCTGAACTTACTAAAGAAAAATTCTGTAGATAATTTAAGGTGGAAAGCATTCAGTGGAAAGGATGGACTATTGGCGAAAACACTCAAGGTATAGATATCCTTTGTCTTGATGCTTGAAGTTCAGATGCCTATAAATGTGAATGATTGGAAAATCATGAAGTCATTGTTAAGTTAAGAGGTATCTTTGTAAATCGGTAGCATGGTTCCTTCTGTTGTAAATCGGTAGCATGAAGTTGTAATTGATTTGGAACTTAAAATTCTCTAAGGTAAGGGTCTTGCATATTACATTAGTCTACAGCCAACTAATTAGGGAAGAATGGAAGATTAGTTCACCTCTTGCTATTTAAAAAGAATGATTAGTTCAAGAGTTTTTCGTCTTCTTGTAGGTTTAAGAGGAACATTCTTTATTGTCAATATGGTTTTTAACGTTGTCGTGTTTTATAGGCACGTGTTAACATGGAACGTACAAGAAGAGAATTTCTGTGCAACTCTTCTCTTGCATTGAAGATGCATAGTAATTTCGATGCTACCAATGAGAGAGAGTGTTGTGTATGCTACTTTGATTTGCACCTGTCCGCCGCTGGTTGCCGTTGTTCCCCAGAGAAGTATTCGTGTTTGACTCATGTGAAGCAACTGTGTACATGTCCATTGGTTACTAAATATTTTCTATTTCGCTATGATATTGATGAACTGAATGTTCTTGTTGAGGCAGTAGAAGGAAAATTGAGTTCTGTATATAGATGGGCGCGCCAAGATTTAGGATTAGCATTAAGTGCACATGTCTCAGGAAGCAAGATGGAGATAGATGAGGATGAAAAAGTGCTCAAGGACCTGAGTCCACAAACAGTTGCACTTTCAGGGGAAGATTTGCATTTGAAAGTAACATTGAGAGAAGATCCAAGTAAAGGGTTAGAAAAGGCGTGTAAATTATCAAACATTGATTTACTTAAGAAAGACGAGGAAAAATTAAAGCCAAGCCATTGTATAAAGCCTCTCAAAGAAGAAACAGTCTATGATTCATCTGTTCCAAAAGTTTCAGCCTGCCAACCATCTCAAGGAGGCATGCTCTCTGTGGCAACTGCTAAGTCTGCAAGTGGAAAAAAGAATTCACAGAGTCTACCCAATGATGTGATACTCCTCAGTGATGATGAGCATGACATACCTAGGAAACGAACTTCTGTGAGAAGAGATGCAGTTTCTTCTGGCAAGTATTTGGAACTACGAGAGAGATCAACTGTTTTAGCGTTGGAAGCTTCTACTAAAATTGCTGCTCCAATTTTCCAAAGGAAAGTGGATTCTTTGCCTGATATTCGAAACACTATATCATTGCCTTCTAATGACCAGAGAGCAATGGGAGGGGATGTACCGAGTTGTGCATCGCCTGCAGAAGTTAATGCCAAGGCTGATGGGTTTGCTCAGGATATATGTAATAGAATAAACACTAGTAGCCATGGTAGTGGAAAAGCTACTAGCTGTAAATCCAAAAACTCTGGAGGTTTGGCTGTATTGGATGTGGTTGATGGGGCAAGAAGTAATTCAGGTACACCGTCTTGTTCGCAAAATAATAGTCCGGATAGGTTCATCCGGCAAAAGGGTCCCCGTATTGCGAAGGTCGTGAGGAGAATCAATTGCAATGTAGAGCCTTTAAGTTATGGATGTGTGCTTTCCGGAAAATCTTGGTGCAACCGCCGAGCAATTTTTCCTAAAGGTGACATGTGGTCCAAGTATTTTTGCAACCTGGGAACAAAAACAGATATATATTTTGCAAATGATTAATGTCTGTTCTTCTTTGGTACAGGATTTCGTAGCCGGGTCAGGTACTTAAACATTTTGGATCCAACAAATATGTGCTACTACATTTCAGAAATTCTGGATGCTGGACGCAACAGTCCATTGTTCATGGTTAGTTGATAGATAGATGCTGATCTAGTTGAAGTTACAGTAAAAATATGTCAGAATGGTGTTTCCTCATTTTTTAAAATATACCTATATGAATAATTCCGATGGCATGAATTTGAACCGGAAATTCATTCCATTTCTTTGGACGTCATTGACGTAGAGTTTTATCATGCTAACATGGCTTCAAAAGTTTTGAAATAGGGATGATATTAACCAAATAAATATTGCCTTGATAATATTCAATTTCAAAGTCTTGCCATCAATAAACAGTGGTATGTTCTTCTTGTCAGGTTTACTTGGAGAGTAATCCCGGTGAGGTGTTCGTTCACTTATCGCCTACAAGATGCTGGGAGATGGTAAGAGATAGAGTAAATCAAGAGATAAGTAAGCAACACAAAGCCGGAAAATCAGATCTTCCTCCTTTGCAGCCCTCTGGGAGTCCTGACGGTTTTGAAATGTTTGGGTATAAGTCACCCGCAATCGTACAGGTAAATTTTGAATTTGATGCTTGCTGTAAATGAATTGGAGTCTCCATTAATCTACTTGACTTATAGCTACTCTGATTTGATTAACAGGCTATCGAAGCATTAGACGTGAATCGTGTTTGCACAGACTATTGGGATTCCAGGCCTTATTCGCGGCCTCAAGTTCAATTCCCTGCAAATCCTCTTCTCACAGAAGCCAACACAAGTGTCAAATCATTGGAGGCAGGGAATCTTCAGAATCCCCCGGGACATCATCTATTCTCTGCTGGAACAAACTCGATTCTGAAAGTTCTGTTCAAGAAAGCTAACATGGAGGAACTAAGCTCACTTCAACATGTTTTAAGTGGTTCTAACTCAGATTTGGTGATTGAACTTGTCAAGGAAGAGATCCAGAAACGGCGCTGATTAGGTTCGAAGGGGAATGATTTTAGTGTGTACATACAGAGTTGAATCGACTCACTATTTTGCAGGATGAGGCTCCTTTCCCTGCTCAATCTTTTTTTGGACACCTTTACAGAGGAAGGATATAAACATATAACTGAAAACCCCGTTTCTTCTTCTCTCTCGAAAAAGGAAAGAGGATTTTAGGTTCCCAGTGAAACCATTAGTTTTGGTACTAGTCAGGCTAAAGGGTCATGTGTGGCTTGGTCTCCACATCAGTTTATTAGCATGACATCTGTGTCCCTGTTTTGAAAGTCCAAAGGATATGGATATTAGGAGATTCATTATGAAAACCCTCTTAATGCTCTATCAATCTCTCCCTTTATTCATCTAAACTGGGTGTTGACTGTATACAATCAAAAAGAGACTGGTTATTAGAAAATGGTAAAAAGTTCAACACTTAATGTGGGACAAGTGTTTGACCAGAAAAATTGGAATAAGTAAACAGAAATATTAACAATAAGACATTGTCTAATGACCCCAAAAGCTGTAATCTATGAACATTGGACAGAATTTCAGGTTCTTGAAAATTTATTAATGCCCTAAAACATGAAAATTTAATAAGAGATTCGTAAAAAAGTTTTGATTAAAAGTTACGTACACAAACAATATTTCGTAGGCAATCCTTGTTGACAACACCCAAAAGAAAAACGAAAATGAAAAAAGAAAAGAAAAAGCATATTTCTGTTTCGCCAAATTAGATACGGTTTGGTTCATGTATCGTTTGCACTGCTTGCTGCCAAAGAAAACATCAAATCCAATATAAATTGTTTAATTGAGACAATACAATTTGGTGTGTTTCAACGTTAGAAAATGGGTGGTAGAGAAATATGAAATTCTTACTTGTAAGCAAGACAATGTGTAATGAACATCACTTGTTGTTATCTGGTGGTGTATGACCATTCTGATCCTGAATACCACATCCCACATTAATTAGTTAACCCACTCTCAAACTCATAAAAGAATTTTAAGCCTAGATTGTTTGCTTGTCACATTTTCTTCCACTTAAACCAACCATACCGGGATGAGTTTTCCGGGATGACAAGAATACCATTCTCCTCGAGACTCTTGCGCAGTTTCTCAGCCGTAAGTCTTGACCCATCCTCCATGTCCATGAAAATCTAGTAAATTTTTATTTTGGGGGTTGATAATTACAGCAGTTATGTAGTTAAGTGGTTTGTGTTAGTGTTCAATGTCTATTAATTAAATACGGCATAATGAATGAGAAACAGAAGTTATGTGACAATACGCACCATGTTAGTATCCACCGCTGCAACGTTTACTCTAATCCCTTTTATTTGATTCAATCCTTCTGTAATGTTTTTTTTTTTGTGGTGGTTAGATGATATAATAGTTAATTTAAGATAAATAAGATGGTGCATACGTACCAACTAACAACTTTGTCTTCTTGTGGTCGTGTTGTAGCTTTGGGAGGTTTTCTTGGAGAGCGACCAAAGCAGCTGCACACAGAACTCCTATTTGTCTCATTCCTCCACCTAATGTCTTCCTTACCGTTTTAGCCTTTTCTATGAAACTCTGTGAACCAACGATTACAGATCCTATCGGAGCTCCAAGACCTTTTGAGAGACACACCTGAAACAGTGTGTGTGTGTGTGTCTGTGTTTGAGTCTCATTTATCTTATAGCCAAACTGTTCACAAGTTTAAAAAAAAAAAAGGAGAGAGTGAAATTAGGGTACCGAAATCGAGTCAGCAGCCTTTACAAGCTTTTGAACTGGAACTCCAAGTGCCTACATATAAAGATTTCATTATATTTACTTATAAGTTTTTTGGATTATAAATGTGAAAGAGAGTTAGATGGTTGGTATTACGATGGAAGCATTAAAAATACGAGCTCCGTCGATATGGAGCTTTAAACCATGTCTTTTAGCAATCTCTCCAACACTCTCTGTGTATTCCACGCTCAAACATCTCCCACCACAGCTGCAACAAAACACATAACTGTTTAATAAGTTCATTCATATAAGCTACTACGATTGATGATGGCATAGAACCTCTAAATAGTTTGAAACGGTTCTTGATGGCGAGAGTAGCCTTACTTGGCATGTGTGTTCTCCAAGCAAATCAACCTTGTTGATGGATAAAATGTGCTTCCTTTAGGATCTCTAATGGCAGCTTCTATAGCCGCCAAGTCCATGGTCCCGTCTTCTTCATTCTTGACCGTTCTAGGATGCACTCCTCCGATTGTGGATATCCCTCCATTCTCGTAAACATGGATGTGACAATTGTCTCCAAGAATCACCTCGCTGCCTCTCACGTCGCAGTGAACCATGACGCTGATCAGATTCCCCATTGTTCCCGATGGCACGAACAGAGCAGCCTCTTTTCCCATCATCTTAGCTATCTCCTCTTCAAGACGTCGAGCTGTTGGGTCGTAGCCAAGGACATCATCATCCACCTCTGCGCTACACATTGCTTCTCGCATCGCATCGGTTGGCCTAGTAACGGTATCTGATCGTAGATCCACAGTTCTCATCACCATCTTTACACCAAAATTTACCTATAAGACATTGTTTTGTTTTTGTTTTTCATTTATTAGAGAGCCATTAAGTTCCACACTACCTATAATAAAGAAAAGAGTCTCCTCTCCCAATTATTTATAACTAATCTCAAGAACTTGTTTCAACAGTTTGACGTAAGAACCTTTAAGTAACATGTCTTCTTAGAATTGAACGGGTCTTGGGGACAGCACAATCACTCTCCGACTAAATTGCAAACGTCGGTACAAATCTCACCAATTACTCTGTTTATTTATTTATTTATTATACTCTGTTTTTAATATTAGAAAATAGAGGAGAATGTTAAAATATCCCCTTCCTTCTTAGCATCATTAGGAGGAAAATTCTAGAATATAGTTCAGATTCATTAATAAGGAATGTAAAATAAAAAAATAAAAAATACAAGAACAAATATGGTGTTGAGTCTGTTGAGACATGAAAATGATGCACATGCATATTGAGTAACAAGTTTATTTCAAATGATAACCTCTAAAGTATCAAAACATGATTCAGCTAAGAATTAAAAAAAAACAGATGTTTCAAAGCAATAAGATGATAAAGAGTAGAATCCACATAGCCGACATGAAAGGTTCTGAATATTTAGGATGGATGACTAGACACGTTTTGATAAACGAAAGAAAGAAAACAAAACTAGAGGAGTACCTGTGTAAATGAAGACGGATGCTCTTGTTTCTGAATCCAAGTTGAAGTTTTCAAATAAGTTTGTTGTGACCTGTCATCAAATCAACACATAATAATAATTGTTAGAACATAAAAAAAAAAAAAAAAATGGACAGTGAAGCTAATTAAGAAGAGTTTCAGATTTGGATGTTGCTCCGTAATAAGAAATAAATAACAGAAAGAAGGATACAAACACAGAATCTGTTGAATCATTAGAGGAAATTCGAGTGAATGTGAGAGACTCCATTATCTTTGTCAATAATTTTTGTTTAGAATCTGAAACAGATCTTTTTGTCACAACACTTAAGATTCTTTTTAAGTGTGCTCTGAGAGAGATGCAGGTAAGTATGCCACGTGGATAACGTACGTGGGTTTGATACACACTCAGGCCAAATTACAATTTGGTTACCAGCTGGAAGACATAGAAGGAAATTATGAACCGTTGGCGCTGAAACTTACAAGGAAGAAAACGACGAAAATTAAAATATATATACATATATAGCGTAATCGACAAAATTTTGTTTGGTTATACAAATAGAAACAAAAGAAGAAACAATATAATGAAAATAATGTTCACGAGAAAAGGATGAAGTAGAGAGTTGTATATCGGAAACATTCATTCATACGTGTCCAGGGCAAAAGCAATTCACGAGATAATTGTCGTCTTCTTATCATTCTCGGACGTATCGTTGAACAAATGTTTTAGTGTACATGAACATACCTTCATTAAACCCACCCCTCTCTCATATACAATGAATAAATGCATATATTTATACTCTATTGTAGAATATCATTAGTAAACATTATTGTTTAATTTTTTCATACAGGAAAATATATATAATTTTCACCCCATGAAGTTAGACTTGGAGGCTAGTTAGTGTATTTAAAGATTTGATAATAAATTTGGGAGATAATATATCGTAGTCTATAAAGAACTGAAAAGCAGAAAGTAATTGTAAGTAATGTTACGAAAACAAGGATATATTTGTAATTGTGAGAAAAGCAGAGTTGTCAGATACTGCTTTTATGTATTCTAACTTGGTTTGATATAAGAGACAAGTAATTGAAGCAACAGGTAAGCAGTGCGTGGTCTACAAATATAGCTACCATAAATTGTAAACAAACAAATAAAAGCTGTTTTTTTTTTAATAATTTAGAGACGGAGAAGACGAAGAAGATGTCAAAAATGAGAAATAGGGAACGTACCACTTCCCCTTAAAGTAGAAAGAAGGCGTAGAGGTGAATGAAGACGGAACTCAAAAGACCTCTCTCTCTCTCTCTCTCTCTCTCTCTCTCCCACTCTTACTTTCCAAAGTGTCTAGTGACTCTGTACCTACCGAATTCATCTTCTTCTATTTAGTATTTATAGAAACCAGAGATAGAGACAGAGTCAGCTCCTACGTGTCATTTCTACCTTCGTCTCTTATCGCATTCATTTTCTATTTTGTCAGCCGAGTTAATTACATTCTACACATGTTGTCCCGACTAAGTCTGACACTCAACTTTGATGACGACCGAATTCAGTTTAGCCACCCTCACCGGACGTTTATCTACTTGGAACCACTCCTAGCAATTAACATTTAGCCCTCAATATTATTAATGTTACAATCGTACAAAAACCATTATCTCCATTCAACTTCAACGTTGAGATCCTCAGCATTAAAAGTAATTAGATGACTTTGAGTTCTATGAGCTTTCTCTCTTGCTAAATTAACATATTTTCCACAAAAAACATTATAAAGATAATCCCATCTCTCCCAAGAAAAATGAACTTCTCATTAATATCTCACAGGCACTGGCTTTACAGTACAGCAAAAACTTCTCCTAAAGCTTCTCATAGATCACTTCTCCCTCTGGGCTTTTCTCCCATTATCTGTAATATGACGCCATAACATAGAGCATGAAAGCTGATGAGGCCGTCACTATTAGTTCCTGCAACCCATTCTCAATGTTAACACTGCTCATTTACTTCTTGTTACAATATACGGTTTTTACTGATGGAACTGTTTCATTTAAAGACCAGACCCTTCTCTTTGTTAAATCTTGGTTCAGTTATTGTGGCAACACTTATCCAACTTAGGTGATCTCATTTCATGCCTAAAACTTGTGCATCTGTTTTTCATTTCAGTACACATACCGTAATACCTTATAGATCTGACAAGCCAATTATAATACAGACAAACCGCAGAACCATCTACAACCTAATCAACTAGTGCTATTCATTGAGGTTTAGGCAACAATTGACCAAAATATTATAAATCATTTTTTGACCAAAAGGATGGGACAAGGTAAGGTAAGGGAAGGCTCCAAGTCAAGAGAGATAGGGGCTATGCAAGAATACTAACCTGGTTATTGTAAAGAACCATGGGTATGGAGTTGCCCATGAACTCGATGACATTTAAGAACCCGGTGTAGGCCTGCAAAGCAGGATTCACTAAGAGTTAAATGTAGAATATATCAAATAAAGAAATTTTGATTATAACTAATAACTAAATCTAATAATCAGAAGCATCCAAGAAATAATGCTTTGGCACTGTTTTTTTTTTAATTTATGTTAAATTATATTCAAAGAAAATATGACACTATTGAGTCATATTTGTATCATATGGGCAAATTATAAAACAGATCCTTCAAAATAGCAAATTCTTGGTGGATATACATACCAAAGATGCCACAAGTATAGAGCCGAAAACTAATGAAAGAGAACGAAGAAGCCTCTTTCCCATTCTCAATCCCCGTCCATTTTCTTCGCCTTCCTCCTACAGCCAATGTCAACATCAATGCTCATTAGGACTAGAGACACGAGGCATACCAATTACCAACTTTAAAACATAAATCGAATAAAACTTTCAGAACTCACGTTATATGTTGGAGATGAAGGTGCTTCATATGATTTTAATTTCTCAAATATTCGGTAAACAAATGCAAAAGACATGAACTGCAGCGGTTTGTATTCAACATTACGTTTTATGGCAATCCATGCACTCTGCGTAAAACAAACAAACAGAGAAAGAGAGAGATATTAACAAACAGAGAAAGAGAGAGATTCATATCATGTATATATATATATATATATATATGCATACATGTGTGAGTGAAAAAAAAACTTACAAATACAACTGATATTGCTAGGTTGATCAAGATATCATTTTTGGGGGACCTGGAGAACCTGTAACAACACAAGTCAATAAACCGTGATTAGCAATAGAATTGCATTTGAAGAATGAAAATAAATAATTTGAGTAGACTCATAAAGAATCTTTACCTAGGACCCCATGGTATTATAGGCTGCTTATCAGCGTACTTAATGTCCTTGGAAACCTGAATTATGAGAAATTCACCCAAGATTTTTAAGAAAAAAATTCCATAGAGTACAAGAAGGCACACAGTAAGAAGGAGAACACAATGCATACTTTAAACGAACCAAAAGTCACACCCTTTTTCCTATTCATTAGCTGGGCGTACATGAGCTTATCATATGCTTTCTCAAGCTATGAAATTGTAAAATAGAACCGTGTTAACAAGAACCACAACAAAAAAAATCATTAGTTAATAGGAGTCCAAAGAAAGAGAGAAGTAACATACTAGAGCAGCAGTGGCTTCATCACCGCTCTTCTGAGCATCTTTAAGTTTTCTTCCATAAGTTTGCTTGATCTTGTCAAATCCTTCTATAGGGTTAACACCAAGAACCTGAGAAGGTATATGCACTCATGTCTTGATATGAGTGCAGACTAACAAAACAAGTCCTTTCTAAGACTCTAGAGATTAATTACCTCATATGGGTTAAAGTTAGCATCAGACTGTGGATTTCCAGCTGCAGACGAAGCAGCACGTATCACAATCCTACTCTGCAACACCCTTCCCTGGGGAAGTCTGAAAAAATCCAAACATCTTCATTACAATGACTAAATGTAGGAAATGGTCTGAAAAGACTTGAGCAAAACCATGAATGGGACTTCCTTAAGTGAAACTGAAAGTTATAAACTTTGTACCGAAACTATAAGAAGCGGCCAGCTTAGAAGCTCATCAACAAATCCCCCAAAAAAACAAAATTCAATAGACAGTGCATTATGAATGACAAGATAATGGGTTTTCACCAAATTTCATGAAAACCTAAGTAAAACAAAAGCAACTAGCAAAAAGATGTTCCTTCAATTTTAAAAGTCACCGAAAAAAAACAGCGCAAGAAATTACCTTGCAAAAGAAGGTGATTTGGAAATTGAAAGAGTAAGAGGAGAGTTGCTCAGAGCAATTTGAGGATGAGGGTAACGAAGCGCGTTGGATATTGCGGAAGCCATGATGGAGCAGGAGGGTACTGAAGAAGATATTGCGAGAGCCATGGCAGAGCAGTAGGGCACAAAACCATATTACAATACGCTCGGTGAAACTTTAATAGGTTTTGTTTAAACTGCGGATTGCTTTGTAGTTTCGCGTGGCCTTATGGATATGGTGCTCGCCTTCCGGAGCGGGAGAATTCGGGTTCGAGTCCCATTGTGAATGGTTGTGTGGGCGATTCACAATTTTCGTTTAAACTTTTCAACTTTTAATTTTACGAGACATTTCTATGCCACATCCAAGTAAGTGTCATGTTCATTTTGTTTCAAGAAACAGATCTACAAATGATTAGGAACTAAGGTAAATGATTTTAAAATTTTTTAAAAAATACTATTAGAGTCGTTTGAGACCAAAACAAGCCTGGATTAAAAGTAACATCCACTATTAATTACGCTCTAACAGACAAAGCGATTCTTCTATACAGTTTGCTCTGAATGATTTCTAGCTAACTCTTTCTTTGCTACATGTTTTTACCTTTATATTTTGAAAATTTTATATGTATGGATTCTGTTTTACCATGCGAAGTTTAACACATTTATTGATGAAGTATTTTTTGTTTATTTAGTTGTAATTGTAGACTTGTGTTTGTGTATGTATTATACGTTCCTAAATGCTACAAAGACATGAGTGAATTATCCATCTAACAAATCGCATCAAACATTTTTATTGTGAAATATCATTCACTTGTACATAGTCCATCTGCACAGCATAAATAAATGTGATCGTAGTAGTTTGAATAAGAATAATATACATAAAATAAAATAAAATAAAATAAACATGATAATTCGATTTACTAAATTTTGTATAATGAGTAAAAGCCATAAAATGCATCAATAATATAAAGAAAAGATAGGAAAACGTGGATGAGTAGTATAGTAACAAGTTGTGTTAAATGATGATGTGTTCTGTTGTATACTTGTATTGGGTGATGATAATGATAGTGGTCTGTATGTCAGTGTTGTGATTGTGATGACGATAATGATTCAATGAAGACTTTAATGTAATAGTTAATTTGGTAAATTGTGGAATAACCACCGAAGATTTGTAGGGTGATAGATGAGTTGAATACCCAACAACAGTTGAATCGGTCATCCTAAAGATTGAGTCAGTATCCTTTTTAATTAGTGTGCACAGGTTTTTGTTTGGTTATCACAAAGGTAGAGTTTTCATGTTTCAAAAATATTTTAAAAGTATACCAACACAATTTCGTTAGTTTAATTTAAATTCTTCCCAAATGATAGATTCATGGGTCAACAAAGTTATGGTAATTACTTGTACACATACTTTTTTTTTAAATCACTAAATATAATGAACAGTAAACATTTTTGGGAAAAATCAAGTTTTTATAGAAAATGTAATATATTTGACAATAACTTAGATGTAATATCACTACTCCCATAAAAACAATGTATTACTTAAAAAAACAAAACAAATTCTTAAAATATAGAGGGTTAACGTCCAAAAAAAGATTTGAATTCTAATATCCAAAAATATTATCCTAAATAAATAAAAGAAAATGAAAACGGAACGTTAACGTTAACGGAAAAAGGTAGGGTATTAAAAAGAAAAGATGTAGGCATCAAAGGGAATATTCCTAGAATTTTGGCTATAAAGAAAGGTATAGCCGACTCGGAGGGGTCTTCTTAACTCACACACAACTAACAACATCAACGAAAATACTAGTAGTGGAAAAATATATTATGACTTGCAGCCAAACACTCGGAAACAACAACAAATACCAGATCTGCGAGGAGATCGGCCGTGGACGCTTCGGTATCGTCACGCGCGTCTACGCTCCGGCCACCGGTGAATTCTTCGCGTGCAAAACCATCGACAAAAACTCCCTCGCCGATGCTCTCGATCGCGCTTGCATCGAGAACGAGCCTAAGCTCATGGCTCTCTTGTCCTATCACCCGAACATCGTTCAAATCCACGACCTCGTCGATACTGATTCCACTCTCTCCATATTCATGGAGCTCGTCGATCCCTCTGTCTCCATCTACGACCGTCTCATCTCTTCTGGAACCTTCTCTGAGTCTCAGACGGCGTCGTTTGCTAAACAGATACTCCAAGCGCTTTCGCATTGCCACCGTTACGGCGTCGTTCACAGGGACATTAAACCGGAGAACATTTTGGTAGATCTACGAAACGACACGGTTAAGATCTGCGATTTTGGTTCAGGTATTTGGTTAGGTGAGGGCGAGACCACTCAAGGCGTCGTTGGAACGCCTTATTACGTGGCGCCTGAGGTTCTTATGGGATGTTCGTATGGAGAGAAGGTCGATCTCTGGAGCGCCGGCGTCGTTTTGTACACGATGCTCGCCGGAGCTCCGCCGTTTTACGGAGAGACGGCAGAAGAAATATTCGAAGCTGTGCTGAGAGGAAACCTACGTTTTCCGCCTAAGGTATTCCGAGGAGTTTCATCGGCGGCTAAAGATTTCTTAAGGAAGATGATATGCAAGGATGCTTCTAGAAGATTCTCGGCGGAAGAAGCTCTCAGTAAGATTCCTCGTTTGCAACAGATCTGAGATTTACTGAATATAATTATCTTTAAATTAATCCAGATTTATTATTCCCTTTTTTTAAACAAAAGTATTATATTAAAGTGTAAGTAAAATAATATTGGTAATTAATATAAATAAATAAATGCAGGGCACCCATGGATCCAAAGAGCAGGAGAAGCAGAGGAGAGATTCATGCAATAAAAGAATCGGAATCATGATGATGATATAAATAAAGGTAGTAGTGAATAATGGGTGAGGTGGTAGCTTATTGTGGTTAATTTTCATGATCTAACACAAGTGGAGTGGTGAATGAGTGAGTCGGCATGTAAATTGGATTTGTGGCCATTGTATATTCCGCCTACCCTGAAGACTCTGGAAAACGCACTAAAAAAAAAAAAGGAGCTAAATAAGGGATCGATGCCAAGCTGGTCTTCTTCTTCTGACTTTGGCGATGAGTTTTATTTTTTATTTTTTTTTTCATTTGTGGATTTTGGCTTATAAGGTAGACGGTAGTGTAGAGGATAACGATCTTTTTCCCCCTTTTACGGTTTTTTTTTCCTTGGGTGAGTAAAAGTATGAGAAAAAGCAGAGTTGTACTCTTTTTCTCCTTTTTTTTTTTTTTTTTTTTTTTTTGGTTTGTTATCAATAAATAAAAGTTAACTATAATCTATCTGCTTTATATAATCCGATGATAATCGAACAAAATTTAAATTGAAAAAATATTATGTTTAAGATCTTCAGTATTGGCAATTTGACACAAATTTTACCTACAATTTATCAACTTCGTTTAGAGTCCAATCTTTTTTCTACACATCTGTTTGTAATTAAGTTTTAACACGTGTCTATTATTAAGTTTTAAAAATCTAGTTTTTTTTTTTTTCCGTAATGTATATACATATATAATTATATATATCGACTTTTTCACTAATGAGTCATTTGTCTTTTGATGTATAAAAGGTGTACGGTGAGGAAACAAAGTGGTGTACGTTGAGCGAGTTAGGTACGCCTCTATTTTCAAAATTCCCCACCATTCAAATTTCAAATCTACAGCACTCTTATACATTTGCAAATGTATACAGATAAATGTTTTTTTATTCTTTATTTGACCCAAATATATATATATATATATTGGAATCTTCTAAAATCAAAAATCCATGCGGTAAAACATGTTTTTTTTGTTCTTTGATATGAGCATATCTTTGAGCATATACTTCCATAAGTTGACTCATATGAAAATTCCAATCTCCATAACATATTCTCACGTAAGTATATGCCTTGGATCAAACTCCTATTTATTCTTTTCTTGAAGGAGACTCTTAGTTTTAACGTGCTTCATGGTGAATCTTTTTGAGCCAGTGGAGGGTACTACAATTTAAAAAACAAAATTAAACATTATTTAGCGTCGTTCATAAAATTCATTTTTTTGATGAACGCATTTTGGAATCCTATTCCTATGATATTTAAATAAAAAGGAAAACAAATAAATAATTAACCATAATCTGGCGGTCCTAACTAGGCTGAGGGAATAACTTTTGTACTGCATGTTGCATAATATCGCACATGCCATATGGCATGGAATTATATAAGCATGCAAAAGCGTCCCATATATACCACTTTATAAACTAATAACTCCGATTGAAATAACTAACCAAAAATGTATCTTAATTAAACAAAGCTTATTCATATCGGTTGTGGAATATTATTAATCGTATGTCGCGTAACTGCGTGGCATAGTATATTAGTGTTCATCATCAACACAACATTTTTGGAGTGTTGTAAAATAATGTGGAGTTGAGCAAGAACCACTAACAATCGAATGATTTATATAGAATTCATTTTTATATTCAAAGTCGCAGACGTGGAACCGTTTGATGATTTGATTAAATGAATGATGTAATCTTATATGCCTGGACCTCCCCTTTGATTGTTTGAATGGCACTAAAGTAATATAAAGAGAAAACAATAAATAAAATCAAATTGAAACACACAATGGTATATAAAAAAAAAAAAAAAAAATCGGGAGAAACTAACACAACACTTTGGCCCCACCCATGTGGATACGGTTAGCTTAATCTTAATGGATAAATATATCATCAACGGCTCTCCAGTCTTGAGGTGTTATTATAGTTTTTGTATAGATCAATAATTGATGACAGCATATTAATAACAATAACGAGACCCATAATTTGTGCAAGCAACAAGTCATATTATATACTATACTACTACTTTGACCCAATTACAAAATTATTAATCAAGAGTTTGAATTAATTAAAAAAAAAAATATTCCAGAGGCTTATAGATACTCGATATATTCACTGTTCACTAACTACGACGTATATATTTGGAGAAACAAATAATTTGTGAGGTTGTGGAAATGTCTTTTGGGAGACGCGTAACGCTAGGAGCGGGACCCATAAGGAGTGGTGGTGATCAGCGGTTTGACAGATCACGTCATGTGGTCGAGGGAAGAATCAACAACGTGGTGGGTTGATAAGCTATCATTGTTTAGTAATTTGGATTTGGAAAGTAGCGATGGCGTATAATAAAAATGTCTTTCTCCTCTTTCCTTTTTTCTTTTCCTTGAAATTTGCCCAAAGATGGTTCGTACGGTTGCCTCAGAAGTCAATAACATAAAAAAGCAATCACGTGTTGAATAAACAATCACGTACTATCCAAGAAAAAAACAAAACGAAACTGAATGATAATTCATCTGGTTGAATATTTATTTTATACATCAAAATTAGCTACGTTTTAAGTTTTTAATTGTAATGGAAACGTTTTCGATCAAATTATTCTTTTCTCGTATCGAGTAATTAATTTAGATTTTTTAAATGGCATGATTTCTGTGGGTAACATTAAGGCGGATCTGTAAATTGTTCCGTTACAAAAATATATTATTTTTCAAATAATCGATATGAGATTTTTTTAATTTTATTTTAGCGACAAAATGACAATAGATTAAAAACGATTTTTCATTAACAGTTTATTAATGTATTTTTTTAATAATTTTTGTACATATCGGATCTCGGACCATTGCACCGAAATTTGCATTTTTTCCTAGATTAGTTTACCAGCTACTATGAACTACAATAAAAATACATAACACAACATTCAAATACTTCTTGTTTTTTTTTCCTTTTCTCAACGAGCTCTCATTTTTAGGCAAATAACTTTAATTGGCAGAGGCGTGCCCTGAGCCTTTGTTGAAGCATATAACTTTAGAATTTATTTAAATGAATTTTCCAAAAATAAAAAAGCCTTTATAGTGACACTTGTATAATGATGACAAAAAAATGACACTTGTATAAAAAGCTCAGCAATGTTCATGGCATGCGTTAATAATTATTTTAGCAAATGTTTAGCCAACAAAATAGCAATATTCCATTCGGATGTAAATGGAAAAAATTACTCTGTTATACGTTTTGAACAAGGAAACTGCTACAATTGTAGTTGTCCAATGATATCGCATCAACCCGCTTGCCTTCAAGGTCACAAAGTTACGCCCGAGACGTTTTTTTTGTCTGCTGACTATGCAAAGTTGCGTGGAGAACTAATTAATGGATCAAACAAATCGCTTCAACAAAATGTTACATTCTATGTTCCTTGAAATGTATAACCTTTTACTTTCTCAGCTCAGAAGATGGTATTGAAAACGTATCTCTACAGGGTGAGAAACATTTACGTCTCTGATTTTAACGGATGCCTCACGCAAACCAGATCGTCCAGTTTATTTCCATCCATCTTATACTGTGACACGCCTTGCATTTGCATATAGTGATCCCTTGCTTCTTTTCTTAAGCTCCCAAACGGCATCACTTCCCATTTCTTGTAATTTGATTTCTTCCTTATCTCGCTCATGTCTGGAGATCCAGAGACGGGTCCTTTTGTAGGGTCTGCATTGCCCCACACCTTGCAATTGCCGAATTGTCCTAACCCATCCCTCTTCAAACTAGTTGGCTGTTGGCTCCTTTGTAAGCGTAAGGCGGCTGCATGAGCTCGGCTTATCATTTCACGACTTGGCACACTCGACCAGTCCTCCTTTCTCTGGGATCTCATAGGAGAATGGATCCGGATTACCTGCCAAGCATAATTTCTTCAGAAAGACTACAAAGATTGAACACTTAAAGCATAATAGAATTTATGAAGGTTTTGGCAAGTTATCTGTACACCAAGACACTCTAGAAGTTGGTAGTATGCCCTTCCTTGAAGTGGGTTATGCCCTTTCCTGGGCGCGGAAAAGTAACGCGTCCTACATTGATGATAAAGATACAAAGTGAGGAAACATGCGGCTGAATTAGCTCTAGAAGCATGCTCGACTATTTCAGATTACTTTAAGGACAATTTATTATCAGATTGGAAATATCCAATCTCCTAAAGAGCTTTGGAAATGTGAGAGGTAGCAATATAAATAAAAGTTATTTAATACTTGCCACTCTGTGTATCCAGGATCGACAGTGAACCCATATATGTCAACGATATCGCACATGGACAATGCTAGTTCAATGGATTTCATCCCAGTTCCTTTGGCACCTCTGCGTAGGACAATTCCTTGGAAAAGATAAACAGGGTTTGGTATACTCTGTTACATAATAAATACAAAGTTGTGTAAGAAAATCCTGTACCCATGTAAAAGAGGCTGAAAGGATTTAGCACACAGTCTCTTCAATCATATAATTGAAGGGGTATTGTTACGAACGACCACAGGGGAAGTTGTAAAACAAAAACGAGTCATGATGGGGGGAAAAAAGAAAGAAAACACTAATCATACCTTTATCATTTCATTGAAGTCTCGGTGGGTCACACTTTTTATTATAAGCACCTCATTATCTGAAAAAATGACACTTACAGAAGGTTACATCACAAGGACAAAGCTGCAACGAATACTTGAAGAAAATGATTTACAAGATGCAGATAAATTTTCTCTCTAATATGAGTACTAACCAGACCCATTGAGAATCTTAATCATGTTACGGGCTGCACCACGAACAACTAGTCGGAAATCCCTTTTCACTCCTACGTACTTGGCATACTTCTGCAACCAAATTCAACATGAATACCAACTACGAAAATCACAATTCAAGACTATACCAAAACGAAAAGCGGCAAACTCAAAGAAATCGCAAATCAGAATGTTATACATATTACAACCTCATTGACAGGAGCTTCATTGTCTCGAAATACAGCATCATGACTGTCAATCTCTTCTCCGAACTCTGTTTTTAACAGATCTCCAGAGTTTCCAACAACAGCGCATTTATGAAACTGTTGTGGGTAGAAAGGAGGCTTCGCTGGAAGAATCACATTAAGATGATCCTCACACAATGTACGATTATAACATTTCTCAGCTCCCCTGAAACCGGAGAGATCAAAAAGCTCAACAAGAAAGATCAAATGACAAAAGCAAACCATTAGATAGGACGTTTAGGATCATACAGCTGTGCAATTCTCATAGCTGCATAGTCCAACCATCCATCAGGTCGTACATCAAGGTATTCTCTTGTCAATACTGTAGTCATATTACGGTACTGCATTAGACAAACACATTAGAATCCTGAGAAGTTCTCAAAAAAGAAAATCTAGTCAGAGAAAGAAAGAAGCACGAACCTGCTCCCATAAGAGAACGGCCTCACAAACATTGTACTTGAACTCCAATGGCTCAAAAATTTTAAATTGTGCATTGTACTGTGATTGAAAGACAAGAATAGAAGTGGAAAAAATTTATCACTATAAAACCAATGAGATCTGAAAAAGAAACCAGACAAGTAAAACAAACCCAAGTGCTGTTAGTGCCTTCAGGAAACTTGAGGATCAAATTGCAGTGATCAATAATATGAGCAGAGAGTCCAAGCCCTCTGTTCGCCTGCATAAACACTACAACATTATTCTGACTTCCAACACAACTTCCACAGTAAAACACAATCCCATAAACTAGGTTTTTCCAAGGAAAAAAAAAGAGTTAAAATAGAAAGAAACAAATGAAGGCAATTAGTTAAAGCTCGTTAAATAACATTATTCTTGACTTCCTAAACATGATTATATATCGTAAAAGTGAGCACATCAGTAAACTTGACATGAAGCAACGCAAAATCTAAACCCTGATGCAGGTTAAATACCATGTGTATATTTGTTAGCTGTGACGATCTTTCAGGATCAAAAGGTGGACCCTTACTAGAATTGTAAAATTGGTAGATTTCTCAAACTCTGATCCCATTTAGGCTTAAAATGTACTCAATTACATTACAGTAGGTTAAAGATGAAGTTTTAAAAAAAAAATATATATATATAGCTAATGCGTTCCTCTGGGAAACAATTGAAATATCCTGAATCGAAAAGAAGAAGGCATAACAGAGAGAAAGTTAAAGAATGTTGTTCATTCGAATTCATAAAACAAATTGGGAACTTGAGAGGTAAAGAAAATAGACAAACCACGCACTGTTGAACGTTGGACTGAAAATTTGACAAGATGTGGATATCTTCCGGCTGAAGATCTTCTTTACGATTACTATAATCTGCGACATGAAGAATCGATTTAGTTGTTGAAGTGTGAGAGAGGGAAAAGGTAGAGCGATGAATGACCTGCGAAGAAGGAAGATTGGATGCTGAAAAGGAGAATGGAGAAAACTGCGACGGCGCATAAAAGTTGAAGAAACGTCAGTTTCCGGGCAGCTTGGTGAGATCTCATTCTACAACCATGAAAGAGCCAACCCAGAGCAAAGCAAAGAAGGTGGTTGATCGACCAAGAAACTGATGCCGCCGGATACTCTAAATACGACGACGTGGCAAGAGATCTGATCCTCCCCAAACCCAAAGGCATCAAACAAATAAATCTCGAGTGACCTTTTTCATTTAATTGTTTTGTGGGTGGGCCTGGGCCTTGTTCTCATTTTTCATTCCCTACATGGGCTTTCACCCCACGCTAAAGTCGTTTACCTCGGTTTGTTGCATTGGTGCTTGCTTAATAATGGCGTCTGAAATTAGTCTTCCAAAAAAAGAAGATAAAATCTTTAAGTCGACACACAATCCTACAAGGGTAAAGGTATTGTAATAAAACAAGAGATGGTTTGCAAGACTAGTAATCACATTAACCATTGGACCGCTATAGGTAGCTAATTCAGCGTCCTTTCGTTAGGTATTGACATGGTTAAACCTTTTTTCTAATGGTTTTTTTTGACATTTATGCAAAAGATATGTACTGTACATTATTCTTCCTATGATATTTGATTGTTGTTGGTATAAATTGGTCAGGTCACTTAACAATAACTTCATACAGCTAGCAGTTTTCTTTCAAAACTTTTAATATGATATTATTGTCTAAAAATTGAAATCAGAAAATGTCATAAAATAGAAACTGAAAATAATTGAATGAATGATGGGCGGGTGGGTGGGTCAGCCAAAAAGCCCACACACAGAGACAGAGGGATGAGTTAAAGACAAACATGAAAGTTTCTTCTTCCCCTTTATGATTTTAACAAAAAAAAAAAAAAAAAAACCCTTACTCTTCTTTCTCTCTCTCTCTCTCTCTCTCTCCCATCGGTGAAATTCAAATTCGAGCATTCGAAAAATCCCAGCTCCCAAAATCGTCGATTATCATACCGGCTTATCCCAACTTTTCCCTAATTTGACGAATCACGGCGTGAGTCAATCTCATAATCATCTGGGTAACACTATGATGGGAAGTAAAAGAGAAGAAGAACGAAACGAGAAGATCATTCGTGGTCTTATGAAGCTCCCACCGAATCGTCGTTGTATCAACTGCAATAGCCTTGTAAATTAACTCTCACCCTCTACCCAGTTTTTTTTTTTTTTTTTTTTTGTTTCTTCCCTCTAAAGGCCTAATTGATTCTTAATGGTTCCTATCAGTGTCATTTTTTTGTCTCTTCGTTGTTAATTTCTTTGACTTCAGCTTCTATGATTATGAAGAGAAAGATATGTTTTTGGGACTTCCGTTTGTTTCTTTTAAGTCTAGAAATGTTTTGATTATGACCCTTGACGGGTTTTATAACTAAAAATCTGCAAACCCAAGTGATTTTCTTATTTCCCGATATGGAAGTGGAAAGAGAAGCTTGAAAAGCTTAAATTTTTTTCATTCATTTGTCTTTAATTTCATTTCTGGCTATTATAGTAAGAGTCTTATAACAAACTGATGCAGGGCCCTCAATACGTTTGCACGACTTTCTGGACTTTCGTATGCATGGCTTGTAGCGGAATACAGTCAGTAACTTTCTTCTTTCTTTCCAATTAGTAAACTTTTTGTTTAAGTCGTTCAGTATATATCTTTCTTGATAGGTTTCTTTTGTTCATCTCGCGGATTTCAGTTTAAATCTCTGCTGACAGGGACTAGTTTTGATCCCCCTAATACACGTTTAGATTGTTAATGCATTGGCCTACAAATTACACGTTTGTATGCCTCTTATCAAATGTTTGATTCTTTTTGTGGCCTTTAATTTTGTTCTATGCACCTGTCTTCGTTGTCAACACACAGAGTGAACTGACTTTTCGACGTCATTATATTTGGTGGCTGACTTATTGCGTTTTATTTTATTACTCTTTTACCTACTTAACATATAATTCCCAATCTATTCAGTGGCTCCTCTTTTATTTACGTTCTTGTCTTGATTTGGTAAAATTTGGTGCTACTCGTTTTAGAGACTTGTTATCATGGAAAAGGACATATAGGCTTATGTGATATGAGCAATTGCAATCTTTCTTTTCGTTATTTATAGGTATATTCGGAAGTATTTCTTTCTCCAGCTGCACATCATTTCGTATGCGGTTATAGGTTTCTCTTGATGCATGTTTAAGTATAGGGATGTGCACTATGCATTTTTGTTCTTACAATTTCCTGTTTCTTAGCTAAGGTACACTTCCTTGATGTAGTGAATATGTTCTTACCTTTTCTTTTTCTCTCTTAGTTTCAGTTATTCATCATTAATTTTGTTTTGATTACCAACAGCCGTGAATTTACTCATCGTGTGAAGTCTGTATCAATGTCAAAGTTTACTTCTCAAGAAGTTGAAGTACTTCAAAATGGTGGTAATCAGGTAGTATTGATGCTCAAGTTTCAAATCTTAATTTTCGGGAGATAGATGTTTCTCCCTGTAGCTTATGAGAGTTTTCCATTTTCAGCGTGCCCGAGAAATATATTTGAAAAACTGGGACCATCAACGACAGAGACTTCCGGAAAACAGGTTTAAAAAATTAGTTTCCCTTGGTGTTCATGATTGAAGAGCGAGAAATATGCTTTTTTAAATATATAAAATTATAATCTGTTTAAGATCCATGATATCATGTTGTTGTTGTTACTTTGGCAGTAACGCTGATAGAGTTCGCGAATTTATCAAAACTGTGTATGTGCAAAAGAAATATGCTGGTGCAAATGTTACGGACAAGCCTCCGAAAGATAGTCAGGCAAGATATTCTAGTTTCTTTTCTACGCCATTTTTTCTAAATTTAAAACATAGTTTGCTTCATTTTTAGGGTAAAATTCTAAATTCAAATCCAAAAAGATAGTGTAAAAAATTTATACTTTGAAGTTTCTAATCCAACAGTATTTGGGATTTTAAGTTAATCAATTTTGCTCTGAGCCCCAAGGTTGTCGTATTGGTCTTTCAATGTATGATACTTGTTATTTCTTTTGACTTGCTCCAAATTCATAACATTTTTTTTTCCATGTAATGCAATTGACAGGACTGTGGAAGTTCTGAAGATGTGACTCGACGGGCCAACTCCTATCATTCTTACTCCCAGAGCCCTCCTTACGATTATCAGTATGAAGAGCGTCGATATGGGAAAATACCCTTGGGATTTACCGGCAAGTCTGCTTCAGTGAGAGGTCTTCATGCAAAAGCTTCTAGTTTTGTATACAGCCCTGGACGTTTTAGTGATCATATGTTTGAAGACCAATTCGCAAATGAGGGCTCTGCTCCAAGGGCTTCAGATTTTTCAATGTCAAGTGGAGGAGATCCGTTCAGGTCTAATACACAGTCCCCAAATTTCCAGCGTGAAGTTGAATTTCGTAGTCCCCAGTTTCAGCATTCAAATGCCCCTCCAAGTGAAAGTTTGTTTCCAGGCAGGCAACATCAGGTAATTAAACCCACCTCTTTTAGAATGCTTGTTTATATCTGGCTAAGAGTTCTTTTGTTACTTTTGAAAATCATCCCCTGGTGGAAAAAACGAGCTTACTGATGTTCTAACTTCTCAATCTTTCTTCAATTTCTTTGCCCAGAGAACTACATCTTCTGGGAGTATCAGATCAGTTGACAGTAATTCCATGTCTATCAAGTCATATACCTCGAGTGGTTTAGGAGAAGGCGTGTCTGAAAGTACAGGAATTCATCAAGAAAAAACATTGACTCCTGTTCCTTTAGTAGCAGAGTCGACAAAGGCTCCTATTGATTTGTTTCAGTTGCCAGGAGCGCCAATGGCTCAATCTGTCAATACATTTCAACCTTCAATAGCACCCCGATCTCCACCTGTGAATGTCCATCAACCTCCACTGACATACTCATCCACCCCGACAGATTTGTTTGCTGGAAATTTGGGTCAACAACTCACTTTAAGACCATCAGACTTGTCTGCGCCTAAGAACGAAGGATGGGCTTCTTTTGACAATCCCATACCTGCTGCAAAATCTACAAACGTTGTTACCTCCTCTGAAGTTCCCGAGTGGGAAGTGAAAAATGAAGATATTCCACAGCCTAGCACAAGCATGATATGGCCACCATATCCATCAAGTATAGAGCAGCATGATTTGTCCATATTAAGTCCATGGCAGGATGATCTCTCGGGTGTTCTAAAAAATGTTGTCGATAGCACGGTTAGTCTTAAGTCTTTATTCTGTCTTTTCAAGTATATCAGTTTTGGTGCAGCATGAGGAAATAAAAAGGAATATGCTTCATGTGATATCTCATCCTAGACATTAACGATGACACTTCTTTCAATCATACAATTTATGAATGTTGTTGTGCAAGCTGTAATCTGAAAAACTAAATACTGTTGTTACTTGTGTCTGTAATAGCCCAATGATTCCACAATGAAAGATTATTAATGGTATAAATGTGATGAACTAACTCCTACCTGACCTGTTTTGAGCAGCCGTGGAATGCCTTTCCCGACTCTATTGAGGCTAATCCTTTGGACAGCGGTAAAAATATCCACCAACAGGTAGATGGAGCAATTACTTCGTCATCTAACATTAATCAACAGCATTTGGAACCACAAGTTGTAGAGGTTGTTGCATTTCCCGTATCATGTCAGTGTTTTCTGAATGAATATCTCTGTTGATTCCTCTCTGGTGATTTAAGTCGCAGGAATTTAAAAATGATGTTACCCAAACAGCCAGAATTCCTGGTAGCTCTTCTGGTTTTGGTTTTCCAGGGAACATTGTCATGACACCAGCATACTCCCCTCTTATGGTTCCAGTTAGTTTTCTCCTTTATGCTTATCAACCACCCTTCGTCAAACTTGCGTATTAGTTATTTAGTATTTGATCGTTTAAAATCTTTATTTGCAGGAAGAAGCTTGGCAGCCTGTAAACAATCAAAAGTCAGCTAATCCATTTGATCTCCCTTATGATTCCGAGTTCGACTCAAATGACATGGTATGTAGAGCCTTGTTCACGCATATGACTTATAATCTAATCAGATCTCACTCCCATCATTTGTATGCGATGGTGTAGTGTTGTTAGAATCTACAGAATCTAAATTATATAAGTTGGGTGACAATTTCAAATCTTGTTCAGTGGGATTACCACGTTCTTTTTCGGGGGTAGTGATAGCATATCACGTGAATTTGATAGGAACAGAACAGTATCCCTTTCTTAATTTCCCAAATCAAAGAAGCTAGGCATGAATTTTAGAGGATCCTACTTTCCCAAGCTCAGTACCTATCCAAAAGACTTGACCACCCCATCTGGCTTTCCTCCCGACCATTTAAATAATCTGAGCTGCTGAGCTGGCAGCAATTTTACACATGGATTGAATTATAAACTGACTAAACCCTCTTGTTTCTTTGTACTATGTTCCTTATGGAATACACGACTTTTATGCTTTGCTTGTGTGTATGCAATTATTTCTCATTCTATTCGTTTATGTTATTTGTCTGATCTATATTTACTGTGAAATTTTCTTCGATGCTGATTATGCTTCATTTTTAGGATAACCTCTTAATGTAGTTCATCCAAATCTCATCTTGGCTTAGAGTTCTATAAGCATATTTGCAAAGTGTCTATGCCTTTCATGGTTAATTTGATAAAAGTGAAACACAACATAGATTGATACGTGTGTATTTCTAAAGATATCATTGAGGCCTTTAAAATTGTATAATTGACTTTGTCGTGGTTGTATTTAATGCCAGTTCTTGGACATGAGTTCGTTACAAGGGGCCCTGCCCGATATCCAGTCACCACCAACCTTCCAACCATGGCTCGCTGCAGATTCTGTCCCCTCATACTTACCTCCACCAGGTGCACAAGGTGATATTAGTTAGATGCTGTGAAATATACTCCTATCTGTTTATTAGATTTCTGCAAGAAATTTAACTCAGTATGTTGCATAAAGTATCAATACACAAGTGATGTTCCCCCCTTCAAAGTATAGCTTTGGAAAAATTGCTTTTATCACGTCAATTTTGAGTTAAAGATATTCACAAGAGGGGTAAATAAACATTTATGGTTGTGTGCAGACATATATCTTCATGTTTCACCTGAAAATCTCTTTGACAGAGTATTAGTAACCTATCATTGTAACCTTTTATAGGCATGGCTTGGTAGGTTATCTAATTGAAAAACTGCTGCAGGTGGCTTAGCATGCATGGCAGGGCAGTCATCAACGTCTCAACTGCAGTAAGTTTCACAAAGTGATAATATAATCTTTATTCGATAATGTGATGGATGCTTTCGTTACATTTTTGAATGTGTAGTGAGAATATATGCTATACTTGATGAATGCATCAATGCAAATTAATCAGAATCTTTATATTTTTCTTATGTGGAGCTCATCTTTTTGTCTTATTGCTTAACATGGATGTAGGAATTCAGCACCACAAGGCCCCGTTGCTTCAACTGGAGGCAATCCATTTGCTTAGATACAAGTATACAACTCTATCTACGTCATCTTCTTCTTCCATGCCTAATGCTTCATCGTCTTATTCATCTTCATTTAGTGCGTTCCAGCTTTATTGTGCATTGTTGTTATTCCTTTGTTCGGAACCAACTTCAGCTGTAACGTATCTTCTTCGATTTTTTAGTTTATTTTCAAGTGGATTTGAGTGCAATTATTAAGTAACTCGACCAAGAAGCGAATTACAAAAAAAAAAAAAAAAAAAAAATACACGAAAGAAAGAGAGGCTATTTGGGTGTGTTTTATCATCTTGTGAGTAGATCCGACTTAACTAACTTGTTTCGTAGAAGTAAATTGTCAAGTACAATAAAATGTAACAAAACAATACTGAAATTTCATAGAGTAAAAGATATTGTGTTTGGCACAATGATATTTGATTAGATATTTGATATTTTAAGCTTAAATATTTTAACATTTATATTTTATATTTTCTCGACACTGTTTAAGTATAGAGATTAATGTTACTTTGTTTAAAATAATGAAAAGATAGGACCTTTTTATTTTCCTATAATCAAATTTACAAACAACATACATATTCGGTTAATCTAAAATAAAATACAAAACATTGCAGATTTTTTTTTTTAAACAATTTTTTTAGACTTTAAAAATATAAATTAATTACCTTAGTTTAAACATAAGTAATAACAAAGTATTATTCACCTTAGTTTTACGCCAGGGTTTTACATTGTTTAAAAACTGATTTTGTCAGAAACAATTTGGATTTATGTCTGCGGATAATTGTGTGTGTTGGGCATCCGAAAAACATAACCTAGCTAAAGAATGTCCGCAGACGACATACCCGACGAGGTATGGAGAAAGATCCTAGAGATTGGTATAAAGTCCTCGACTTTCTCCTACAAAGATCTCTGCTGCATCTCCATCTCCTCTCTTCGTCTCCGCCGATTGTCCTCTGATGATTCCCTCTGGCACCTTCTGCTCTTCCTTGATTTCCCCACCTCTATCCACTCTTCTTCCTCTTCTCAATCGCCCACCAAGTTTATCTATAGGACAAGGTTTCTTATTTCATTCATTTATCTATATTTACCATGAATTTGAGAATTTTTTTTTTTTGTGTTTCGATGTGAGAATTCAAGCTCTATGAATGTGGTGACTAGGTTTGAGAGGGACAAGGAGAGAAAACTAGCTGCACATAGAAGAGCTTTACTGAGAAAAGAGAGTGAAATTTCAGAATGGGGCCGGAGGATTCGTGAAATGAAGGCTCGATTATCAGAGGAGGTAGAGAGATTACAGGCTGCTTCTGTAGAATTTTCAAATTTGCAGAAAGTGAGGTAGTTTTCATAAAGTTTGGATTTTTTTTTTTTTTTAGCTTTCTGCCTAAAGCTGGACGAGTAGGAATTAAACGTTGATGTATAAATTCTAATTCATGAGGAACTTGCTTCTTCTTCTCATGTAATTTGTTATTGTCTCTCTCAGGCAAGCATCCGTAGCTTTGAATGTTTGGCAGCCAGAGGTCGTTCGTGGCAGACAAAAACAGTTAGTTGAGCAAAACGCTGTTCCTGTTCAGGGCCGATTGCATGCACTTGATATGGAAATTAAGTTATGCAAACAGCAAATCATGGGTGTGAATAGGGCACTTGTGAGTGTTAACTATGGTCACTTCTCCAATCATCTTCCGATACTCGACTTTGTAACTCTCTTAGAATGCTCTCTATGTAATTGCAGAGGGAGGTAAAACAACGATGTGACTTAGCCGTAAAAGAGCTAGAATCCATGAAGTATCATCCTTTACGAGATTACAAGTCGATACGTAGTGGAGACTACCAAGCAAGTAATGCCAAGAGGAAGAAGTTGAAAACGAGCATTAACTGTAAGTATATGAAGTTTTTTTTTCCATGTAGTAGTGTTACTGAGAAATACTATTATTACTGTCCAAAATTTTTCTCGATGCGTATGTTCCTGACAATGTATTTGTTCTTTGAAATGTGGCACAATGAAATGTAGAAGAGTTTTATGCTGATGAACTGTCTAAACCTATACAGTTCGAGACATGGAGCAATATTATAAGCAACTTCAATGGGTAGTTAGAAACTTAGAAACAAACGAGGGACGCTTAATGTTTGAACTTATAGATTTGCTTCTTAATCTTTTGTTATCGTACCTGAGGTATCGATTGTGGGTTTTCAATAACACTTATGAACATTTGTTGCCTGGATTCTGTAAGAGCAGTCCCAGCAATACCCAGTAACAAGGAGAAGAGCTTTACTGAGAAAAGAGAGTGAAATTTCAGAATGGGGCCGGAGGATTCGTGAAATGAAGGCTCGATTATCAGAGGAGGTAGAGAGATTACAGGCTGCTTCTGTAGAATTTTCAAATTTGCAGAAAGTGAGGTAGTTTTCATAAAGTTTGGATTTTTTTTTTTTTTTAGCTTTCTGCCTAAAGCTGGACGAGTAGGAATTAAACGTTGATGTATAAATTCTAATTCATGAGGAACTTGCTTCTTCTTCTCATGTAATTTGTTATTGTCTCTCTCAGGCAAGCATCCGTAGCTTTGAATGTTTGGCAGCCAGAGGTCGTTCGTGGCAGACAAAAACAGTTAGTTGAGCAAAACGCTGTTCCTGTTCAGGGCCGATTGCATGCACTTGATATGGAAATTAAGTTATGCAAACAGCAAATCATGGGTGTGAATAGGGCACTTGTGAGTGTTAACTATGGTCACTTCTCCAATCATCTTCCGATACTCGACTTTGTAACTCTCTTAGAATGCTCTCTATGTAATTGCAGAGGGAGGTAAAACAACGATGTGACTTAGCCGTAAAAGAGCTAGAATCCATGAAGTATCATCCTTTACGAGATTACAAGTCGATACGTAGTGGAGACTACCAAGCAAGTAATGCCAAGAGGAAGAAGTTGAAAACGAGCATTAACTGTAAGTATATGAAGTTTTTTTTTCCATGTAGTAGTGTTACTGAGAAATACTATTATTACTGTCCAAAATTTTTCTCGATGCGTATGTTCCTGACAATGTATTTGTTCTTTGAAATGTGGCACAATGAAATGTAGAAGAGTTTTATGCTGATGAACTGTCTAAACCTATACAGTTCGAGACATGGAGCAATATTATAAGCAACTTCAATGGGTAGTTAGAAACTTAGAAACAAACGAGGGACGCTTAATGTTTGAACTTATAGATTTGCTTCTTAATCTTTTGTTATCGTACCTGAGGTATCGATTGTGGGTTTTCAATAACACTTATGAACATTTGTTGCCTGGATTCTGTAAAAGCAGTCCCAGCAATACCCAGTAACAAGGAGAAGCTGTTACACTCAGAATCAGAATGATGGTTGGCTGCACTAATCCACGGAGAGACAGAACGCTGTGAGTTGTTGTTTCTTTTCCAAATAGATATGGAGGACAGAGAAGAGACTGTGGTCGATTCTTCAAGTTTGGTTGAAGCAGCGGAAGCTAAAAACCCAGCAGCACCCAGTAACAAGGATCTGTTACACTCAGAATAATGGTTGGCTGTGCCATTCCATAGAGAGACAGAACGCTGAGAATTGTTGTGGTCGAGTACGTAATGTAAGATTGGTCGATTCTGTAGGTATTGCAATATATCACGAATAAAGAAAGATGTATTTGTTTAAGAAGTATATCCCCTTGGTTCTTTGGCATGGTACCCATCTTATATGTAACATGGAAGAATGCTAAGACACAGTTTCATGATCATTGAACAATAGAGAAAACGATTTCTGACAGTAGATACCTCCTCATGGTAAGAAATTGCTTCATGATCAAACGATTCTTAATTTGATTTTTGTTGCATTTAATCACAAGTCAATTCGATGTTGGGAGAG
Source organism: Nasturtium officinale (assembly GCA_963854855.1). Lineage (NCBI taxonomy): Eukaryota > Viridiplantae > Streptophyta > Magnoliopsida > Brassicales > Brassicaceae > Nasturtium > Nasturtium officinale. The sequence continues at coordinate 2,355,498 of OY978500.1, forward strand.
TAGTTTGGATTTCGGTTTAGAATTTCCCGCTTTAAAGTATGGCATTGTGGTTATTAAATGTTACTCAACATTTTGACGGTTTTACCCTAGTAGCCGCGTCCAGCGTGTGGGTCCAATGGCGACGTGTCACATTGTCATTTACCCTTTTGTTTCAACTTCAGTGGATAATTCTAAAAAAAGGACAAAAGTCAAAACAGTGGTATTATCGTAAATCCTGCAAACTTGGTTCTTAACTCGCCGGCCAAGTTTCCGTCACTCCCACCACTTATTGATTGAGCAAAGAAGGAATCTAAAGAGCGATGAAACATATTTTCAAGAAGCTACACAGAGGTGGAAATCAAGAACAGAATCGAACCAACGATGCTGTTCCTTCATCGGATCAAAATCGAATACACGTTGCTGCAGCAACTCCTTCTTCTTCGGTTGCCGATACGCTTCCGATGACAGGAGGAACTTCTTCGGTGACTTCCACTTCTCCAACTGTTGCTTCGAACCGTGCGGATTACATATCCTCCGAGGAGGAATACCAAGTTCAGCTAGCCCTAGCGATCAGTGCTTCGAATTCGCAGTCCAGTGAGGATCCTGAGAAGCATCAGATCCAAGCGGCGACGTTGTTGAGCTTAGGAAGTCATCATCGGATGGAGTCAAGGAGGGATTCATCGGAGGTGGTGGCTGAGAGGTTATCGAGACAATACTGGGTAAGTCTTTTCTTGTTTAAGTAGTGAAATGCTGAATTCACTCTCTTTGTTTATCGAGTCTTGTTCCTAAACTCATGATGAATTCAAGGTGTGCCGAGCCTAATTACAGTTTCTTACTGATCCATATCTCAAACAAGTTTCTTGCTGGTGATTTTTCTTTGTTGTTGCACCTGCTTGATGTAATGCAGTTTTTGGTTATTTTCTGAAGATTCAGTTTTTATAGAAAGACTTTAATTTACCTTAACTATGTAGGAACAATGTCTTGCCTTTTTTGGACTGTCTCCATGATTTCACATGAACGGATAATTGTATTAAATTTTTTTAGGAATATGGCGTGCTTGACTATGAGGAGAAAGTTGTTGATAGTTTCTATGACGTGTACAGTCTATCCACAGACTCGGAAAAGGAGGGAGAAATGCCATCCTTGGAAAATCTTGAAAGCAATCATGGAACCCCTGGCTTTGAAGCTGTTGTTGTAAATCGACCCATTGATCCTTCTCTCGATGAGTTGCTACAAATTGCACAATGTATTGCACTGGATTGTCCTACCACCAGTGTTAATGTGTTGGTACAGAGGCTGGCTGAACTTGTCACTGGGCATATGGGTGGATCTGCAGAAGATTCCAATATGGTATTGGCAAGGTGGACTGAAAAAAGCACCGAGTTCAAGGCAGCATTAAATACTTGTGTATTCCCTATTGGTTTTATAAATATTGGTCTCTCCAGGCATCGTGCTCTGCTTTTCAAGGTAATTTTTGAACTCCCCTTCCTGGAAATATTCTCTTGTTTTATCCTACTTGTCGCTATAATGAAATTCTTGTCTGAATGATCACTTAATGAAAATGAGTTTAAATGAAACCATATGTGCGAAGGATGGCTGAACAAATGTCTTTTTTCGGAGAACTGATTACCGAGATTCTTGGTTGTACATATTAAATCATTTTCTTTCTTTAACTTCAAAAAGTTTCTACATCGGGCATTGAATTTTTCCCGTGCAGTTACTGATAGCATCTGTGTGCTTCACTCTCAATTTATGTCTCTTTAGTAAATTTCACATGGTTGATTTCCTTCTTGCTTTTTTGAACGAGATATCTACAGCTATTGTTGCACCTAAGCAGATGCCTTGGTGCTTATGATCATATATCTTGTTTGATTTTGGAAATTGATTTGTAGACAGTTTATTTTTCCCAATGTAGGTTTTGGCAGATAGTGTCAGATTACCTTGTAGATTGGTAAAAGGTAGCCACTACACGGGCAACGAGGATGATGCTGTGAACACAATAAGACTGGAAGATGAAAGGTTGTAATTTATCCTTCTCACTATGATTCCAGTTAATTTGTTTTGCTTTTTTTTTTTTTGCAAATATGTAACATATATTCCCTCCTTTCAGAGAGTACTTGGTTGATCTTATGACAGATCCTGGGATGCTTATACCTGCTGACTTTGCAAGTGCTAGGGATTATACCGTTGAGCCACATAACTCACATGGAAACAAATTTCCCACAGCTCAGTTGTCAAATGACTTCAGGCACTCATTGCCAAAGCTGGGAGAAGGTGAAGGCAGTAGTCAGAGTTCTATGGCCGATAATAGTTCTTCCTTGGATAGAAGGCCAGAGGCTGAAAAGGCAGATTCCTCATCCGCGAAGTTGGGACCACTTCGGAACGTAGATTTTAGTGCTTCATCTTCTAGCGCAACTAGTTCTAGTCAGTTGGAGAATATTTCCTTGAAAGCAATTGCAAAGGGGAATCGAGGAGCCATAAATGATTTTTCAAAAACGAACATGAATATAGTTCCATACAATCAAAACAGCGAGGAAGACCCAAAAAGCCTTTTCGCAGACCTGAACCCATTTCAAAATAAAGGAGCTGACAAGCTGTTTATGCCTACTAAATCAGGTTTGAATAATGTTGATGATTTTCTTCAACAAAAAAATAATCCTCTGGTTGGTCGATCACCTTCACCAATGATGTGGAAGAATTACAGTTGCAATGAAGCCCCAAAGAAGAAGGAGAGTAGTTACATGGAAAATCTTCTCCCGAAACTCCACCGTGAACCTCGTTACGGAAACACTCAATCCTCATATGCTGCCTCAAGCTCCAATGGAGCTGTTTCATCTAATGTGCCTGGCAGAGACAATTTGACATTTGTGTCACCAGTTGCTGTGCCACTGTCCTACACATCTACTAGAAATCAGTTCACTCCAAGTATGGAGGATATGAACAGAAATGCCAACAATGAACTTGATCTCCAGCCTCATGCTGCTGTTGCGGTACATGGAAACCAAAGGGATGAATCTCACGCCCACGGTCATAGAAAGTATACAAGTGATGCCATATCTACTAGTTCTGATCTGAGGCTTAACGATCACGAAAGTACAAGTTCATCTCTTGATTCTACATCATACAGGAATGATCTTCAAGTTCTTGATGATGCAGATGTTGGTGAATGTGAAATTCCTTGGAATGATCTTGTGATTGGAGAGAGAATAGGACTAGGTATGGCCTGCTGGTTATTTTTTAAAAACTTCGAAATATTAAGCTAGTTAGATGATTGGGAGCAAAATTCTATAGCATATAGCTTTTGGAGATAATGCTTATCTTATTGTGGTTAGGGTCCTATGGAGAGGTCTATCATGCTGACTGGAGTGGCACGGTTAGTTTCTTCAGAACCTCATTTGATTTCATAAGATTGCTATTGTAGTATCTTGTATCTGTAACTTTTTCTTCCAGGACTTATTGTACTTTTAGCTGTATTCACATTAAATTATTTAGGGTTTGAATTGTGTCTTTGTTATGGTTGAACTTAGGAAGTGGCTGTCAAGAAATTTTTGGACCAGGACTTCTCAGGTGCTGCTTTAGCCGAGTTCAGAAGCGAAGTAAGCCATAAGTAACCCATTTATTTATTGTGGTGAACCACAATGGCCTACATTGCAGCTGCTTATACATTTGCTTTTGAATTTCCACTTATTATTAATACTTCTCTATCTAAAGGTACGCATTATGAGAAGATTGCGTCACCCAAATGTTGTGTTCTTCCTTGGGGCTGTTACTCGTCCTCCAAATCTTTCAATCGTCACAGAGTTTCTGCCAAGGTTTGTCCGATTGTCTTGTTATGAAAATCAATTGCATATGAGAATTCTAATCCCACGAAGATTTTTCTTTTTAATCATAGAGGAAGCTTGTATAGAATCCTTCATCGGCCCAAATCCCAGATTGACGAGCGGCGCCGGATTAAAATGGCCCTTGATGTGGTAGAGATTAGATCCATATAATCAAGTTCCATGTCCCCTGGCGTATTCCTTAAAAATAGTCACTAAATTTCTGACTACTGTTACTTTTCAGGCAATGGGGATGAATTGCTTACACACCAGCACACCAACAATTGTTCATCGAGATTTAAAAACTCCAAACCTTTTGGTTGATAACAACTGGAATGTTAAGGTAAGTAGACTTTTTTTCTTACAGTTGTCCAATTAATAGACTTGTGTACTATGATGTTAACGTATTAGGTATTGTTTTTATCTCACTAACCTTGCAGGTCGGTGATTTCGGGTTGTCTCGCTTAAAGCATAATACCTTTTTATCCTCAAAATCAACTGCGGGAACAGTAAGAACGTAGAACTCTTTTATCTCACTAGTTTTTGATAGAGATGCAATTTGGAGCTAGCATGCTCATAATTTTGGGGTATGATTTGGTTTCTGATCACATGCATTTTTAATTTTGATAGCCCGAGTGGATGGCTCCAGAAGTTCTACGCAATGAGCCTTCAAATGAAAAGTGAGTAGGCTGGTCTCTCTCTCTATACACATAGCATTTCTAATGAAAAGGAAAATAACAGAAAGTGGAACAGGAGTAAACATAGGAGTAGAGCCAAATTTTTGACATGATGGCTGGTTTACTATAGGTGTGATGTGTACAGTTTCGGGGTAATACTTTGGGAACTAGCAACATTGAGATTGCCATGGCGAGGAATGAACCCAATGCAAGTAGTTGGAGCAGTTGGTTTCCAGAATCGCCGGCTTGAGATCCCCAAGGAACTTGATCCTGTGGTGGGAAGAATCATCTTGGAATGTTGGCAAACGTAAGTGAAGAAAAAAAACTAAAAAAAAAAAACTGGGAGAGTCTGTGCATGTGACAAATGTGTTTTTGTTTGGGCAGGGATCCGAATCTGCGGCCATCCTTTGCTCAGCTGACGGAAGTGCTGAGGCCTTTGAACAGGCTCGTGCTTCCTTCACCACAGTAGTTTTTAGGAGTGAATATGTGAAAGACAAGGTTAAAACATATACTAGCTTACGTGTGGAGCTGCCCAAAGTTATACAAACGGCATCCTATATTTGAGGAATGTAAATAAAAATTAGAAGAGTAAATTCACATATATACAAACAAAAGTCTCTTTCTGTTGCTTTTTTTTTATGAATTTGAGGTTTACCATCTGTTTGGTAATTACACAAGGGTTCAAAGAGTGGTGGTCATCTTGCAGTGGATCCCAGGTCGTAAATACTTTTTTTTTTTTTTTGGATGTCTTGGCAAATACTTTTCGATCATATATAGATTTTGGATTAATCTAATGATAAAGCAATTAATTTTAAATTAAAACAAGATCTCTGGCTATTAACCATAGTGATCCATAGAAAATAATAATAATAATAATATATTAATCATTGTTTAATAAAGATAAAGAGGGTATTTTTATTCTGTCCGTCGTCTGTTTCGCCGTTTCCTCTCACGCCTCCGTGTCCGAGCACCGGAAAGCTGATTCTTTTAAGCTGGGTTGCATCCGGATTCTATCTATTTGGCGCTGGTATGTTCTTTGAATAGATCTTTTTCACATAAATCGACTAGATTCGGAAAACTCAGTGTCGATTTCAATATTGGTTTCAGGTTTTGTTCATAAGAAATGAAGATTGTTATACTCGTAATGCTTCTCTGCTACTTGTTCGCCTTCTCTTCTGGAGATACGACTATTCACACGAACAATTGGGCTGTCTTAGTATGCACTTCTCGCTTCTGGTAAAATCCCAACCAACAAATGAATTAGATTTGCTATGCGTAAAGTCTTTGTAACAGTTCGTGTTGGATCTTAATTCGGGTAATGTGTTGATTCATCTCAATTCGTAGCACTCAATCTTGTTCTTCTGTTAAGTGATTCACAATTGGTGATAGGTTTTGTATTTAAAATTCTTCTCACCATTCTCGTTAGACCTTTGAATTTTGAGACATCATCTAACTGCTATACATCTGTATCATGATTGGCTGAAAACTTTGCATTAAAAGTTTCTTTAAGTTCCTGAAAGCTGTTGTTTATCTTTTAGTAATTTGGTATCTTCTCTTTCTACTGATCTAGCATCTATTTCTCCTTGATCGCATCTAATCCCAATACCTTTTAACAGAGAGTTATGCTTGATTCAGAAACCTGTTCTATCTTTCTCAAGTCTGTTACAGGTCTAGTCCATACTAAGTTACCAACATATTGCTGTGGTTGCTTTTTCTCAGGTTTAACTACCGACACATGGCCAATACTCTGTCCCTTTATAGGTGAAACCTCAGTTTTTTCTTTCTTCTGTAACCATTTATGTAGATACTTCTCTTCACATGTTTGCTTCTTACGTCTTATTCTCTCTACTTGGTGTTTCTAGGACAGTCAAGAGACTTGGGATACCAGATGAAAGAATCATTCTGATGCTCGCAGATGATATGGCCTGTAATGCTAGAAATGAATATCCTGCTCAAGTTTTTAACAATGAAAACCACAAACTTAACCTGTACGGAGATAATGTTGAGGTAAATTTCTAACAGTAGAATACTTCTTCAAGGGTTTAGCACAATGAATTGTTTATCTTGTTGTGAAGGTTCTCTTTTGAGTAGGTATATTACAAATATCTGCATCTTAGCCTTCATATATTTGAGCACTTAATTATCGTATTGCTATGTTGGGTGACGTTTTATCTGTGTTTTCCATAAGATTCCTCACAGCATATGTAACATACATGTTATCCAAGATAATGGCTGATTGTATAAAATCATTTTCACTCAGGTAGATTATCGTGGCTATGAGGTAACAGTTGAAAACTTCTTACGGGTTTTGACTGGACGTCATGAGAACGCTATTCCAAGGTCAAAGCGTCTCCTCAGTGATGAGGGTAGCCATATTCTACTGTACATGACTGGGCATGGAGGTGATGAATTTCTTAAGTTTCAAGATGCAGAAGAACTCCAGAGTCACGATTTAGCAGATGCTGTAAAACAAATGAAAGAGAAGCGTAGGTTTGTTTCACATTTTTGGTGTTTCTTAGGTCATATGTGACTAATTCTTCTGCGTTCCATTGGTTCAACGTTTTTATTCTGTCATTTGAAAATCTGACTTTTCCTGCCTATAACTTTTCCATGGCCATTTTTGGTGAAACAAACGTTATCCATTTATTGTTTCATCTTTATTCAGTTTTGACAATCTAATGACATTATTTGGCTAACCTAGATTCAAGGAGCTGATGATAATGGTTGATACTTGCCAAGCTGCCACTCTTTTTAACCAGGTATATCTTTGCCCTCTTTGTAAGGTTATTTCGTTTTTAGATGTAGTTGATGTTCATCATATCTTTACGGATATGCCAGGAGCTTCTCAACAGTTACTCCAGTTGATGTATCATAATGTACGAAAGTTGGCATCTGTCATTTGGATTTTTCTCCAACTTTGTTAATTTGTTGAAATACTTTTTTCATAGCTTCAATCTCCTGGTGTTTTGGCTATTGGTAGCAGTCTTAAAGGAGAGAACTCTTATTCCCATCACCTGGACTCAGATGTAAGTGCCCTTCATTATTTCATGAATGGAAAGTACCATTACGAATTTACGATATTAAGGGGGCAGTTATTCAACGAAATCTTCATATTGTTTGGGATTGTTTCTTCTGTATTTCATTGCATTGGTTTCCAATTTTGATATTGTTTTTGCCTCAGATTGGTGTATCTGTTGTAGATCGGTTTACATATTACACTCTTGCATTCTTTGAGAAGCTCAATATCTATGGCAATGCATCACTTAACAGGTACATTAACTTTGCAACTCTTGTCACCAACATTCTGTTAACATTTTTTATGGTATTTCTTTTCATCTTGAATATCTTTGATGACATTGTGATTGTTGTATTAACTAAGGAGAGCTATAAATAGCTGGATGTGTGACTAAACATTTTGGTTGTCTGAACTGCCTTGTAGTGCCTGGTTATATTTTGGTATTGTCCCTGTGTACGAGTTGTAATTTTTATAACAAGTTATTTTTTTCTCTGGATCTTTTTTTACCTCTGACCTTTTTCTGTTCCTTGTTAAAAAGGATCTCTCTCTGAGTTACAACTTACAAACATCCATTCACCTCCCTGGTGTTTTACAGTTTGTTTAGGTCCTACGATCCGAGACTGCTAATGTCTACTGCCTACTACCGGACTGATCTTTACCAACCAAATGTGGTGGAGGTAAGGAGGAAATTTAATATGCAATGTCACATTTTAATTTTATGTCAGCTTAATTTACTATTCTATTTTGGCCAATCAATACTAAGTAACCTCAGATTTAGATACTTGATATATGGTGGTGGCGGACTGGGATTGTCCATAGTTCACTGTTATCTGATCAGGGAAACGATATTGATTTAGATGAAGAACTTGCACCTTCTGGACTTTTTTTTTTCCCTTTCCGTCTCTGATGAACTATGTCTGTCTTGCGATGATATAATAACTCATTCTCCAATTTTTACTTGCATTAGGTGCCGGTCACAAATTTCTTCGGTTCAGTCATGGAGACCATCCATACTGATTCAGCTTACGAAGCCTTCTCAAGTAGAATCTCCAATAGTAAGACAAATTCCGACATGCCACTCAATCAACTCTCCGAGCAGGATCCAAAAGAAGAGCTTCAGAGTGGAAACATCCCAAACAAGAAGTTGAAAACTGAGGTTAGTGTCTAAACCCCTTACCTGGTTTTATCATAAAGTAACTGTGGAAAGTTTGAGGTGGGTTAGGGTGTTGAGCATGATTGAGGTCCCTGCTATGTTTGTTGTTGCAGAAGGAGAAATGCCCATATACACAAATGCGGGAAGACTTTCACGATAAACTGGTGAAGCTTGGAAATGTGGATACAGTGGTTAACCTCAGCATAGCGGTGATGGTTGTCGTTGTAATGATATCATCATCTTTGCTACGGTGATATCTTAATGAGCAGTTCTTAATAGAGGATGATGATGATCATTATAATTTCCACCTGACTTGATCTCTGTTGCATGATATTGACTGTTGGAGCTTCGCATTCATGTTGTGTAGATTTATCACCATGCTTCCAAATTTCCTCAAGATGAATTAAAAATATTGAGTCACATTCTGAAAACCTCACAAGTGGTGGAGATTACTTAGCTAATTACAGAAAATGATTCTCATACGTCAACACGCCTTTTCAGTTTCACTTCTAAGGTAGATCTAGGTTGCATGTTTCGCTAAATAATCATTGGGTCTCAGTTGGGTATGTTGTAGTAATAGTGTTATAATAATATTAACAATTAAAAAATAGTATATAATCATTTGATTAGAATACTGCAACTTTATTCTATTGTACTTGAAAAAAAAAGTAAAAGTTGGTGATATTCTAATTATTGTTCAATTAGGTTTGTTAATAAATAAAAAATATTAGTACATGTTTGGAAATCTCTCTACTAATAAAAAGTCATGTTTAGAAGTGGAAGAAAAAGAAATATGAATGGAGTGGTGTGGTGTGGCTAAAACCATAATTTAATAATCCAAGAGGAAAATGGCAGCAACGGAACAAAAAGGAAGCCATGTGTATTAATTTTGGTCATCTCCTGAAAGTGAGTATGACCCATTACTTACTTACTGACTTGTGTGTTATTGCTCTCATTCTTGATAACAATAATAATGAATGAATGAATGAATAAATAAGTGTAGACCAAGACACAGAGAGCAGTATCACATTCCTCTTGCTTTTTTGCTCTTCAAAACCTACCTGTACTCTTTTCTCTTTCTTCTCCATCAAAATTTATTATTTTTGTTTCCAATTTTTATGATTCTCCTCGCTACTGAGATCTGATCCCGTCGTGGAGATGGCCAAGATGGCGAATCTAGTCCCTGGTGTTTTGCTCAAGCTTCTTCAGCACATGAACACCGACGTCAAAATCGCCGGAGAACACAGGTCCTCTTTGTTACAAGTCATCAGTATTGTTCCCGCCCTAGCTGGAGGAGAACTATTCCCTAATCAGGGCTTTTATCTCAAAGTCTCTGATTCTTCTCACGCCACTTATGTCTCTTTACCTGATGAACATGATGATTTGATTCTTAGTGATAAGATCCAATTAGGTCAATTTATTCATGTCGATAGAGTTGAATCTTCTTCCCCTGTCCCTATTCTTCGTGGTGTTAGGCCTATTCCTGGTAGACATCCCTGTCTTGGTTCTCCTGAAGATATCGTTGCTACTCACTCACTAGGCTTTCTCACTGATGCCAAGGTTAACATTGATAATTCCAATGCCTCTTTCGCTTCTAAACCCACAGAGAGAGTTAAGACGTCTGCCAAAGTTAATGGGGAGGTTGAGAGACCACTAGCAAATAGATTGAGTCTTAGTATTGCTAGGGATGATTCTTCTCAAGGTAAAAAGCCGGCTGCTGCTGCTTTGTTCCGAGCCAAGTCTGCTAAATCAAGCTTGACTTTGGATTTAAGGAAGGATTCCTTGGGAAAGCTCAAGACTTCTTCAGGCTCTAAGTCTATCCCTTCTTCGCCCACCAGTTGTTATTCACTGCCTACTTCTTTTGCTAAATTTGCAAATGGGATTAAGCAGCAACAGCAGGTGAAACCAAAGGTTTTGGAAAAGGGTTCTCCTAGAATGGGGTTGTCAGATAAGGGGCGTTCTCTTCTCAAGGTGGAGAGTCCAAGTGTTGGGAAAAAGCTTCCCATGATTAAGAATTTCGTGCAGGGGATTGAGTTTGGAGCTAAGGCGTTGAGGAAAAGCTGGGAAGGGAATTTAGATATTAGGAGTTCGGATAGAACAAAACTGAACCTTTCCAAACGTGATTCAACCCCTGATTCCCGGGGTTTATCAGTAAGCTTTTCTAATCTTTCTTGGCCTTGTATTGCTTAAGGGTATATTTTAGACTTGTAAAGTTGTATTTAGACATTCTTGTTATCCTATGTATCTGCACTTAATTTGAATTTGAAATCTATTTGACTAGTTGCTTGAGAGAATAAATAAACTGGTTCTAGGTTCATAGTTCATGTTCATCTGTTACTTTATCAAACACTATTAGTTTTTCTCTTCTCATTTTGTGAATATAGCTTGTATATTTTTTGTTTCTAGGTTCCGCGGAAAAGCACATCAAGTGAGAAGTTGCCAACTAAACATGAGAGGGCTAATGTATTTGCAAGATCATCGAAGGATCACAGTAAGGTTCAGTCAACCAAGAAAGTCGAGACAACCGGAATATTGGACACCAAAGATAAAACGAGTAAGCCTAAATCTACGTCCGTCGACAAAAAATCTATTGCAGAAAATGGATTGCCTGGAAATTTGGTCAAAGTCCCTGTTAGTAGTAAAAGATTAGCAACTGCCAATATCCAATGGGGTTCACTCCCTTCATCTCTCTCGAAGCTTGGACAGGTATGAGCTTGACTGTTCTTGGATCCTCATATGTGCTGGGTTCATGTTTAGACTTTGAAGCATTTCTGGGTATTAGGAAAATTTATCTTTTAAAAGACCAGTTCACAAATTCGGTAATCCAAATTGATATTTGCAGGAAGTCTTAAGGCATAGAGATGCTGCTCAAGTTGTTGCAATAGAGGCCATGCAAGAAGCCTCTGCTTCTGAGAGCTTACTTCAATGCCTCATGTGCGTAATCTCCAACAAAAGTTATTTATTGGCAATCGTTTGAGCTTTTGATGTTTGAGGCTTTGAGGGACAAAACTTGTATGATTTTTGTCCTGAATGTACTGTTACTGCCTTAGTTATTTCTTAACTTTAGCCTGCTTCTCCTTTTTGTAGTATGTACACTGATCTTATGTCAACAGCAAAGGAAGAAGATCCATTGCCAGTCGTTGAGCAGTTCTTGAAGCTCCATTCCGGTTTGAAGAACGTTCAAATAATAACCGAGTCATTGTCCAGATTGATTTCGTCGGCATCATCCCCTGAAAATGAAGAAAACAGATCTGAGGAAGCTGTAAAAGCAGCATCAGAAAAGCAGAAATTGGCAGCCTTGTGGGTCCAAGCTGCGTTAGTCACTAACTTATCAGCATTCTCTGTCTACTCCAGCAAACCAGCGAAAGTTGCTGCCTCCAGAAGCAAACCCGTGATCATACTCGAGAGCCCGGGTAATAATTCCTTGGGTAAATACCGTGGGAATGTCCAAAACAGACCAACGATTGGATCTAAACTCGTAGCACAAGGCATGATCCGTAAACAAAGGGAGAATAGTAGCAGCCAAAAAGCCACCACAGTAGCAGGGTCAGAGTCTCCACCGCTAAACTGGGTGAAAGGAGATGGTCTAAACGAGGCAACTGATCTAGCGGAGAAGTTGCAAATGGTTTCACAAGATTGGTTTTTGGGTTTCGTAGAGAGATTCTTAGACGCTGATGTGATTACATCTTCAAATCTAAATCTGTCTGATAACGGGCAGATTGCGGGGATGCTGTCTCAGCTCAAGAGTGTGAATGATTGGTTAGACGAGATTGGGTCGAAAGAGGATGAAGAAGGATTACAAGAAGTGTCTAAGGAAACAATTGATCGATTACGGAAGAAGATCTACGAGTATCTTTTGACACATGTGGAGTCGGCAGCTGCAGCACTTGGTGGTGGTGGTGGCTCCGTCTCTTCTCCTAGACCCAAACCAATCGAAACCAAAGCAAAGAGATAAACACGTCGAAGCTTCCACCTGTTTTTTTCTTTTCCTTTTAATTGTATATATATGAAGCATACCGACGTGAAATGCTGGTATTTTTTATTCATCAGATGATACTCAGTAAAGAGAACCTATTGGTTCGAAAGATTTCAATATATTGAAGATTTTAGAGTAAGAATTTGCTCTCTAGTCATTTTGAGTTTGGTAAATATACGTTTGAGAAAAAGAAGATAGGATCGGGGGGACTCATATGAGGAAGTTTGAGAGTGAAAATAAGAAAATGGAGCCGATCGGTAGAATTGATTAGTTTATGTTTTCTTTGTAATAATAAAAAGCTACAAGGTCCCAAAAGGAAAATAATAAACTTGGGAATAATAGGCCCCTTTAATTGAAAACCATGGGGGTTGATTATTCATCTGAACAGATCTGTGAAATTTCAAAGGGGTTTCCACACGAAATCCGAACTCAATGAATCAGAAGCCTCCGCCGCACAGTTACGGCACCGCTGGTGGTGGAGGACCTTCTTCCTCTTCCAACACAATCATCGGGACGTTGAGTGCACGCGCCAAGCAGACGACGCAATCGATGATCGCCACACTCCGTCCATGGCGAGAGCTTCTCGATCTCTCCGCGCTCTCTCTCCCTCACAAGTACGATGAATCCATGGCGCACCTAAGGCACAACATCTCGTATTTCCGAGCAAACTACGCTCTCGTCGTGCTCGTCATTGTTTTCGTCGGCCTGATTTACCACCCGATGTCTATGATCGCCTTTATCGTCGTCTTCATCGGGTGGATTCTCCTATATTTCTTGCGAGACGCCAACGATCCGATTCTGATATCGGGGAAAGAAGTGGATGACCGGATCGTGCTTGGTTTACTCAGCTTGGTAACGATTTTGGCATTGGCGTATACTGATGTGGGCGAGAACGTTTTGATATCTCTGATAATTGGTTTGGTCTTCGTCGGAGCTCACGGCGCTCTACGTAGTACCGATGATTTGTTTATTGATGAAGAAACTGCTCGCCGTGGTGGCCTTGTATCAAGTTAAACCCCAATTTGAATAAACCGGTTTCGAGTTGTTCATCACATTTCCTTGGTTTTGCGTGAATTTCCCAAGATTCTTGTCTTGTATTTGTGCGTCTGTATTTTTAAATTTTGTTTGAATGTATTACACATCCTGGAAAAAAATGTTTTTTCATAGAATTTGTCAAAAACATAATTTCAGATACAAAAGACATTCATAAGTCACAAATAAACCATAGAAAACAAAACCAGTATGTTGAATTGGAGAATCCAAGAAGGAAGTTTGCATTTAATCTTCTTCGAGGTTGATAGAATCCTTGAACTTAGCATACAAAACTTTCTTCAACTCTGCCATTTGTGACACAATAGATTCCTTCTCTTGCTCGAGTTTTTCAAGGCTTTTGAAAGTCGCCTCTTTCATCTCTTCTATCCTTGTTTCAACCTCGTCCCTAGGCACATGAGCAAACACTTCTCCAATTTGAAACCGCACCATCTCCTCATCCGCAAGGATCAACTCGTTCCCTGCATCCTCTAGATTATCACATTTTTCCTGCAAAAACAAAAATGTTCCATCATTTTATAATGCTGTTTGATTCCCACATAATGTTTATTTTCCAACACACATCCAAAGATCTTACATATAACTCTAATACAACTACAGGTAAGAAAACAATTACAGAGATTGAATATAAGTACAAGTTCCACCAAAAAAAAAAACATGACTGAGAATGATGATTAAGTAGCAATTGTTGGTGGAGCGTCAACACCAATAGAATAGCTAATTAGAGCCTATAGAAGGCAGTGATGAGGGTGAAACGTAAGAGAGCTTGAGATAACGTATATGAACAAGGCACTCCAGAATGAAGTAATCAGTAAAGAATCTTGTAATAAGAGTAAGACTCATTAAATTTAAACTCAGTGGGTCAATGCAATAAGACAATTCATCAACAATTAGGTGAATCAATCAGTTATAGAAAAAAAAAAAAAAAAAAAGAACCTTGGCGAATTTGATATCATCATCAAGGAGGTCATGGATCCTGTTGTTCAAGCGGCTGAAGGTATTGATGTTCTGCTGGTCCTCCCAAGTGACCACCTCCATCTCAGATCCACCACCACTTCTCCCCTGCACATCAAACCCATTCTCACCATTACCATACGCAATTTAAGGCTCTTTAAGAAATTTTCTTTTCAGAATTTTTTTTACTTGCTGCTGCATTTCGTGTCTCCACTGCGAAGCCTCCCCCTCCAACAAGTTTTTTTTTTTTTTTTTTTTTTAATGATCGTGTCTGACCAGTTTGTACTAGGTTTGCTCACTCGATAATTCTGGTTACTTCTTTATCGGGCTTTTAACATCAAATTTTAATCGTTTTTTTTCTTGTTCGAATCGACTAGGATAATTGACAGGCCCGTCTCATGTGTTTTATGGGTTTTGGGTGATGGGCTATACTTACAAAATAAAACAATCAATTTGGGCTCTTTTCCAATAATATTTTTTGAATTTTTTTGTTTGGGCTCATGGCAAATACTTAATTTAGTGCCTGACTTAATTTATGATATAATTACCCAACAAAAACTATTTATATTCAGTATGTTGTTTGTCGTTTATGTTTTACTTATTTAGACAAACAACAACATAATGAGCCGTTGACAAACCTAAATCAAGACAGAGTTGGTTTTTTACAACAAAAACCAGAAACGTTTGTTGTAGGGATTCTCTCAAACATAATTAAAAAGGTTAGAGAATCTCCTTAGGCATTTAACAATAAAAATGGCAAAAGAAAATTCTACAAACCTACTTTTAAACAATAAACAATGTGTGGTAAAAACTGCACTAACTCATATTTTCTCTGTGTTTCTAATATCATACAATTAAACTTCACCAGAAACCATTTCTCTTCTGTACATTCACTAAATAAACCAAACAGAAAAAAACTTCTTCGTCCTTTTCTTCTTGAGGGAGAGAGATGTGGGATTTTCACAAGATCCTTTGATTCAATTTCCTTCTCCATATCATCCTACATTTGTTTCGGTGCCGGCCCCGTTTTATCTCTACGCCGTCGATCAGCGCCATAAGTTACAATTAAAGTTCATTTTCTAATTCTCGCATACATGACCTAACTTGTACAAGAAGGCAAATGATTTAACTTCTCGTGATAGATAAATCATATATAAACGTGTCTGTTATATCCTATATATATCAACAACAGCGGAAAATGGTGAGTGTTGGCGAAGCCTTGATTGTATCAAGCTCATCCTCTTCATCGCTCTGCGAAAGTGAAGAAGAAGAGCTTCAGAAGATGCCACTGGATCCACCGAGATTCAAGCCCAAGAAACGTCTCTCGAAGCAACTCTCTATGCTGGAGACCCGAAGAGACATTGCATGGGAGCGTCGTCAGGGCCAGATGGTCCATCACCTTGAAAAGAGGCAAAACGAAGGAGGAGATGACTTAACCGACGAAGACTTACGTGAGCTCAAAGGATCTATTGAGTTAGGTTTTGGTTTTAGCGAGGAGCAAGGACAACAACTTACACCTACATTGCCTGCTTTGGATCTTTACTTCGCTGTGACCCGTCAGGTCTCGCCGGTTTCTACACCAAGAAGCGGTGGATCTTCATCTTCCCGACCTACTTCCCTTGGAGACCGATCCTCCTCTTTTGGCAGTCCCATTAGCGACTCTGATTCTTTGAAATTTATGTCTCCAGGTAAATATCTTTTTCATCTTTTTACATTTTCTAAACGCAATTCCTCTGTTTACCATTCATTAGAAAAGTGATTCCAGTACTTTTTTGAGTGAGATTTATGTTCTTAGTCTTACATGATGGTGTTTTAATCTTATTTTTAAATAAAATTTCAGGAGATGATCCTCAGCAAGTTAAGACGAGGCTGAGACATTGGGCACAAGCTGTGGCATGTTCTGTTATACAATCTTCCAATTAAGCAGCGATTAATTAAGTGATTTGTAACAAGAGTGGGACGTGAAGATACTACACAAATTTGATTGAGGCAAAGGGTTGTAGAAATTATGGAAGCTTAAGAGATTAATTAAGGAGGTGGTTAAGACAGAGGAGGACAGATTCTTGAGAAGAAATGAGAAAGATGAACGGAGGTCTTACATACATGTAATTCTTCAACTTTTATTTTCGCCAAAAGACAGAGTTAAAATATTTTAGATATTAGGTTTTTGCTTCTTTTCCTTTTCCATTTTCCTTTTCTTTCATTTTAATTATCTTCAGTAAATTTGTCCTTTGAGTCTATCAATTATCAAACCTTTTTTATAATGTAATAAAGAAATAGACGACTAATGTCATATTATTTTTGAAATTTGAGTTTCTTTATTTAAACATTTTTTTCTAAAACCACCAAAAGGAATACTGTATATGAGTTTAACAAAGGGCAATTCATATAACCGAGAAATTTACAACAAGTATAACAAAGTAAAAAAATCAAATGAGAACTTTAGATCAAACTCACAATCACTCCTCATTTCAAAACCTAGAAGAAACGTATAGAAAAATGTATAACAAACACAAAGAATGTAAAAATCCACAACAATATTATTAACACCAGACCCAAAATTGAAACTGCAAAATTCTGAGATTATTGTATAAGAAAAGGGGAATGGCCATGATGATGCTGTACAATTTCCTTAAGCGTTTTTTTACCACTCTTGAACTTCTTTTAGATTTCCTCTACAATATCCTCCCCCACAAAGCTATTCAACATAATTGTACATTTTGGCCATCAAAGAAACTTAAAAAAAACCGAATCAACAAAAAAAAGGGAGTAGAAAGGGCTTGCCTTTGTGAAGGATGTTACAGGGCATCAACTCTCTGTATGATCTTGTCTTTTCATGTCCAGACTCTGCAAATGAGAAGCTATTTCCTTAACAAGTTGCAAGCTTTCGTTTCCGTGCCCGAGAGAATTCAAAACCTGTTCTAGAAAGTATAAGTCTCCCTTCAGCCTTTCGACTCTCTCATGTACCTCAGAAACAGATTCTTGTGCTGCTAGATCATTGGCATGAACCTCGCCATTTACTCTGTTTTCAATCTTCTCCAAATAATTGGCGATATATAGTCTCTCTTCTTCGAACCCAACTAAACAACTCTGTATTTTTCTGCTCATTCCCTCAGTAGGCAAATCAATCTCGGTTACCTTATCAGCAACATCAAGCTTGTTCTTCTTTTGCGGAGTCTGATCATGGAAGTATTCAATCTCAGCTTCTAAATCTTGAATTAGTTTTTCTCTCTCAACAAGTAAATCATTCAGTCTCTGTATTGCTTCCATATCATACTCTGCTTGCTCTTCCATCATCCTCAGGTTCTGCAAAGCCTCCATTTGGAACGACGCCTTCTCTTCCTGCAACCTCGTTATCATAGCCATTGCTTGGTTTGTAGCAACTGCTGAAGCGCTTCTTTCTTCCTCCAATTCTTTGTATAAACCAGTCAGCAATCTCCTGTCATAATCAACTTGTCTTTTCAACCGATCACTCTCACTTTCTCCTTCGACTTCAATCACAGCAATCCCTTCCAACGATAAGTTGCTCTCGTTCCTTTCTAGCATTCTCTTCTGAAGTAGCAGCTGCATATCATGATTTAGGTTCTTTGTCTCCTGATCACTACTGTTAACAGATATCTTGGGGCTTATATCTCTAGGCGACAAAAACTCTATCCCCCGAGAAGCTGATATTTGAGTAAGAAGTGTTTTAAGGTCTTCACTAACTCTAGATGTTTCTTTCCTCATCCATTTCTCTATTTGCTCTCTCCCGTCACTATCCTTGTTACCCTCATTGCCTACAACAATATTGTATGCATCCGCAAGATCCAGTAACTCACCTGAATATTGGTTTGTTTCCGCTGCCACCGACATTGAGTTGAAAGAAGAAGATTCTGACTCAAGAGCCGCCTCTGTGTGAGAAGTAACGTTTGGTGGAGCCATTTCAGACAATGAAGAGACTGTAAGAGATGCCTCTTTTATTTCCTTTTCATCTGATACACCTGACATGAAAATCATTTGCGTTATCAGAGACCATAACTATTAATATATAAGTTGAAGCGAATCATTAATTTCTAAAAGGGCTAAAATTTACAGTCCATATCCATTATACAAGCAAAGCTGGAGAAGAAAACACAGAGTCCTTAAATTCATATGGAAGTTTAGACTTACAGTTTTCGGTTGAATTTTTAAGCATGGAATTTGTAGAGGATACAACTATATCTTCTGATTCCAGAGAGGTAACATCAGCTTGCGTTGGGTCCCTCTCCTTCAACATCTCAACATAGGTTTCATTTGTAGTGAGTAATTCAGGAACCTCGTCTACAGAAATATCATGTAGGGACATAAGTTCAATTCCCTTTAAAACATCTTCAGGAGTTTCAGCAGCCTCTAATGTTGAAGTAAAATCATTCAGGCAAATAAGCCCAGACTCCTCCATTAAAGAGGCATTGGCAGGATTTTCCATAAAATCTGGTGTTAAGGAAAGATCTTGGAAGTGAATCGGCTCTTCTTTCTCTTGTGAAACAGCTGCAGAATGTTCCATGGTGCGTATTGTTGAAGTAACATCATTAAGGCCAATAAGCTCAGGCTCCTCCATTAAGAAGAAATTTGCAGAATTCTCCTTAATACCTGGTGTTAAAGAAATATCTTGGAGGCAAACCGGCTCTTCTTTCTCCTTTAAAACAACTACAGAATGTTCCATGACGCGTGATGTTGAAGTAACATCATTGAAGCAAATAAGTTCAGTCTCCTCCATTAATGAGGCCTTTGCAGTACTTTTCACAACATCTGGTGTTAAGGAAATATCTTGGAGGCGAATTGGCTCTTCTTTCTCCTTTGAAACAGCTTCAGAGCGTTCCATGGTGCAAATAAGCTCTGAATCCTCCATTACGGAGGCCTTTACTGGACTTTCCACAAAAACTGGTGTCAAGGAAATATTTTCGAGGCGAATTGGCACGTCTTTTCCCCTTGAAACAGCAGGAGAATGTTCCATGGCGCGTGATGTTAAGAAAAGATTATCTAGTGAGATGATCTCTTCCTCCTTCAACACCTTCTCTGATGTTTCAGGCACACCATTAAGTGGAATAAGCTCAGGAAATGATGGATTAGTTCTCCAATAAAAGTGTTGAAAATGAACTTCTTTTTGGTCATTTCGACTCACCAAAGGCTGCAAATGGAAATCAAGATTAAGCAGCTTATCGGTAGCCAAATCATAAGGCAAGGTGATGAACGAAGGAGTCTTATTATCCACAATTTGAAACTTATGATCCTCTCCTTTAACGACGAAACCTTCATCTTCTGATTCAGTATCTGAATGAATCTTGAGCTCACTGTACCCAACATGAGGCAAATGGTTAAAGCTGACACTTTTCTTGGGTGTAGATTGTTTTCCAGTTCCCACATCATCAACCAAACTAATCTTGGGCTCAGTGTACCCAACATGAGGCAATGGATTGATTGAAGATTGTTGCTTTGGTTCAGTATCTGAAAATACAGCTTCTGGTTCAGTATCTGAATGAATCTTGAACTCCGTGTACCCAACATCAGGCAAATGATTGAAGCTGACACTTTTCGTGGGTGTAGATTGTTTCCCTGTTTTCACTTTACCAAGCAAACCAATCTTGGGTAGCATCTCCGGTTCAGCTACCTGAGTAGCAGCGGGTTGAGGCATCCACATCTGATTACAACATGTACAATCTGTAAGTTTAGAGCAATTTGGAATTTTGCTTCGATCACTCTTGGGTCCAAAGTAATAATCTTCACCCAACTTTCCAACCAACAATCTGTAAGTTTCAGCATTTGACTTCTTGGTTGTAGCAAAAGAGAAAAGGCAAGTTTGGCACATCCCACGGACATCAACAAGCTTTCCATGAGCGTGACAGTAAACCAATGATGAGATTTCTGATTTGTGTATAGAGCAGATCATGTCCCAATGATTTTTGTTACAATGTTTTGTCCTCCCGAGAATATGATCAAGACTTGAGCACAAGAGACACGGAGATTGGAGATGAGAGTAATCTGCAAACCTGGTGATCACATACGAGAATATGGAGTTGGCAAAGAGCATCAACATCAATAGCCACTCATTAAAGGCTAATGCCAAAGCTCTAGCGAAACTCCGTGAACCCATCTGTGGTTTTACTGCAGATATTTGTCTAGTAGGTACAACATAAGATCAAGAATCAATCAGGTTTCAAATCTGCATCAAATGAGATATAAATCAAACATTTAGTGAAAAGTGAAAGTATTTGTGAAAATATCGAAACACACAAATTCCACTACCACTAAAAAGGTGAGTGGGACAAAGTTTCTTGAATACATCTATCTATTTATACAATCACAGAGACCCATTCGTGCAATAATAACAACTATTTTCCAGAATCCAATCCGATTTATAAATGATATTTTTCAAATTAGGACAAACAGAGACAAGAACAGAAAGTTGACCTAAACACGATCAAGCAAAATACATACAGATTTTTCTTCAGTACTGGAAGATCAACTTCTTATTTTTTAAAAATCAGCAGAACAAAATTCATACAAAGATTCCAACCACTTTAAAGTCAAAAGCTTGCCACAAAAAGGAAAAAAGAGATCCAAAAGAACAATGGACAGAGCAGATATCAAAATTATAATACAAGATCATCAAGCTAGCTTAAGATAAACCAATCAAAAGTAAGCTCTGTTGTATAAAAATATAACCTGTTAATCACCAGAGTCATCGAAAGTATATCTTTGGATCGCAGATTCAATTACAGAGTTTTTTTTTTTTTTTGAAATTTAATTCTGTAACAGAGTTGAAGGTGAAACTCCAAAATCGAGTAAAGTTGTGTTTTTTTGGAGAGAGACCTTCCCAGAAAACATTTATATATTTGTTTAAAAATTCAAAAGGCAAACCCATAGATAGACCCAGCAAGGACTGCACGTAGTCTTCACAACAATTACTCACGAAATTGTTAAACAAATATATATAAATTCCTAGTGAGACATTGAATGAGATCTATTTGATTGACCAAACAAGGGAAACACAAAGAGATCAAACATAGTGGAAACAGACTAAAAATTATTCAAATTTTACGTTCTCTTTTTTTTTTTTTTTTTACTTTTGAATAGTTAGTAAAGTTTTTATATATTTTCCTTACGAATAATAACTAAATGTTAGGCAAAGATTGAAAGTGAAGATGGAGAGGGACGGAAGAACCGGCTCTACTGATTACACTAATGGATGCTCAAAGTTGACCTTCCTCAAAACTAAGTGTTGACTCGAAACAAATTTTTATATATAATATATATATATATATATTATTAGGATCTTGGAATGAATATAGTTTTTTTTTAGTTTTTGGCATCGACATGAAATTTGTTAAATATAATGTTTGGTAATCAAATTATTACTTTTAAACCCAAAACAAAAAATTCATCCTAGAAAGAAATTAAAAAAAATGTTCTTTCACCTTTTCCAACAAATTAGTATAAATAAGTATCTTTTATATACCTTCTTCACTTACTATTTTAGTTTTTTAGACTGTTTTTGTATTCAGTTTTTGTAGTGTTTATGGAAGAAGAAGAAGAAGTAAACCTCACCAAAATAAAATGTATGATGTGATATGATCCCCTATGTTTTTCACTTCTTCTACTTTCCTCTTCCAATATATTGCTCATTTTTTTACTTGCATTTGATTGTTAATATAATTATAATTTAATTAATTTTAGCAGGCCTACTTAAATTTAGCTTTATTGGTTGTCCAATGCTATAGGGCCCAGACGTCATAATTAAGGGCCTGAGATGTATTAAATTCCTTGCATTACGAAATGATAAACGGAACATAGACAATGTAATTGTATTGAATAATTTAATGCTAAATTCTCAACAAGTTTGAGAGATGACAATGACTACTATACTTAACCCAATAATCTTCAGCGATAATTACGTCTGACTTCCTCTCTTTCATTTACACTGTCCATCCTTAATTAAGTATGGATGGCCTACGTTTCTCAGTTCATTATTATTTCTAATTTCTCAAAATATAAAGATCACACATTTTTTAGTATGAAGAAAGCTTTTTAATACATCTTATTTTTATGGACTAAAAGGCAACACGGATTCCCAAGATATTTTTCGAATTCTATTAACGTTGCTCAAGTTGATGTGATTTGCGAGCAAAAGCTCTCTTAGACCCACATCTTATATTAAGCATGAGGGTTGAATGCACATTAGCTTTATACTTATTTATACATATATCATACATTTGTAATGTATTTTTTTTTTGCTGAAACTTTGGATTCGACTAGGTAGATGATTCTAAAGATGAAATATAAGAAAACATAAATTTGAACGATGGTTATATACATTTACGAATACGAGTCTTAAAGAGGATTTTATTCTTATAAATTGAGTGGACAAGTTCAGATTAGTTACAACTTATGCGGTGAGCATTTAGCTACATACATATATATAAGAGAAACCAAAAATCATATGATATTTATGTCTTCTGGTTTCTTTATTTGTGTATATAAATTAGTAATCTCATTAATAAGATTCACAAGAAAAAAAAGAAAACAAAAGAGAAAGGGTCACACAGTTAAAGCATATTAGAGAGCTCCATCAATTGGCTCATCTCCTCCATTTGACCCCCAGTAGTTGTTTCCTCCAGAAGCCATTTCTCAATAAATGTCAATGGTGGAGTAGCATTATGATCATCATCTTCATCCTCGCCATCTTCATGATGATGAACATCATCACCGTTGTCATTCTCTGAAATCTTTGGACAAACACTAAATCCCTGATCATCCTCATTCATTCTTTTGCCATGACCCTCTTCCCAAGAACCTTGTAGCTGCTCATACGGAAACTGATTGTGATGATCGATGAGATTGTTCGTCCCGTTATGCAGTTTTTGTTCCAAGAAATTAGCCGTGCTATTCTTTGGGGATGCTCTCATCCAACCCTCGAGAAGGCGGGAAATGTTTTCGGTGCTTGAAGCATAGGTGGATCTATGATTAATGATGTTTCTTGTAGTGGAAGTTTGCAACGCCATGTTCTCTGATCTGCTTCTTTCGTCACTCTCGGACTTGTTGACCTTCTTCTTCAAATGTGTGTTCCAATAGTTCTTGATATCATTGTCCGTTCTTTGTGGTAGATATGAAGCTATGGATGCCCATCTTTTGATTCAACCACATACATATGTAGACAACTAGCCAATTTAGGGTTCATATATATCATCAAGATAATAAAAGAACGTTAAAAAGATGAAGAGATGGAGATCCTTTTGTCTGAGATTACTTGTTACCCAATAAGGCTTGCAAGTGAATGATCATTCCTTCTTCGTGACAAGTGAAGTTTCCTCGTTTGATTCCAGGTCTCAGATAATTTGTCCACCTCAGTCTACAGCTTTTGCTGCATCTTAGTAAACCTTTTTAAAATTCAAAGATACAAACATTAAAAGACATAAACAAAGAAGAAAAAGATTATAAGAGAACATGTTAAAAAGCTGACCAGTGTTGGTGGGAACAGATCTCCAGTTTCCAGGACCATGTTGTTGAATGTAAGAAACAAGAATGATGTCTTCTTCAGGAGTCCATGGTCCTTTCTTAATCCCTATCTTGTCACAGCATGGAGGCCTACCCATATTTCTCTCTCTTTAGATCTCTCTGAGTCTTATTCCCTCTTTATATATGTGTGTGAATATGCATATATACATAAACGTATTAAATGCAGCATGTATATGCATATATATATATATGTGAAATTAATGGTGACTTAAAGATGAGGGAAGAACTTTTAAATCTGCTTTTGTTGACAACCTTTTTTGGATCTGCCAAGCTCACGAGTCACTCTGCCTTTTCCATTAACTATTTTGCGTAGTCAATCAACGAAGATAGGTTGAGCTCCATAAAAAATGTACATCTTCCCTAAGAAAACGTCACTAAATTATTTAGTAAATGATCCATCAAATTTATGTATAATCGAAACATTTCCATAAATGGAACTCTTTAGCCTATTGTAGGTGAATACATAGCGTCTCGATACAATAAATGGCTTAATTTGGAACTTTCGTTGGTAATTACTTGTAAACATAAATGGAGGATTCGTGCATAGATTATGTATTAGGAATAAATAAAATGATAATCAACAACTAAAGGAAGAAGAGCCTCAAGATACTGTATGTTGTTACTTACATATCTGTGATAGTAGTTGTAATTGTGGTAAGAAAAATAATCAAAGTGAGAAAAGAAACACAACCTTTTTCATTGATTTTCTCCACGATTAAAGGGATTTATTCATCGTCTTTTGCGTAGAAAAAAGATATTACAATTTGTTTGCTTCTCTAGATCCATGTCTTTTGTCTACATGTATCATTATCACGCATCTCTCGTTGCCTCTATATGTTCAACCAATATTCTCACAACTTATATCATACATGCTGATGCTTACATCTTTCGTGTTGAATCAAACAAAATCGATAACCAAACCGGATGTCTAATCCAGAACTGAATTGAAATGTATTTATAGTCCGATTAGTAACCTTAGCCCAAAACAGAGACCGACTTTTAGTATAACTAACCAAACTGAATGTCAAAGAAAATTTTAGTTTTTAATAACATCTAATTATTAAAAATATACTATGTAATTTTTTTTTTGTCAAATACTATGTAATTATTATATAAATTAAATAATTAATTTTGTAATATTAGCAAAATTTTATCTAATGTCTAAACCCGAGTCTGAAACAAGCCAAACCAAAATTGGATTAAACCAACCTGAACCAAATAAATATATGAATTCTTAAAATTGAATATACCGAAAAATCAAAACAATAAACCAGCAAATAACTGAATACCCATCCCTCCCCTAGTCTACATGATGATGAGGACGATGACGATAGCAACAAAAAAAGGAAATTCAAACGAGACAAGTCTAACAAGCTGCTTCAAATTAGTGAAAGAGCAGAAAAACAAAGCATATCATCATACCATATGTCCTGATAACTAACACCAACGCTATACAGTATATAATCCATCTTTATAATTTCCTGAGAATTTTCATACTCTCCCACAACCATCACCGCATAACAAACCAAACCCAAACAGATTAATTTCCCTTCCTTGTCTATATATTTCCCATTGAACAATTGATACCATATAAAGACCCAACCGAGAAGTCAAGTGCGCAGACAATACCCGATAACAATGCTGATGAATGCCACTATGCATACATACAGCAGAGGGAATCCAATGTGCACTTCTTTCACTATCTTCTTCGTTCTCACTTCCGCCTGCATTATTGTCAAAATACAAGCTTTGTTATTATCAAACTGTTCAAGTTATTTATAGGAGAAACAAACAGCTACATTCTCTCACCAGCTCTTGTTGCAAGCTTTGTCTATGTTGGGAATTTATAGACCGCTCCTCCATTAGCTTCGATATGGTAGAATCAGCCTGCACCAGATTTTAACTCTTTAGCACAGTAACAGTGTACCGTAAAAGTTGTGGATTTCTAAATTTGATAACATGACCTGTTTTAACTTGGATTCAAGAGCATTGACTTTCAGCTTCATCTCCTCAATGTCTTTAACCAACTTAAATTCATCCAATGATTTGATACTCTGAGCATCTGTTTTCTGCAGCTGGACAACATTTCTGTCCTTTTGTATCCTTGGTTCACTGGGATCAGCTACACTGTTTGCTGAAGTTATTCCATTAGTAAACCCTTGATCCCTAGGTAGATCCATGGCCGTCTTCATGGGAGCGTCCAAACTATATGTTGCCTTAATTCCCCTTCCATCATCTGCATCCTTATGAGGCCTAATTAGATCAAATTCAGGTTCTTTTGCCATCCTCGATGTATCATAGACACCTTTAGTTGCCTTCAACTCATTAGCAGTATATGAATGTTCCATAAAATCCACGGTTCCCATTTTTGGGGACTTTGACTCCTTAGCATTGGTGCCTGCCTTTAACTCATCATGTCCACCCATCCAAGGCTCCTTTACAATCTCACCCTCCTAGGAAAGTAAGTTAGAGGATAAACAACCTCGTATAAGAAACTGCTTATTTCACCGGCAACTGTGATTTTCGGCCAAGCTAAAATGGACTCGGTGAAAATAACTACACTCACTGCTTGGCAGTTACTCTTCATATATTACTAAAATCTCAAAAGCTTGGTGGCAAAAAGGGATAAATACTCTTCTTACATATTGTGGCGGAGCAAGGGTCTCTGATTGACTATACAATCGATCCTTGAGGATGGAATCTTCAAAACCTGCATCCTGCTTCAGTATCCTATTAATTGGAGATAATTGGGGTGAGTCAGAGGGTGAAACGAGAGTGACTCTGAGTTTGTTTTCCTCTATGTGTTTGCCTTCCACTTTGGAGAACTGCCAAGAATAAACGAATATACAGATGTACTTGACAGACTAAAGAACTGAATTCCGGGATACAGACAAAAAGTGTTAGAATACTTACCATGTTAGCTGTGATGTCATCATCAGTTGTTTCCATAGGTACAGCAGTACTCTGGATTAAGAATTTGTCCTTGCAAACCATATCTGGAGGTGGTTCTTTGAGAGCTTGCATAATGACTTCATCAACAGCATTAAACACAATTAACCGAAAGCATTGACTGAATCTGAATGTGCAACTTGCAAAAACCCATTATCATCCAGTTTAAATTTAGTCATAAACAAAAATTCAAACTTGTCAAAAGCGAAGGTTTCATGTAATGAGAAACAATATGAAAGCAAATACATATTTTTTCCCCTCTCGAACAACTACACTGTGAACTCTGAAAGCCTAGGATCCTAAAAAAATGTTCAAATGCTAGTCAAATCTAAGGGTCAGAGGAATAATCCATGCATATGAAGACATTCCAGTTCATTTCCCGCCCCACGTAGACATTATGCAACAACTTATCTCACCGGCTTAAGAAATATAGGTGCAAGAACTTCAAGCATGTTGGGGAGGATATAACAAGTAGATATACCAGTGAATTCACAGGATGATTTTGGTGCAACAATGCCAACATTTGGACGGACACAGTACTTCTTCGGTGATGTGGTTTTAACCTGTCAAAGACCAATACCACATCTAATTTAGGTTTACTATCCAGAAAACGACTTTTTAATATATAATCTTTGATATCCTGGGCCCGATAGAAAAAAAAAAAGTTAAGATAAGATAAGAATGTGTTCTAGACCTTAAATGCAACATAATGATTGGTTGCATTGGTTAGCTGAACCACGCAAGAAGTCTGCTTCTTCGGGTCAACTACAAAAGAGGTTACCAGTTAGTTAGTCTTAATAGATAACAATTCCAGACGATATGAAAATCAAGGCAAAGATATTCATCTAACGACTTCCATCAGAATGAAAGGTACGAAACTAGATCACTGATTTAGACCACATACAAATCAAGCATCAGGAAATAGTTTGAGAATTCCTCCGACCAACAGCCACTTTAAACAAGAGCACCACTATGATAGAATTCTAATTTCTTACCTAGAAACTTTAAAGTTCGTGGTTGAATATCCAACAATGGCATATTCATCTTGCAGTGACAAAATCACTCAGCACCAAACAGCTAGCACTAGCAGAAGGATTCTCCCCACCCCTAATTCAACAAAATTAGGGAAAACATACTAGATCAGCTCACCATTCAACAATGAAACTCCAAAGGACAATCAAATCAGATAAAAACTCCCTTTGGAACAATCATAAAACTCGATTTCCAATTGCAACATGACAAAATCTAATCAAGCAGTCAGCGAAAGTTTTTCTCTTACGATCTCAGAAACAGAAACGTTTCTGAGTTCGCATTATCGTCTTAAATAACCATAAACGAACCACCGCCGCGCTAACTCGTCGACGTCGACGCGTTCTCAAATCCAAACGTGTGAACTCGCCCGAAGACTCAAACGCGACTTTTTTTACCTTAATGCGTTCGCGTTTCTCAGCGAACCCGCCGACACAGCTTGTCGGCAACGCGCTTTTGACGAGCCGGAAAACCAAATCGCCCTAGTCCCAAGCGTGCAGTTCGCCGACGATCTAATAATGTCTCAAGGCCCACTCAACTGCTCAAATTAAAACCAATAGTGCGAAAATAGAACGACGACGTTTTTGAGGAGCGCGACTCCACGGGATCCGTTAGCCAATAGTAAACTCACATCACATGGTGATTTCAATTTCTTAGGAAGAAGAAAACCACGAAACTCGAGGAAGAACCTAGTTTAAAAAAAAAAAACACACAGAAGATGATCAAGGAGGCAGAAGAAAACCTTACCGTCTCACCGGCGAAGAACCGACGGAACTTCAGATTGAGCGAAGAAGCAGCGATCGAGAAAGAGAGATGAGAGAACGATTGATTTCTCTGCAAAAATAAAACTAATCTGAGGGAAGCAGTGAAAGCCAAGTATTGAAATGTGTTTTTGTGTTCAAACATTAAAATTCAAAAAAAAAAAAAAAAGTATGGTACTGAGATTGAGATGGTGAATATTTGTTGTACCTAACGGCAATTACTCTACAACATTTGTTACGACTAAATATTGTCGAAAATTTTGTAACTAGCTCCTTTCTTTTGGATATATTCTAAATTAGATCTAAAGGTTTATAATTATCACTAAAACCAAAAATCAGACGAATAAACCAAAAATCAAGTGAGATTACGTTTGTTAGATGCCAAAATATGTATGATACTTGTGAATGCCTTTTTTTAATTTATAATTTGAATACTTTGAGGCGTGATTCTGATTCCGATCACCTTGCTTCGTTTTTAATTGGTTTTCTATCTTTTTTGCTTTTCCGTTCCGCTTTCTCACTTTTTTAAAATTATCTGTATGTTTATATTTTTACATGATTACGTGTAATGTCAAATCAAATGTAGCAAATCAAAAAGATCGTATCGTGATAGTAGTTCATAAATAAATATATTTTGTGTTAATCCCGAATTTTCTTTCTTTTCGCAAAAGACTTGAAACATTTTGTGGTGGCAATTCGTCAACCATATAAAAATGTGAAACAAGCTGGACTTTACTATTGTTGATATCTTTCTTTTGTTATAAGAGTAGGTAGAACTCTTCATCACTATATCACCCATCCTATTTTAGATTGTCAATTCTTGATAGAGTTTAAGCTATTGTCAAAGTAGTAGAAAAATGTTGAAATATTGGATTGAGTCAACTGTCAAATACACAACTAATGTAAATAAAGGTTTCTTCTACTCCAATGTCAGCTCATTCTTTCTATGAGTTACTATTCCACTTCTGACTCAGTCTTCTATGGCTTCTAATATACTTAGACCCTTTAGTTCTTATCAAATCTCTTATACGTTGTTCTGTTATAGATGCAAGACAGGAACTTCTCTTTCAGCTGCTTCAGTTTACCCATTAGCGAGTCAGAGGACGACAAGAGAGTGACTTTGAGTTTGTTTTTCTCTATGTGTTTGCCTTCCACATTGGAAAACTGCCAAGAATGAATCAATATACTTGACAGAACAAAGAACTGAGTTTGAAAATAGAGAAGCTCAAAAAAGTGTTGGAATGCTTACCACGCTAGCTTTGATTTCTTCATGAGGTGTTCGTTCCCCTAGGTATAACAGTACTCTCGATAAAGAAATTGTCTTTGCAAACCATATTTGGAGTTGGTTTCTTGAAAGCTTGCATATGACACCTACTCCGCCCGCCACACCCGAGAGAGATTATTTTTGGGCCTGGGCTTAGACTGGCGTTTTTGAGTTTCATGTTCCATTTGTAAACTTGGGCTTAATTCAGTCAAATGTTGCAGACAAAAGAAAGAATAGAAAGCCAGAGTCAAAGTTAAAGTCTTAGCTTTCGATTAAGCTGACGTGGTTTTACAAGTAAGAAATAGATAAGGAAGAAGAAAAACAAAAAGAGAAAAGAATCCAATAGCCATCATCACCTACCCAATATTTAGGACGTCGTGAGTCGTGTGGTTTATATGCAATACAAGTACACAAAGACTGAGAAACAAACAAAGCCGCATTGAGAATTCAACATTTGGTAGCTATTCACTTTCTATTCTTCTCCCAAGGGGTTCCCTGAGGTAAATCTTAGATTCTTTTTTTTTTTTCTGTGTTTAATTTGTTTGATCTCTTTCAAATCTAAGATCGATTCTTCCCATGAATCAACGAATAGATCTTTGATGAAATGGTTTTTCAATTTACGATCGGTGGATCTATTGATTCCTTGCATGTGTTTATCACTCTTCTGAATCAGTTTAGGCTTGAATTTTCATTCGAACTAGCTAGCTAGAGTTACTATGGATTAGATTTCCGATTTCATTAATGGGATTAAGATCTAGTTTTGGTCCGCAGCAAGCTGATTAAATGAGAAATAGCTTTGATGTTTTCCATTTTTTAATTCTTGTTTGTTAACCATCTTTAATGTATTGTACAAATCTTTATATGTTTGTACAGATCACAAAGGATACAAACTATGGTGAAAGGAGTGGTAGTTTTGAACAGCAGTGAGGGTGTTAAGGGAACTATCTTCTTCACCCAGGAAGGAGAAGGTTGTTATTTTTTTTTTCTGGAGTGCTTTATAAGATTTTTGAAGTCTATCTATCTTTTTTTTTTTTGCCTTCTTCTCAAAATTATTAAATTATTGTAGGTGCCACTACTGTGACTGGAACAGTTTCTGGTCTTAAGCCTGGTTTCCATGGTTTCCATGTTCATGCTCTTGGTGACACCACTAACGGTTGCATGTCTACTGGTAATTCTTTTTTATTTTTTTAACTTTCTGGAGGTTCTGAATGGATTATTATTACGTTTTGAATCGGGAACTCTATGTTTTAAAACCTTTGATCATTTTCCTATTGTAGGTCCACATTTCAACCCTGCTAATAAAACACACGGTGCCCCGGAGGATGATAATCGACATGCTGGTGATCTAGGAAACATCAATGTTGGAGATGATGGTATTCTTTCTCAACATTTGTGCCCCTCATCTCTAGCTTTTTTACAGTACTTAGCATCAAATTTTTGGCTACTTTGTCAAATGTGCTTTTTCAGTCGTAGTTTTTAGTACCATTTTCATCTTTGACCAGCTATAGTGTCCATAGATTTACATAAAATTCTTCTGTTTTGTTTTCTCAGGAACTGCCACCTTCACAATCACTGACTGCCAGGTTCATAGCTGTTTATGCTTTTTTTCTAATCCTGAACTGCTTTAGTGAATCAGTCTCTTATAAGAGTGTTTGTGTTCGTTTCACAGATTCCTCTTACTGGACCAAACTCTATTGTTGGAAGGGCTGTTGTTGTCCACGCAGACCCTGATGACCTCGGAAAGGGTAATGAACCTTTGACTATTGTCAATTTTGAGATTTTTTTTTTTAATTTCCTTATCATGCTAACAGAATTTAAAGGTTACCCACTCAATTTGAGGACATGTACGGGATAATGCTTATGATTCAACATCCATCCTAAGAACACTATAACCTAAGACTCATTGATTTCTTACATTTACAGGAGGCCACGAACTCAGCCTGTCTACCGGAAATGCAGGCGGCCGTATTGCTTGTGGTAAGTAAAACTAAACCACATTTTCTTACATCTTCTGTAGAAAATCATATGTATCAGAAGCTGGATCATTCATTACCATCACTGTCACCTTGAATTTAGGCTGAAACTCGATCACCTTGCATATCATCTTTGTCTGAAAATGTAACTTAGGATTAACTATAGATTTGCTCATCGGACTTCATTCCACATAACCACATCTTCTGATCCTAAGTTTCATTTCTAATGACTTCTCAATTGATCTAATAGACTCACAACGGATCAACTGACTGGCCTTTGGTCAACCATTTTGCAGGTATCATTGGTCTTCAGGGCTAAAGCTATTTCGTTTCAAAAGAAAGATTGTTGTAATAAAGAGGTCAATCTCTAGACCTGGGTAGTTTGTTGTGTGTATCGTTTGGTGTGTGACCATATCCTCTGAGCTTAATGGCTCGTTTTTTTAGTTCAGACAAAAAAAAAACTGAGAAAATTCCGAACATTTACTATTTAATGAATAAATAAGAGTTGGTTAATAATAAGTTTATAGTATTGACAATATCTCCGCATTTGCCTTCATGCGTTTATGCAAGTGACTTATGCTATCCTCATTTCTTTCTTACTAACAAAATCAGATTGGGAAAGTAAATCGATTATAATTATCATTCCTTCTGGAAAAAAAACGGAGTAGAAATTAAATTGTGATAATTGAAACGTGTTTTGATAAGTTGTTATGGTTTTAGATCCCCCGGTAAAAGAGTCAAGATACCTGACTGCTCATGAACCTTCTTCAGAAGAAGCATCAGAAGTGGAACTCTTGAGAGTGTTCTTCGTGATCCCACCATTATCAACTTTTTCTGTACAAACCAATATTTCAATAAATAAATCATCGATGGAATAAAGAACATTATTCAACACCGTATCCATAAGGTTTATCCGTCTCACCTTGGCTCGTGTCAAAGCAACGTTGATCCTATGCCAATCTCCGAGCAGTGAAGCAGCAGAGCTCCTTGGCTTCTCCCGTGATCTCACAAAAGATACCAATATGCAGTCTTTATCTCTTCCCTAAACCATGTGAGCTCATCAAAGGTTGGTTAGTGAGGAACGCGCGTTTACCAAATCAAAATGATCAAGAAAAGAAGAACCATAGGTCCGTTCTAGAGCCAAACCTGATACTTGTCAATAGTATGTATCTCCACAGAAGTCGTCGGAATTGCGTGTTTAATGAGGCTCGCTTGTGAGTTATAAGGAGTAATGATTCCAATATCTTTACTATCCACTCCATTGTTAACTAGTTCCTCTACAATCTAAGTGGAATAAGCATTAGCCCACGTTTTATTTGGTTTCAATGCGTCTTTCGTATTTAACTATACCTCAGCTATTATGGAAGCTTCAACTGGATTGTTGATAGCATTCTGATCCCTAGCTTCAAAAGCACGCAGCATATCTAGAAAAACATATCACATACTCTAGTGAAAAATCCAGCCAATATGGCATAGAGCTCATGTGAAGAGAAAGCAACTAGTTAATAGCTAAAACCTGTATTAACAAATGCAACTGTTTTGGTTGGCTCCAGAACCTGATGGAAACACAAAACCGTTAAGATGCTAATTAGATTATTAGTGGACACAACCTACACAGAGTTAATGGGCAACACAACAAATAAGCGACAGGAGCTAAGCTGAAATACTTGTCTATCTAACTAAAGCATCACATCAATATCTATGTGGCGATGAAAGTTTCATCGGTTTTCCAGGCCAGGACTAATTGCATAACTGAATGCCATCCAAATATCCAGAGTTTTAAGCAGAAGGAACGCATTTTATAGGTTAAAATGTTCCGAGTTGCCTCTAACTTATAAAATGTTTAAGAACAACGCACTGACCTTTTTAAGCCATGGCGAAGTAGAACTGGAAGTAGAAAGCACAAGTGTGGCATTTGCTACTTCAGCAGAACCGCAGCATAGTCTGTCTCCATATATCAAGGCATTTGATAGTTCCATAATACCTTGACACATTCGGTACTGCACATAAAATGTCTTAATAAAGCAGAAAGGCATACCTAATAATAAGTTAATAACACGTACTAACATAATTTCATCCTAGTAAATAAGGGCAACCTGGTTCTGTAGCGCTGAAATTGCCTGAGGATGAGCTTCCGATAACCTACGAAACAAGCTTATACCCATCCCATTCTCTCTAGCCTCTGTACTCTGATTTCATCCACACAACAATGACGATGAAGCTGCTGGGAAAAAAGGTGTCTAAAAAAGGTAGTAAATGATTACCTGCACTAGTGGCGGTAGTTGATAGTGGTCACCAACAAGTACAAATGTAGAGGCAAACAGCAAGGGTCCTATCGAAACCTGATCAGTACAAGGAACCATGCAATTCTTAAATATTATTCCACTTCAAATTCAATTTTGTCAACTCTTAACTTTCAAATCTTGTACATAAGTGGACTTGTTCAAATAATGGCAATTGGCTTAATTTTTTTGTATTCAGCAAAATTAATTTATGCTATCTAACTCCATAGCCCTCCAAAGCATATCAAAATATCCGAGCTGTCTTCATTAGAGTTGCATTTCTACTCAACATATTGGCAATGAATGAGGAGAGATCATACAGGGAGGGCAATCTGGCCAGCTTCATCAATAATGCATACATCAAATCGCCTATTCACAAGCAAGGGACTATTGATTCCCAAACAGGTAGAGGCCACAACTTTGACCTGGTCCAACTTTGTTTTGATGTCCTCGACACTGCACATATTCATAGCTGCCACAAAGATAAGTCTCAACTACATTGAAAAGACTTCGAAGTTACGATTGTTGGAAGGATATATTGCAAACCTGAAAAGCAACTTTCTCGGACTTCTTCGTGGACAGCCTCGTCTCTACCAATACGTAAGAACTCAATTCCCTGCAAGTTTTATAAAAATATTATGTCATGCGTGTTACATGTCTAAAAGAAGCCAATTGAAGTAAGACAACGATTTTTTCAGTCTTTCCTAAAGACAAAAACTCATGCAGTTTATTAGTTAATTTTCCTATAAATTCTTCTATCCTTCTATATGTAATACCTTTGTACCCTTATAGGTTTTTATGCATCATTTGCTAACAAAAAAAGAAGAGAAATGTGACATTACAAATAGAACTATTGAGAAAATCATATAACATAAGAAAAAGAATGTATGAACCACCCGATTCCGACGTGCACCCTAGGCACCATTTTTGTTGACATTCCCAATCACTAAAACAAATTTGTTTACTTCCACATACTGCCCTTATGTTTTCCCTTAGTTAAATATCATTTGTTGCTTTGTATAACTTTGCCTGACTTTGGCTTTCCCTGCCTACTAATAGAGACTAACCATGCACGGATGCAAGCAACTTGCAATGAGATACCTTCTAAATGTGCCATTAAACTACAGAATGTTCAACATCACTGTAAATATTTTAGAGTGAATGAAAGCTTCATAATCCACAAAAATAAAAAGTTTGGGTAGAGGATATAGGACCTGTGATTTTAATTTGATAAGTAGATTATCAACAGCAGTGTTTGTGTAAGATGCAAGCAGAATCGATGAGCCTCTGATCAATAAAGCTTTCACAGCATGGACCATCGTGGAAGTTTTTCCTGTTCCAGGCATTCCTAATATCAAAGCATAGTCCTTTGCAGTGAGTATCTGAAAATAAAGCGAGCAAGCAAGTTTTTTATGAGTCTGTCAAAGAATGAAGAGTTTCCTTCAGACATGCCTTAAGTAGAGCACGTTTAACACGAGATCAATGGAAAATAATCATGAAGTGACCTTAAGTATAGCTTGGCGCTGATCGTTATTTAAACTCTTTTCTGACCAAATATATGATATTGCAGGATCCTGGCTCAGTATTGATCCATTGTCAAATCTAGGAGGCTAAAGAGACATGGAAAATAAAGAAGAGAAAACAAACGTGTGAAGACAGGTATAAGAAACAAATGGCATCATCATCCAGGGGAAATCTGAAGAAAGAGATAAATAAGACCTCAAGATCCACAATCATTTTCCTGATGCTATATCCATTTTGTATGAAAAGCTGCATGAGATTGAACCTTGAACAATAAGAGGATCATGAATCAGTATCGTGACAACCCATGCACATAGGATCAATAATTAGATAAAAATAAATTACAAAATCACCTCATAGCCGAAAATGAAGTCATGAATTCATCCTTGTAAATTCTCCACAACTCATGAGAAAGATTAGATACCTCAGAAGAAGGTTCACTCCAAGGAAGACGTAAGGGCTTGGATAAAGAAACCTAAGGATTGAAATAGCAAAAAGTAAACACCGAACTCTTAGACATGTCTAAGTGAAGACATCAAGATATATTGTACCATACAAACTAAACAAATCTAAAAACTTTTAAAAGAAAACCTAGGACGAATGTACTTACTGATACGTGAATGCGACTAATATCTGCTATAATCCCGTTTGCAACGGTCATGTGGCTGACCTCTGTGCGAAGAATCTGGAAATGAAAATTGAAAACCAACAAAAGGGGAAACATCATAAACTAAGAGTCAAGGTCGGAAAATCAACTAGAAATAAAAGATGGTAATTGACAACAATACTCCCAGGTGGAATCATTTGTTTGATTCAAAAGTGATAACAAGTTGCCGCATGTAAGACTTTCAGAAAGACATGCATACTGGTGAGCAAGAAAATTGTTTTGAAAATTGGGAATAATGCTCTAACTTTATTGATTCAAGTTAACCATGACAAAAGAAGAATCAAGAAATTAATCGTACCACACGATCTCCAGTTCTAAGTTTGCAATCTAGGTCATCAGTTCCAGAGGTGTCAGTCCCACTAGTATCTTCAGTGGGTACTCTTTCTTTAGATTCATATGAGTTTTGACGTACAAAACGATAGATGAATCTAGTTTCTTTGTGAGATGTATGATGCTTAAACCCATTTGTCATGTCAAGAACCATAGAAGAAAGATAACTAGCTGAGTGGCTGCCCTTTGAACCATGTGGATGTGCATTGTCTTTCCGTAGAAGCTGAAACCAAACACAGATATAAGATGGCCACAGAAGAGAAAAACATTAACTTTGTCCTCCAGTAAAAATAGCTGGTATTCAAGGCTAACCTGCATCTCTCTAGCTTCCAAGTCAATCAGCCTGTTCCAGTGTCGGAGAAAATTGAAATGCAAAGTTGAAAGATGAGAAACATGTGTGTCAAAGATATCACCAAGTCCACTACTCTCTGTGTTTCCACCATCTGCCTGGGGCAAGCAGACAATATTTTAGAAGCTTCAATCCGATAAGATATGATGAAGGTTCATGAATGTGGACGGCCAACCCCACCCCCAAACATGCTTGAAACATGTAGTTTACTCCACAATAACTCCTTAATTGGAGTACTACCTTAAAATGTACAATATAAGGCTCTGAGCATTATTCTTCATAGAACCACGAAAATACCTTATGATAAATCGTGCAAACATCCAGATGGCGACAGTTCCGGCACATGTTTGGATTCTAGCATCAAAATAATAAATCATACCATTATCTAGTAAATATTACCTAGAAACATTGTCATCACCGGATATCAGGGCATACCCGTAACATTGGCGGCAGTTGTTGGGTTGTTGACGCCACGAGTATGTCATTTGCAAGTTCATTACGACGAATAATCAGACCCACCAGATCTGATCTTTGAACAGAAATTCCCTTTACAAGTGAGCATTGAAAGCTTAGTCACTCCCAATATCTTGATACCAGAGAAAGGCACACAACATCTTGACTTACCTGTGTCTGGTCTGACTGTAGATAGTACAGAAGACCATTGTCAATATGCTTCAGGTACCTGCAAAGTAGAAAATGTGATATATAATTGAAAGTGTAAACTGCTGTCTGTTTTCCAGCAAAAAGGGGAAAAGAAAAAGACAGGCCATAAGCACCTCTCAGACATAAGGAGCGTGTACAAGATCACCTGTGCAGAATGTTCCATTGATGACTGCATAACAAAATAAAGATCAAACACTTAGTTTTTAATAAGCTTTTGGAACTTTCATTTTCAACTGAAAATCCAGATAGCTCTATGTACAGACCTGACCACTAGGGGCTTTTCCAGATTTAAACTCAAGGGGCATTATCATCTCATTTCTTGTGTTCATGTCAGATCCAACTATCACTCTGACTGAAGCATCAATCATCCCTTTCAAACCATATTTAGGAGCCCAGGACATCTCCTCAATATCAATCACCTGAGGCAAGAATTTTGTTCATATATAATAGAAGTCTCATTGGGTGGGATTGCTTAAAATAAACAACGGTTATTACGCAATGATGTCAGATTATTAGCTTGGTACAAAAGAATGCATACGCTTGAAACGATGAAGTAAACAACTTTTGGACCAACAAATTGGTTCTGTTCTTCACCTGAAGAAAATGAAATCCTAAGAAGACTGAAAGGGAGAGCGTAGTAAGAGCTCTACCTCAGATATCTTAACCATTTTCTGCCCAATGGTAGAACCGAAATCAACATTTGATATCCTTGAGTCCTGTTATAAAGACCATGTCATGAGTTTAAGATGTTTCTACCTCACAAAGTAAAAGAAATATAAAAATTACTGGCAATACGAGCATGGTTATGTAATTTGTTATTGGGTATTTGTTGGTGAAAGGAAGTACAACAGAAGACTAAATAAGTGCTTACCAAACAAGGACATCCACGAGAAAACAAGTCCAACACAGAAAAGAAATTAAGAACATAACACAATCTCATATGTACGTGGCCAAGCAGAAGAGTAGCCACAAAAATTATGTTCATTTAATGAAATAGTGATATAACAGCCATAAGTAACTGAGGAAAGAATCATAAATAGAAAAATGCAGGTGTACCTTTGAATATCTGAAATGATGAATCCAATTCAACATTTTCGGGATAGCTTCAAGTAAAGTTGTTTTCACGTCTCCTTCATGCACTGCAGATAACATATGACCAGATAAGAAAATGATTAAGTGCATTTCATTGGGTCAATTCTTAGCATTTTCATAATAAAAACAGAAATAATTTTGAAGTAATGCGAATCTTAAAAGCACATTGAACAAACAGGTATCATACCCATTAAATTCAAAATTCTAATATTAACAAGAGGTATCCTAGCTAAGTAAGCGCTCCCTTTAAAAATAGGAACATTAAGGTAGTAATCAACCTCCACATGCATATAAGCTTTCAATATTTTTCTCAATCACTATGCTCGCATATTTCTGTAAACTATCTACAGATGGAGACTCTTGCGTGAGACCAGCCTGGAAAAAAAAGTAAATGGATATTACAGATCAACACATTGCAAGAAATACAACAAAACAAAATAAAACACTAATTTTCCAAAAGAATAGTCTCATCAAAAAGATCCCATACTATAGTAAACCTGAAAAACTTGGTGTAGCAAGGTTCCAAGCAAGGCTGCTGTAGCATGTTCATTGGATCTGAGCCTCTCATCTAGCACGGTTCGCCTTGGGCAACCGAAACTTGCTGCAACCTGAAAGGTAAGACAATTGTTCAGAACAAAAACAAAAAAAAAAAATTAAGTGCATAGAAGATTGGTATTCGTAATCAGAAACCATAGAGGGAAGAGAAAAAGATACCCTAGTTCCAGCCACAAGGGTATCAGGATGAACAATTAAGAAATTATTTTGATGGTCCACATCACACTTGCCATCCCCATCAAACTCTCCAATAACATTGATTGGATCTCCTGGTGATACAGTGCTGTAAAACCTGGTAACAACAATCCTCAGAATTTAGAAAGACTAACAACAAGAAAATGTGTAGTGATTCATCAAACAAATGGAGGAGCAAAGACTGCTTGCTATATTTGCAGCAACTGATCCTCAAAGCAGAGATCTCCCAAAATTTCATCTAAGAAAAAAGTACCATTCGTCCCAGAGATACAAAGCACATTCTACTCCAGTGTGCTCATCTAGCAGGCGAAGAACCTGAGAGAAACTTAGTCAGCAAATATGTGCATGTACAAGAAACAAACCTCTGAATACATGACAAACCTTATAAGGACATTGACCCCTAGATGAGCCAGCCAAGCCACGTTTCTCGGATACCTAAAGTACAATTCTAGAAATGAGTAACTTTCACATAAAAACCACATTGCTACCCCCCAACGACGATAAAGGGAAACCTTACCTCCAATACAAGGAAATAGCTATCTGAATTTATTGAAGTAGGCTTTTCTAGGAGAGCAGTTGGCCCTCCATCTACAGCGTATTCAATGACGGAACAGATGTTACCATCTTTAACTTGAACTTGGGGCATCACAGTCCCCACATCAACAGATGTTTTGTCATCAACTGAAATGACATCCTCCACTTGACCTAACAAGTCAAGCAAGGCCTACGAAAAGAGGCAATATGCAGAAATAATTATTGACATAATTAAGAACCAGGTTCTACAGAAAATAGTGCATGTAGTCTACTCTAGATCAACCACTTTTGGAAGTGAAGAAACATATAACATATATATAAAAATATACCTTTGGTAAGCATCTAAAGATTTCATAAAGTGTCAAGTCATACCTTTTTATGTTGCCCAGCCCCCGCAAATCCACAAGCTCCGCTGCATGTTACAGTACATGGGAGCTGAACAAAAACAGAGCAAAGTTAGGAAGTAAATAAAATGTGATCATTAATCTATTTATTAGGAAAGAAATGTACCTTGTTGTGAGAGCATGAAAGTGATGGTGGGGTCTTGAAAGGACTGTTTCCACTACAAGAAGTGTTAACAATTTCGAACTCCGCATCTGGGGAAGGATTTACCCTTTCCATGACCCTATTTGTTGAAAAATCTGGTATTTTGGAAGCTTTTTTTGAGGGTGAAGATAACCACTGTTCAACCTTGGAAGTTATACCTGATGTAGGATGTTGTTTCTGCACTAGCTAGTTTCAGTTTCGATGTGAAGAAGGGAAATGAAGCAGCTACCGAATCAACAATAGATAAAAGAAAAAACAAAACTCATACCTTGTCCAGAGAGCAGGAGCGAATGGTAGAAGATTTAACCCCTACTGAATTTTCTGACAACTCCATCATCTTGGGAATATGCTTGGCAGCTGCCCGAAGTCTTTCATTTACCGGAGAGATTTTCCAAGTTATCTCTTCACCACCATCATCTTGGCTTTGCTTTATCAGCTATCAAGACGTAAGAAGTATGTAAGAATTACACGACCACTAGTAACTCAATTATGCAGGCAGATATTATAAGGTGAGTAGAATTTTGCAATTACATTAGCCAGCAATAAGGAACAAAATATCAGAAATTGAAACCAAAATAAGAACAAAAGGAAATATAAGAAAAGGAACCACCATTCCAGGAGAGAATTTGAAGCGCTTAAGGTTTTTGGAGATCTCAGGAGATGCCTCTGTGAATTGCTGGTCCGCATCTCTGGATTCATCAGGTTTCTCATCCAGCGTTCCTTGAGGGTTTTGAGGCGTTAAAACTCCGGTGTTAGGGGCAAGACCATTCACATTCTGTTGATCAACTGGGTTGGCAGTGGAGGTATGAGAGTTCGAAGTTGATTGGGAGTTCTGAATATGTCTAAGGAACAACTGCTGGATGCCAAAGTTGGAAGGCTCTGAAGTTTGATTGGCTGAAGATTGTTTGCTTGATTTCAAAGCTGAAGTCTTGGGCTTCTTTCTTGGTGGCATTTCCACTGGCTGCAACTAATACCCCGAAATTCTGAAACTTTCAAGACAAAGTGGATGGTTCAAACTTCAATCTTGGAAAAGAAAAGGAAGAAAATGACATTTACATCAATCCCAGAACACAAAAATCCAAAGCAAATTAATCTGGAAACCACAATGAATGAAATTTGAAGTATAATATAAGTGAGTCTATAATGAGGACAGACTATAAAGTAGCAGAATTTTGGTGACTAAACAGCAGACGTGAAACCAAACTTTGCCTAAAACTACAAACTTAATATAATCTACCATTGCTGTACCGCAACGTCTTACGGATTCTTACATTTATATATCTTAATCTGAAACTCTAAACAACAGAGCATTAAAGTAAAGACCTTTCTCGCAATCGCGCTCAGAGGATCATCTCCGGAGACTCTGAAAGTCCAATAAATTCCAAAACTAATCGAGCTTCTACAAACCTAGACGAGTTTCCATAAACGAGCTCTGAAAAATGCGAACGAAGTTCAGAATTCAAAACGAAATAGAGAATCCGAAACCGGGAAAAACAAAAACCATTATCAACAAAAATAACTGTTTGTGAAGTGAGAAATTAAAACCAGGTTTCGTAGAAAGCGACACGGCGACGGCGAGAGAGTCGTGAAGTGAAGTGAAGTTTCGGTACCTCTAAGAAGTAAAAATCAATCCCGCGCCGCGATTTTAATCATATTCAACCGGAAACAATCCGGTTCATCCAGCTGATTCGGTCTGGGTTCCAATTAATAATTTTAACCCGGTGTAAAACCAAAAAAAAAAATCAACTTTTTAAAACCGGAGACCGTTTTTCATTAATTGGGAGATAATTATTAAATTGGCTTTTTTTTAGGGAGAAATTTAAAAACAAGCAAATTTTCGAGGAAAGACTGCAAATTTGTTGAAAACTCAGATATTTTGGTTCATATTGCAAATTTAGGGCTTTAGAAATTAAGCTCGCTGTTTCGAGCTCCGACGAACACTTCCACCCTCGGCAACCATGGCGAGTACCAAAGTTGAGAGAATTACAAGCCAACCTGGTTTAGTTTACTGACTCTCTTAATTTTGATTTCTCGCGAGTTACGACTTGTTCTTTACAAAATCGATCCCTCGTGCTCTGGCCATTGATTTCCAGGTGCGTTACAAGTTTAGCTTCCAGATATAGGTTTCATGGTTTTTGCGCTGAAAACGAGCCAATTTGTATTATTTTCATATAAAAGAAGTGATTTGTTAATGGTCACATCGTGGATTTGTTCTTCAAATGATTTGACACAGGTCATGATTGTTTGAGTTGGTAATTCTTTAATCTTCTCAAAAAAAATCCTTTTGCATTTCCACAGTTTACCACCTGCCAGCTAGAAATTGTATATTCTTCTTGGTGCAACCTGTTAGCTGTTGTGTATATTTTGTAATGGATGTTATGGTATCCTTATCTATTGCTTGTTCCAAATTATTTTCGATTTCTGGGCAATGAGGGCACTCTTCAA
Organism: Nasturtium officinale; assembly: GCA_963854855.1. NCBI lineage: Eukaryota > Viridiplantae > Streptophyta > Magnoliopsida > Brassicales > Brassicaceae > Nasturtium > Nasturtium officinale. Next base: position 2,398,807 of record OY978500.1, read on the forward strand.
TATGTTGGGATGTCAGTAGAGAAGAAGTTTGTGACAAAGTTTGTTTCTTGATGACCTCCGAAGTTAATTTAACAGTTTGATCAAATGTCATCCTGAGCTCGGTTCTACTGAGATATCTTCTGTCGGTTGGTGCAGGTATAATGTTGAAGCTAGTGGTTTCCAAGTACTCGATAGGTAAAGCTGTGATTTATGGAAGTAACAGAGAAAAGCTTATACCTTTTCTGTGCCAAACCAGTCGTGGGTTCCACAGAGGACAGGTACTCCACCATCCTTCCATTTTGATTACTTGAGCAATTAGTTTGATTTTTACTAGAATTAGTAGATGAAGTGAATTCGTTTGAATCCCGGTCTGTACAGTCTTCTCTAGTTCCTTGTGACCTCTGTTTTATTGAAATCTCTATCTGCTAGCAACCGACAATAAATGTGGTTTATCACTCTCTTTAGCCTTAGTTCTGCTGCTAAGTAAATTTTTGATGGATTGTATGAGCAGACCACAAATTCGTTGCTAACCAAGTTATTTGAAATGTAGCTCATAAGTGTAACTCACTGGACTGTTCTATCTCTTAGTGCTTTCTTGGTCTTTGATAATACCAAGAATTGCAGTCTGGCAGATATGCAAATACCTACATAGATTTTAATTAGGTTTATTGAGTCTACTTTACAATCACTAAGTTTGGGCTCTGTTCTAAATATTAAGTGGTGTTTCTGGGTCTTTTGAGTATCGTTTTATAATTGACTTTACCATTCTTGACAGCCTATTTTTGCACCGAGAAGCTTCTTTGGTGTAGAAGACTATATGGACGATGACACAAGCCGGCCATACACATACCAGAAAGAGAAAAAGTCTAAGAATCCAGACAAACATGTGTCGTTCAAGCAGCGAACAGTGGCATACATGGAGCCATTCACTCTCGATGTCTTCATATCAAAGCGATTTGTTTCAGCATCTCTCACGCACCGTGTTACATGTAAGCAAGTTGCTGTAGCGGGAACAAACTCAAAAGACGTAAAAGCTGTGTTGAGGTCAAGATGTGATATCCCGGCATGTATGTCCATAGGAAGGATCTTGTCTGAACGTGCAAAAGAGGCTGATGTTTACACTGCCTCTTATACGCCACGAGACCAAGACAAATTTGAAGGGAAAATCAGAGCTGTTGTCCAGTCCCTTATTGATAACGGAATTGATGTTAAAATTTATCTCGATTAGAAACTAAGTGTTTTTGTCCGTGCTGAATTAAGGTTTGATTTATTGTTTACTGGCAAACCTATTGATATAACTAAAAAAGAATTAAACCATTAGCTCTTGGGGAAAATAAAAGACAAATCATTGCGAAGTCAGAATTTTAAAACAGAATTCGAAGTTAAAAAAAAAAATTAAAAAGACAAATCTAAATTTTCAAAACAGAATTTTAAACTCGAATTCGAAGTTAAACAAACAAAAAAATAAGTAAAATATCCCTTGAAAGTAAGTTATCTTTGATATTAACTTATATACAGTATATACCAATCCTTAAGACAAAGTAGATGTTACGTCACACAAGAGAGATCTAAGCTGAAGGTTGACACTTCTTCTCGTAAAAGCGTTAAATACAAATAATTAAGACAAATCTTAAAGTTGAATCCACGTCATAATCCAAAACTTAGATGAAACTCTCACAAATTAATTAATATCCGTTTCTTTCGGTTCTATTTGGTCTATACAAATATCTGGGAAGTCACTTTTACATATTTAAAATATATAATTATATTAAATTTATATATTTATTATAAAATAAATAAAAACATATATGTAATAATTATCAATGTTTTAATTTTAATTCGTTGTTAAATATAATATTAATCATTACAGTGTTAATATATCGTGATTACGATTTTGTTTAATATATGATAAGTTTAAATAAATAAATAAAATGGTTTCGTATGTCTCTATTAAAATTAAAGTGTATTTCGTTTTAACACGTTAGATTTATTATAAAATTAAAATTAAATATTAGCTATTAAAAAAAATTAATTATTAAAAATATATTTTAATCTATTTTATAACATAGTATAAATTTAATATAATTATATATTTCGGGCACAAAATCAACTTCTCACAAATTTCCTGAAAATTATCTTCTGTTTTTCTAAAGTTGAATCCTTTGAATGTTCCAAATCTTTCTCACGCGCATCTCTTAATTCGCTTTAAATACATGTAAATAGAGAGAGATGATCATAAACCAGATTTTGTCATTGTGAAGATTTGGAATTCTAGGGTTTGATCTAACTTGAAATTTGTGATTTTAGGGTTTAATCTATAGAGAATGGGTGGGTGTTTTTCTGGAGATGTGAGAGGAGGCAAACAAGCCATTGGAGGGGTCCAGCAGAGACCGACCTCATCTATCCCCAACAATGCGGCGCATAACGACGCCGTCGATTTCTTCTTCAGATCTCGTGGTCAATATCCTCTCTTTTCCCAAATCGAGGTATCCAAGTTAGGGTTTTTGTCTTCTCAATTTTGTGTGCTAATAATGCTAACAACATAATTTATTAGTCAACAAAACAAGGGAGTAGATACAATATTGCTTAAACACAAAAGATTTGGGATCCTAGTTCTTCTTTTTTTGTTTTAATCCATATTGAATATTATACAATAGTGGATAAGATATTCCACATGTCTTGTACTTTTCTAATTGACTTGTCGTCAGTCTTTGTCCATGTTTTTTTCTCTCTCTCTTTTGCGTGGGGTTTAGTTTATTGAATCTTCTTTTCTTCAGAAAAAATATATATTATTATATCTGAGAAAGTATCCAGGCAATGCAATCACATAACTTTAATGTCTTTTAGCTTTTGGTTGTCTGTTGTAAATTGCCAAGTCACAGAACACAAGATAACTCTTTTAAATAGTTTGCAACTTGCTTCAGTGCAACCATTTTATATTTTCACTATTTGATTGGAAAAGCAAGAATAAACAATTGCACTACAGTTTTCCTTCCGATTTGTTATTGTGACGCTTTTAAGCTAATTCTTTATGATTTGCTAGTTAATAATAATTTTGGGCTGTGATAATAAGGATCCACGAAGAAGATTATGCCATTTACTAGATTGTTGGCAGATAGTAATTGTTTTGCTTATTGCGTAAGGTTTACACTGTTTCTTTTGCATTTTTATATTCATGAAATATCATACTTTTTTGTCACAGGTTTAATTACCTTTTAAGTTGTGTTTAACATTATGCAATTGTGTGTGTTTCAGTTATCTTTGTCGGCTTTCAACTTGGTTGACCGTGATATTACATCTAAGGTATGCCCTAACCGTTTGTTAATCAATATATAATCCAAAATATTCTTTCCATGTACTGGAGAATTGAATCCTGTCTACGCATGTGAAGTTGATGGATTTTCAATTTTTTGTAGAGTGATCCGATGGCTGTCATGTATTTGAGGAAAAAGGATGGGAAACTTGAGGAAATTGGCCGCACGGAAGTCATACTTAACAGCTTGAATCCTAAGTGGATTGAGAAGATATCAGTCTCATTTCAGTTTGAAGCTGTTCAGACATTAGTGTATTCTATCCTAAACGATTATTTTCTGATGAGTTGCACTAGAATACTTTGAACTTATACTAGTCTTTTTCTTTTCAGTTTTCACGTGTATGATGTTGATACCAGATATCACAATGTGCCAGTGAAGGTACTATTTTCATTGACAGTAAAATCCAGTTGATAAAGAGTTTTTTTCATTTTGATTATGAGTGTTACACCTCAAAATGGTTTCAACACACTGTATTACTGTGCAGACATTAAAGCTGCAGGACCAGGATTTCTTGGGAGAAGCCACATGTGTTCTGTCCGAGGTAAAATTATTCGATAGACACTGCTATTTAATGGGTTTATTGTTGTTTGGCCATTAGCTTCTGCTACTGCTCTTTGTGTATAATATCTCTTATATTTTTTCTTTTTCGTTACTCTTCCAATCACCAGATTATGACAAGAGCTAACCGGACTGTGACATTAAGTCTTACTGGAAACTTTGGAGCTAGTGTGAGTAGACATTTGGGAACACTCTCTGTTCAAGCTGAAGAAACTGTTGCTTCTAAAACTGTCGTCGAGATAAATTTTCGCTGTGTCAATTTGGATAACAAGGACTTGTTCTCTAAAAGTGTACGTGCTAACTTATGCATTCTTGTCTTGTTTGGTAGCAATGTAATAGTTCCAAATTTTCATCTTATTTTCTCTTTCTAGGATCCTTTCTTAAGAATTTCAAGAATTGTTGAGAGCAGTGCTGCAGTCCCGATTTGTCGAACTGAGGTAGTGGACAACAACCTTAACCCTTTGTGGAGGCCTGTGTGCTTGACTATGCAGCAATTTGGAAGCAAAGTAAGCTACTTTTATAACTGTAACTAAGTTTTGTTTGAAGTAATCATCATGTTAAATTTGTTTATGCAGGAAACACCATTGGTTATCGAGTGCTTTGATTTCAATACCAGTGGGAATCATGAGCTTATTGGGTAACATGTTAACCTTCGACCAGCTAGTGCGTCTCAGCATAGATTGCTTTTTGTTACTGACAATTGTACTGAACCTCGCAGGAAAACTGATAAATCTGTAGCTGAATTGGAGAGACTTTGTCTCCAGAAAGAGGGTGCAAACTTTGTCTTTCCATCTCTTAGTCACGGCAACAAGGTGCTCACTCTTACCATTTGTGTAAAAGGTAGCTATTTGCATCTGTTTTCTTGAATATTTTATTGGGATTTTGTAGGTTTTGAAAGGCCAACTCATAGTGGACCGTTTTGTGGAGAAAATTCAGTACAGTTTTCTTGATTACATATCCAGCGGCTTCGAACTTAATTTCATGGTTGCAGTTGACTTCACTGGTAATTCACCTTCTTTTACTGTATATATATATATATATTATCATCTTAGAAACCTTGAGTTTGAGATTGATGGTTTGTCTTCCAGCTTCAAATGGCGATCCCCGAACTCCAAGTTCTTTGCACTACATTGATCCATCAGGCAGATTAAACTCATATCAGAAGGTATAATTGTTGATTGTTTCACCTCCAATTCTTTTGGATGGAGTCAATTTATTCTTGCGATCTGCATCCTCAATACCAATAAATTTCTTGGACTATAAGTGTATGATTAGTTCTCTCGCAAGTGGCTAGTGAAATAGCATATAGATTTGGCCACTCAAGAAGTGGCTTTTGCTTATTTTGAGTATAAGGCCCTCGAGTTTATGATTGTGATGTAGTAATAATTCATAACTGCTTCTCTCCATGTGGTAATTCCCTTGATCCATCGTATTTTATAACCATAATGTGTTTTCAGGCTATTATGGAAGTAGGAGAGGTCATCCAGTTTTACGATTCTGATAGGCGGTTTCCCGCCTGGGGTTTTGGAGGAAGAACATCGGATGGTTTGGTGTCCCATGCTTTTAACTTGAATGGAGCCTCATATGGCGACGAGGTAACTTACGAGCATTGGAACTAATAACTTAAGCGTGAACTGGTGTATATTATTTACAGATAGATTAGAACGAAGTTTTCTCTCTTTTGTTATTTCAACATTGCATTATTGATATCACATGTTGAGTATTACATAGCTTCGTATTCTTTTTCCGGTTCAGGTTGTTGGAGTTGAAGGAATCATGGCAGCTTACGCAAGTGCTCTTCGCAATGTTGCTCTAGCGGGACCAACTCTATTCAGCAATGTTGTCGACAAGGCTGCTCATATTGCTACACAGTCACTCTCAGAAAACCGTCCCAAGTACTTTGTTCTGCTCATCATCACGGTAAAAGACTGAAAACTCGGATACATAATTACTCCGACCCTTTTCAGATCGAGTGTGCATCTGTTACCAGTGAGAATCTATAGCTTCAATTACAAATGGTGTGGTTGTGTGAACAGGATGGAGTACTTACAGACATGGCAGGTACAGTAGACGCATTGGTGAGAGCTTCTGATCTTCCCTTGTCAGTTCTTATCGTTGGTGTGGGAAATACAGACTTCAAACAAATGGAGGTACATTGTTTTGTTCAGTTAAACTTGATCGTTGTTCTCTTTGCAATAACAATATATAATCTTGTGGTGTGACTTGGCCTTGTAATTTTTTTTAGATTCTTGATGCTGATAATGGCCGACGGTTAGAGAGCTCTACTGGTCGGATTGCTACACGAGACATCGTTCAGTTCGTTCCTATGAAAGAAATCCATAGTGAGTATATCAGATTTGTTCATCTAAATTTTTGGTATACAAAGGCATATAAGATGGGTCAAAGTGTTTAGATGCGTTTTGGATTGGTTGTAAATGTTGGATTTGGTGGGTGCAGGTGGACAAGTGTCGGTGGTGCAGGCACTTCTAGAAGAACTTCCTGGCCAGTTTCTCAGTTATGTCCGTTCCAGAAAGATTAATCCGATCGGCGCTCCCGCGATTTGAGTTCACTGCATAGTCTTGTCTTGTTTGTTTTTTAGTGGTCACCTAGTGGTCAAAGTTATCATGATGTAAATTGACATGGATTGGGAAAACAAAATAATTATGGTTTGTTAGGAAAAAATTATATAAATTTGCTAAATGTATACAATATTTGGCTTGTTTGCATCCAAATAGTTTTCTTGCATATATATGTTTTCTAGATAATGGAATAAATCATGACGCATCCAAATAAAAATGTATATAATACTATTTATGTTGTTGAGCTATCCATAAGCCACGAACAAGAAAAAGAAGGAAAAAAAAAGAACATGTACGAAAGTGGAGATGCGGGGGATCGAACCCCGTGCCTCTCGCATGCAAAGCGAGCGCTCTACCATTTGAGCTACATCCCCATCATGCCTGTGTACATGTTCACTATTTAATAACAATTTCTAAATGCCTGAAATTATAAAGAAATCCTACTCTTCTACTTTCTAGTATGACTTCCAAGGATCAATATTTGTTCAGTTTATTCGGGTTAGTGTAAACTCTTGAGATATTAGCGATTCTCGAACGAAAATTTTGTATTATAAATTGAAACATGCCTAGATTTGTTCCGACCAAACAGGGGGTTTGGTAATGTTTTTGCGTCTGTGTTTAGTCATTGAACAATCACATGATAAAATTGAATCAAACCCAACCAAGAATCAATTCCGAACATTATATAATTTAACACATCCTGCAAGAGCCAAATTCTAAGCTTTAAACCGAATTTGATCCCAAAATTATCTTTAGGGCCTCTATTTTACAAGTTCCACAAAAGTAATCCAACAAGAGAAACAGAGCTAAGAAGACAAAAGATCAACTTAGAATTCCTGAGAAGCAGATCCAATATCTCCTTTGTTCTTGCCAACCTTCGAAGGTAAAAGAGTCGAATGAATGTTTGGCAAAACTCCTCCATTAGCAATCGTCACACTTCCCAGAAGTTTACTAAGTTCCTCATCGTTCCTCACTGCAAGCTGAATGTGTCTTGGTACAATACGCGTCTTCTTGTTATCTCTTGCTGCATTCCCAGCCAGCTCCAACACCTTTCGATACCATATCCAAACAATTTCAATTTCAAATCTACCTATCAAGAGAACTTATTCACAAATGACCAGATTCGTAATGACAATGACTAATAAAATACCTCGGCAGCGAGGTATTCAAGAACGGCGGAGAGATAAACCGGAGCTCCGGCACCGACACGCTCTGCGTACTTTCCGGCTTTAAGGAATCTGGCGATTCTTCCGACGGGGAATTGAAGTCCGGCTTTGGATGAACGAGATACGGATTTCGTAGCCTTTGGCTTTCCTCTACCACCTTTGGTTGTTCCACTTCCTGCGCCACTACTCATTTTCTACTTTGTAGTTAGAACTGAAGAACGATTTACAGAGGTTTTGCAGAAATCGAAGAGAAAATTAACAGGTGATGTGTAGGTACGAAGATGATGAGCGGCTTAGGGTTCTTGCCGCTCTCTATATATAAGCCGAAAGGATTTAACTCTTATTGGTTAGTATTATATACCGCGGATCGTCAGCGTGGCACCATATCTAGCCTTTAAAATTGTGTGTGATTTTTCGTCCGTACATCTGTTTAATTTTAAGAAAAGGAAAAATAAGAAAATTTTATTTGTCAGAAATATCCCTCAACTATTTATCATTTCCATTTTAAAACCTTAATAATTATTTTCGATTTTAGATCCTGCCGTTGATTAAAATCTCTCCATGATTAAAACTGTAAACGGATTCCGTTAAGCAGACGTTGGCATTAAACTCATGATGACGTATTTGTTTAGATATATAAAATTATAAAATACTCAAAAACAAAACTACATACAGCTCAGCATCTGCATTATTAACATTAATAGAATTCAATATCTAAGACCATTTCTTTACAAATTCAATGGAGTTTCTTCCAATTTAAATATTAAAATTTAATTTAATTTTTAAAATTGACTAATCATATTTTGACACATGTAAAAACTTTGATTTTAAGAGGTTCTTAAAGTTCTGTTTTAAAATACGTATCTCATGTTTTTATTTAACTGTTACCTTTTTAATTATTTTTTTAATATCAAAAACCCAGTTAAAATCTCCGAGTTGCTCTAACCGCCATCTATTGACCGTTTTGAGACCGCATCAGTTTTTTCATAGCACTCAAAATTAAGAAGAAACCTTACTAATGTGATCTTCCATCTCCGTTTATAATGTAAGAACGTAATTTCTACAATAGGGCAACTGAATAAATTGTAAAGTTAATTATATATAAAATAATACCATTACAGGAATTATGAAAGAGATTTGCAGAGGCGATATATGATCTCTTTCCTTAATTCTGAAAACGCCCCGTAGTGTGACGGATTAATGACGTTCCGAATCCTAGGATACAACTGCAACTATTCTGTTTTGCACAACCCAAGAACAGAATCTAACGAACGCTTTTCTGTGTTATACTCTCAAAGAAAAACAAGAGAAAAGAAAGGAAAAGAGAGTGAAGAGATTGATAGTTTGTGTGAAATGAGGTCTTTTCTATTAGAACTTGTTATTAGCATGATATCTTGTTGTTATTATCAAATGAAAAGAAGAGTGGTGTTTTTATAGCCACCCATGGAGGAGCAGCTGTGATCTCAGCCATTATGGTTTGATCTGCTATTATTGTCTTTACCTTTATGGCTTGACCAATAGTTATAGCCTCAGCCATTATGGTTTGACCAGTGGTTATGATAATAGCTATTATAGCTAAATATGCATTTATCTCAATGAAATAATTATAAACATTAAGATAGAAGACCAGTCAATATTTGACTTGGTTTGTATGACTTTTAGTCAAATTTCTTATGCTTCATTATCTTTATAATTTATATAAGATATCCACTTAGAAACCTCCATTTCTTATTCAAACTAACATTAATTTTGACAATAATCATTTGTCTAAAATTAAGTTCCAACAATCCCCCACATGAATAGAAATGACTCTAAACATATGACGTCTAAACTTGACAGACTCGACTAGACAGACTTAGACAGAAGGACTTTTGAGAGTATAAACAAAAAATCACTGCATCTGAGCTGGTAGCATTTTCAGCTTTGAACCACTCATAGTGAATAACTATCGGATTTACTTGACCAGAAAGTGACATGATGTCTTGAACCTCCCGGACTTTTATGTAAACCAAGACAATAATTATCACACAGTTTCATTTTCTCACAGAACTAGGTTCTCTATTGTGTTCATTGTGGCCTTGAACTTGCCTGGTTATTCATGAGTGAATTTAGAGAATATAACTTTAACTTCATTCTCCTAGAAACGGCCTCATTTCACACTCACTAGGTGATCGCCATGAGACTTTATTTTTAGAAGTATCATGTAATACTCCATGAATATTTCAAAGCTATGGACGAATCATTAAAAGCTAACGCTTATCCTTATTTATATACAGAAAGCACTGTGCATCATCTTGGAAACTGAGTAGTGACGTAAAGTCTATCAGTGCTTTTATTAGATTTTGCTTGATTTAGTTTTCCCTTTGAACCTACTTCTTGGGATCTCCAGTCATGTAGGTAGGGTTTCCATCAAACATCATATGTGGTTATAGGCAATAAACTCATTCCCTTTGATGATTTTTAAATTTTGATCATGAGCCTAACCTTTAGTAAATGGATCCGCTAAGTTGTCGGCTGATTGTAATCGATCGTTATTACACAATTTGAGATCAAGTATCGAATAGATTTATTTTATTTTCTGATGTGGAAATATTTACTATTTAGAGATGATTCAGTATCCGTATTATAGCCTATTGACTATCATAGTGTACACGTATTGTCAGAACTGATTTCTCGTATAATGAAATATAATTCATTCATTTTGGTCCTAGTGTGACCATTTTAGAATGTGGTGCTGAAACTTTTGTCACATACCCCCACACTTTCAGGTATTCATACTGTGTATTTTACCTTTAAAAGTTTATATAACATTTTGTCAATGACTTTTTGTGGTAAACAAATCTTGCCTCCATATTTCCTGAGATAACTAAAGATCTAGCTGTTATAAATGTTTATAAACATTTTAGTTTTTGCCAACTTTATAAGCTTTTGAGTCTTTATAAACTTCTTGAGACTTTTACTTTATAAGCTTTTCTTTAAGTATTATAAGTTTTTATTATCTTTTAAGCTATAAGTTGTATAGGCTTTATAAGATTTTTACATAATTAGGAAAAATAATGAAAATATTTTTTTGAATCGCTACTAGGCGTTTTCAAAATATTTTATATTTTCCTTTATTTATTAATTTTTCAAAAAATAATATTTGTTTTCAATCGCTGTTTAAAGCGTATACAAATCATTTTATTTTTTCGAAAGAAGATAAATAATATTTTTTAGAATTCGCGATAAAGCGTAATTCAAACGATTTTTTATCATTAAGATCTCTATTTGAGAAACTAAATATTTAAAATAGTATTTAAAATATTTAAATCACTAAAATTTAATATATAAAATAACTTATGAATTGCTAGAAGCATTTCAAAAAATGTTTTTCGCATATTTATTTTATTTCCTGAAAATAATATTTGTGTATATTGCTTTTAAAAGCATGTACAAATTATTTTTGTTTTTTCAATAAATAAATGAGTTTTTAAAATTTGCAGTTAAGCATAATTCGAAAGATTTATTTTTCTTTTTCAGATCTTTAAGACCATATTTTGAGAATACGTTTCGCGAAACAAATCGCATAAACCATTTCGTCAAAAAATATGTAAGAGTCTGTAGGTTTGAAAATGTTCCGCCAAATTGCTAGATAAAGCAATCGCAGAAGCGTCATAAAAAATATTAATATTTTTTCTCTTTTTCGAACAAGAGACGGGTTAGAGAAAAAGCAGAACAAAATGTAAGATTTTCATTCAACCTGTTCTTATCAAAAACTTGACAATTAATCAGTTTTTCGTTAGTATAATTACGAAAAAATTTCAGAATTAAGATTGTAAGAACGCAATTTCTACAATAGGGCAACTGAATAAATTGTAAAGTTAATTATATATAAAATAATACCATTACAGGAATTATGAAAGAGATTTGCAGAGGCAAGATATGATCTCTTTCCTTATGGTTTGATCTGCTATTATTCTCTTTACCTTTATGACTTGACCAGTGGTTATACCCTCAGCCATTATGGCTTGACCAGTGGTTATGATAATAGCTATTATAGCTAAATATGCATTTATCTCAATGAAATAATTATAAACATTAAGATAGAAGACCAGTCAATATTTGACTTGGTTTGTATGACTTTTAGTCAAATTTCTTATGTTTCATTATCTAAGATATCCACTTAGAAATCTCATCATTAATTTTGACAATAATTTTGACAATAAGTGGCATGAACAAAATACTCAATGAGGCAATTATTAAAAAAGAAATGAATAATATGAAAGCGACCAATGAACCATGGATAAATAAAAATTTGAAGACTATTTAAAGTTAGGATAAGGATTAAGGAGCAATGAAAGAAGATGGAATCTGAAAGTCTCGAATCCCCTCTGCTGAATAACCAAGAAGAAGCAAGAAGCCCTTCTCCCTTCACTATTGGTCTTCTTCTTAGCTCATCCGTCGCTGTCGCCGGATACTTCTGTTATGGCTGCGCCGTGAGATCTCATCATCTCTCTTTCCTTTTCTCCTTTTCCTTTCTTTCATTTTTATCTCCTGGTGATCTTAGATTTTTCAATTCAAGTTCATATGAGTACTTCCTCAAGAACTTCAATATGGAGTTAAAAATAAACGTCTCAGTTTAGATATTTCTCCTTAATAATTTGTGTGATACCAGCTTATCATTACTATTTTGGCCTTTTTTTATCAGAGATATTTTGGCCTTTTTAAAAATATAGTATCAATCTTATTGAATGATGTATTCCTATTTTGGCCAGTATTCGTTTTTCACTTCACTAATGACAAAAGGAGGAATGATCACGGCCGCGTTTAGCGGGAAAGTAGCTGCACTCAGTGGTCGTCGACAGGCAATTTTTGTTGGATTGGTTCCGTTTTTATCTTTTTGAGTTTGTTGGATCTTATTAGATGACGTCATATTATATCGGTCTCAGACAATGTACATCTCAGATGTTTGCTCCATCTTTGGTTGGCTCGCTGTAGCGTTTGCACATGTTTCTCCAAGTCTCAGACCTTCTTTAAATATATATATATATATATAGGCTTTAAACAAGGAAATCATGGTCAAATATATTTTACTAAAATTTTGACTAAAGGACATTTGTGTAAATAATAAAATATTTACATCATTGCATTAACAAAACGGGAAATCTAAGTTTTCAATTGAAAATGGAATGTAAAATATCTTTGACTAAATTTGTTTGATTAAAAAAGCAGAACGGACACGCGGCATAATTACATTAGAAAATAAACTAAGTTACCAAATTAAACGGAATAGGATAATTTGACCAGAAAGCTTTGAATAAGAATTAGAAGGGACTTTTAAAGATTGAAGAGTGTATATAAAGGGCCACTAAGCTAGTCCCTATCGAATGAGGGATCCGTGTCGGTTTAGAAAAAAAATTGTCTCTCCCTGAAACTTCCGAGAGAAGAATATTGAAGAAAGTGTCATGGTGATTTCGACGCTTTCTAGGTGTATTCTCTTCTCATGCCTTTTGAATCTTTTTTAACTTTTGTTTTGTTTAACTGTTAAAGTATCAAAGACTTGTTTAACAATTTGTATTAAAAAATTAATTAACAAACATTCTTGATTATCCTGTAGGTTTCGCGCTGACATGGACACCAAAGAGCTTCAAGCTTTTTGTGTCACTTTGGCAAAGTAAGTTCTTTTATCTCAGTTTAAACCTAAATGTGCTATTTCTGAGTTTCGAGTTTTGACTAACAAAACAATTATCTTTCATTATTTCATTGAGAATTGCAGAGAAATCGATTTAAGAGTTGGGAAGAATGAAGTTCCAGAGAATGTTCAAGAGTTGGCTTCAACCCTCAATCATGTTTGTTTTCTTTCTCTCTTTTCTTTAATTTTGGATTGTGATTTTTCAAGGTTAGTATACTCGGACTCTTAGTGTTCTTGTTTCTGTGTTATATGGTGAAGGTGTGCCGACGTAGATGTGATGATCCTCAAACGATGGCGGTGATAATGATGCTGATGATTTCAGTCAAGGTAACTTTTTTGTGTTTGTGAAAGATTTCTGCAATGTGCTTTAGCTTTAGTCATTTTGACAGAACCACTGGACTTGGAATTTTACTGGCATAGGTATTGGGTCCTGTATATATAATAGTGTATTCTTCTGTGTCTTGCACAGAGTGCTTGTCTGCTTGGATGGTTCCCGCATAGAGAGACTCAAGGGCTGTTGGGTATTATAGACTTGGTATGTTTTGTTTGATCCACCCCAATGTCTGATTAAAGAATAATCAGGATTTTGTACATAATGATGTTTTTTCTTCTTCTTCAGATGTGGAATAGTTTCAGCAGTCCTGAAGATGGCATCCCTAGTGTAAATAGTCCCATCAATCTAATGCCGCAGGTCATGGAGAGGTAGGCTTTCAAGTTCTTTTGATATTTTACCTTATGAGGGTTGAGTAATCCAATGTATTTGACAGCTTCTTTGGCTGTGTTCATTCATGGAGAGGTAGGCTTTCAAGTTCTCATCTTTTTCTGTCTATAGGTTCTATCCATTGGTGAAGCTGGGGCATGTTCTTCTTTCTTTTGAGGCTAAGGTGACTTTATTTACCATTCAGATCTAAGCAGCTTATTAATGTGCGCTTTAGCTAGCTTTGTTTCTTCTTGCAGCCAGAATCAAAAGTATTGGTGAAGGACTTCCATATTTCGAAGAATATGCAACATTCTCCCAATGAGAAAGTGGTATGTTTTGGAATTTGAGTTGTCGTTGTGTTAATTACTGTGCTATTATTGGTACCAGATTTTGTGGCCTCAGTTAAATTTGCTTGGTCCCTCATTGTGTCTGTGCATGTTTGTTTTTTCCCCGCATATATCTTTTCAATACAGTTTAGTAAGAAGATGCATGAATGTCAATCCAAGCTTATCTTTCAGCTTTGCTTGTTGTATACTTGTATCACTTCAGCATTCTATATTTATGAATCTTTGTTTATGTACCTGCTTACTGTGCTTAATAGTTTATCAAGGAATCGTGCTTTTTCTTCAGGGATTATTTGTTTTCCGGACAGAGGACATAAGCAAATCAAATTGTATTGTACATCCCCAAGAAGTCAGGTGTGGTTAATATGTTTTCCATTTTCCGCTGTCTGTTTGTGAAGCAGTTTTTGCAAATTAACCATATTGGTTTACATATGAAAATTACAGTTTTTTGTTGAATGGAAAGGGCGTTGAGAATAGAGTTAACACCTCAATGGTTTGTTCATTTCTTTTGTTTCTCGGATGTTACTCTGAAGTACTTATTTTGTCTTTTTCTTTTATGAAAATAGTTGTTATGTTACAAGTAAATGTTTATTGTAATTTCTTTTCAGAATTCTGGGCCACAGCGTCCAACGAATGTTACAACCTTAGTCAACGCTGGGACAAATGTTCTGCAAGCAATAGGATGTTTTGGAGGTTTCTGTCAAAATGAAGATTTATTTCCTCTCCTCATTTTCAGTAATAATGGACCTATACCCTTTTTGTTATAGGTAGTTACTTCATTGTTATTGCCTTCATGGATGCCATACCGCTGCCTGCCAAACCGTTGCTGGAAGATTATGTTTATTCTGGAGTCATTGATTCAAATTCAGGTATATTCAAGAGTAATTAGTTACTAAGAGAAGAAGCTATCCACTTAATGTTTATTGCTATCTACACATATGGATTCATCAGATCATTTAGCCATTCACATTCATACAATTGTATTCCGGCAACTTTTCTCTAGATCAACCTTTCTTTGTTTTTTTGTTGTCTGTAGATTGTGACATAGTTGAGGGGCCTTCAAGGATATCTCTCAGTTGTCCTATCAGGTAGCCAGGGATGCTTTTCGTATGTAACTTTTTATCTGAAGAAGTTGCTTTGACAGCTGCCTCAACCTTTTAATATTTACTCATCCTCATAACAGCCAAACGCGTATCAAACTTCCTGTGAAGGGTCATGTCTGTAAACATCTTCAGGTGATGCATTTTTTGTTCAGCATAATATTTGATACTATCATTCTTGTTTTTCCCTTGTTTAAATCACCATGAAGAGAACTATTTCATCAATACATATCATCCAAGACTCTGGGTGTTGCCATAAAAAAATTTCTTGAAGGATGATTCTTGTTAGTAAATACCTTATAAATGTGTGACATCCTTAATTGTGAAAATTGCTAGTGAAAGGGTTTGCTTATAGAAATTAGAAACTATAGAAATATTTCCTTTTCTCTTTAGTGATAAGTTACTTTCTTCTGTAGTGTTTTGATTACTGGAACTATGTCAACATAAATACGAGAAGACCATCGTGGCGCTGCCCACATTGCAACCAGTCTGTTTGCTATACTGACATCCGTGTAGATCAAAACATGATAAAGGCAAGTAGCTGACTACTGTTTAATGATACATCTTTTCACATCCTACACTGGATAAACTATCTTGTCTAATATCCACAGATTCTAGAGGCAGTGGGACATAATGCTGCATATGTGGTAATCTCTGCTGATGGGTCATGGACAGTTGTAACCGAAAACGATGAGAATGTGGAACTTGTGCCAGTAACCACCCAATATCATGTAAACCCAAATAGTTTCCTAAACGTTGGGCCAACTGTTTTGGATCTTACCGGAGACGATGATGAAATGGAAACAGCCGGTAGCACCCAGGTCAATGAACAAAAGCCTTGTTTATCCGAGACTCAGGGTCCGTCAAATGTCACTCATAAGCCTGCTACAGATTATACTATACTTAACCAGTTATCTGCTTCAATCAATACACTTCCGCAGTTGCCACAAACTTGGAATGCGTTTGATGGGCAACAATTCATGAACTTACCACAAGTAGCAAACTCCCGAGATTCAGCAGCAAGACAAGCCTTACCCATGACATTTGTACCAACCCCGTCTTCACAAGGTAGAATAGCTACTAATGCGGGAAACTTTCACACATCAATTCCTGCTGCTCAGTCTTCTCAGTTTCAAGGGTCAAATATTACGTCCCTTGGAAATTGTCTTGGAAGAACCTCTGATTTGAGGGAGAGATGGAACCACATCTATGGAAGTAGCACGTATCAATCTCATTTGCCACCCATTCCCCCGTCTCAACATCATTATGTGATGCAGGTTTGTCATCCATTACCTTTTGGTTGTTTTTTATTTGTTTGCTTAAATCTCTGGTGAAGCTAGCTACAATATCATGACATTTAATCGACTTAGACATTGCATCTAACACCATCTAATCTTTTTTCTTGGCTGGTTACAACTTCTAACCAAAGTTGTAAGCAATTCAAACAGAATAATCATCATATGTTGCAATTTTTATCTGTTTCAGATTTATGTTTTTTGTCTAAAAATGTTAGAACAAATACCTGTTCTTAACCACCATTTTGGCCTGCGAGGTTTCCAATATTTAATATCTCCTATCCGTAACTTTCTTGCTTGTTTAAGAGTCTCTGAACTCTGAAGATTTTCCTTTCTTATCTGTTTGCAGAATGAGAGGCTTCCAACCAGGAGCATGTCCCCTGTACACCAAAGACCGATGCCATCTAGGAGCATGTCCCCTGTACACCAAATACCGATGCCATCTCGGAGCATTTCCCCTGTACACCAAAGACCGATGCCATCTAGGAGCATGTCCCCTGTACACCAAAGACCGATGCCATCTAGGAGCATGTCCCCTGTACACCAAAGGCCGATGCCATCTTCTATTTTACATCCCCAAACTTTACATTACGGAGGGAACGCTAACCAAAGACCGATGCCATCATCCATTACAAATCCCCAAACTCTACCTGTCAACTACGGAAGGAACACCAACCAAAGACCAATGGCGCCATCTTCTGTTACATATCCCCAAACTCTACCTGTCAACTACGGAAGGAACACCAACCAAAGACCAGTGGCGCCATCTTCCGTTACATATCCCCAAACTTTACCCGCCAACTACGGAAGGAACGCCGACCAAAGACCAGTGGCGCCAGCTTCCATTACATATCCCCAAACTTTACCCGCCAACTACGGAAGGAACGCCGACCAAAGACCAGTGGCGCCAGCTTCCATTACTCATCTCCGAAATCTACCTGATAATTACGGAGGAAATGGTGACCAAACACCAATACATAGACGGATGCCATCTTCCAATACAAATCTCCAAACATTACCTGCCAACTACAGAGGGACCGCCGACCAAAGACCCATGCAAAGACCTAATCCTGGCGGTGGTACAATGGGACCGTTCTCATCACGAGAGTTCATGAATTTGACTTCTGCTAGCACTGAAAATTGGCAACCTCAGAGCCGGATGCGAGGCAGCCTAGAGCCTGGTTCAACGGGATATGACCATATGATCATTCGACCTACGCAGCCAGTTCAGGCACAAGCTCAAACACTTCCTCCGCCTCAATCAACATCTAATAACAATGTAGGTGATCAAATTAGAGCATTTTTGGCGCATCCAAGCTATCCGATTGGTATTAGCGAAACACAAGCTGGGACTGGTTCATCCCCTGTGGCCGAGGGTCGTCTTGGATCATCAGGGTCGTTTTGGTCAATGCCTCCTGAAACATGGTGATATATCTGATGGGCTTAGAGAAGTAGCACAGGGTTCATAGCAGTAGGATGCATCACTAACACAATCAGTCATTACTCAGTAGTCAGTAGTAATAGTATATAAGTTGTCTTTTGGTACTAACCGGTTAGGCTTCCGGTACAGATGGGGGAAATCTCTCTTTTTCTTTTTTTCTTGAGTCTAGCCTACTCTTTGAGATTTACTCACTGTATGTGAAACATTAGGGTATCTTTTGACCTGTTGAATATCAGACAGAATATACCAAGTCCAAATCACTTTCTTCTGCACCGAAAAAACTACTTTTTAACTTCACTAGTGGCATTGGTTGGTTGATCTTGTCCATATATCATCTTTTTAAAATATGTATGTTCTAAAATATTCATGACCTCAGCAAACATCAAAAGCTCATGATTTATTGTTCTATCTTCTAATCATAAAAGCAACCTAGCAAAACACGATATGAATGAATAATAGAGAACATGGTCGTTTATATGTTGTATCACTTAAGTTATTAACCCCAGATGAAACTATCCACAAATGCTAATGCAAGAATGTTACTAAACTAGGGTATGGAAAGAGTTATGTTTGGTATGCAGGTAATTAAGAAAGGAATATCAAACGCACAGTTGCAATTAAGATGAATCTTCTTCTGATTCTCACGATCAGTTAGGTTGATTGTCTTATTCGTGATCCATTTATGCATCGACGTTCCTTTATCTATAGTCTATAGAATTGAGGGATGAGTTTGTTCATTTATATATTACGTGCGTCCTTACAAGGTTCATAATCATTATCTTGATCTTGCGGGAACCATGAACGCTAGGCCACGTATCTCCCACGATTAACATATATTAAGCTTAGATCCACTGTTATTTAAATTTAGGGTCACGAAAACGTGAAATAAAAAATAACTTACTAGATAGCTAAGTCATTTTAGGTTTTGGTTTTGCGCTTTCTTTTCTTAAGTATAATTAAAGAGCACTCGACAATTAACACAATCAAATGTTAAAAAAAAAAATCAGAGACAAAAAGCTAGAATATATATATATATATATCCCATTTTGGTGGTCTAGACCCTGCCCTATTCATGAGGACACCGTTCATATCCTATTATGCGCTCACTTGAATTCCAAATATTTCCCCCATTCTCTACAGCATAAATAAATACATAATCATATGCACAATATGATTCAAAAGGAAAATTCTTTTATAATTACATGTCAATTGGTTAACATTGATCGTTATATCGATGACCGGTCTATGTTGGCCCTGATATTTGTATTTTGTAGTACTAGCCCTAATTTCCCTTTTTTGGATTTAGGAATGGATTTACTTTCTATCGTTGACCTTCGATTCAAAAAAAAAATGATAGTTAAATAATCAAAACTAAAAGAAACTAATTTTCAGATAAAATAGTAACACAATTTATTTTCTCATGTGTTCATTAGTCTTCTTTTTTTTCTTTTTGGTTCATTAGTCTTCCACAACCTTCTTTAACGATTCCGAAGCTGATATAACCAATTAGCGTTTTCTTATATTTCTTCTTAACTAAAAATTTTGGACATCTAATTCATAACTTTCCGCGAGCAACAACCAAAGCATCGTAAAATTAAGTTGAATTAGTTTCTCTCAATACTTGATTTCGTACTTAGAAAACTTTCAAAGTTAAAAAATATTCACATAGAGCGATTTGTTTACATTCAAGCTATCGGATATTGGATCAGTGTCATTGATAAAACTCAACAATACAGTTGAAATCCTAACCTATATTTTAAAATAAGATCGACATCGTACTTTGTTATGTACGCTGTTCATCACACTAAAAACGTGAACTACTGAAATAAAAAATAAACTCCTTTGTTTTATTTATTTTAAATATCGAACCACATTTATTATTCTAGTATTATAAGCATATAAAATTAGTAGAGATAACACGGTATGAAATTACGTATGTATAAATAATAGAGAGCCACGTGTCGTTTATATCATTATATGTATAGGAGAGAGTATGGATCCTATGTACCACGTTGTTATTCCAATTACAAAATATATAATCGACTCACTTTTTTTATCTATACCAAATTATTATATTTTCTATTTAGTGGTAGAGACTCTTTACCATTTTTTAATAATGTTTAAATTAGTTAAAACAGTAAAACCAATAAAAAAGTGACAAATGTCACTAAATTCAATTTTTCTTAATTAGGGGTCTCTTCAATTAAACATGCTTTAAATGTTTAATGTGCGCCCATTGTATAGAAGATATGCCAGTTCGTTTCTCCTTGGGCACATTTTTGCCATTTACATAATTGGCTGGATCCGCCCCTTAAAAATGCCATGCTTCTAAAGTTTTGTTTACTTTGCCGACAAAATATTTTACGACAAAAATCCACCAAACCTTTTTTACTTTGCTGAACCTTCGTTTCGATTTTAAGAATCTTTGAAGCAACCATAATACATTACAGACAAAGTGGACATGATCAGATTGCACTTCACTTCAATCGAAATAACAAAAGTAAAATATTTAGTTCAGTACGATCGCGTACACCTAAAACCGACGAGAAAAAACAACAAGTGCTGATATAGTTGTACAAGATTCTGTCTAAGGAAGTTTGATTCTCCTCACGATCCTTTGAAAATCACTAGATTCTCCTCTAAACAGTAAACAGTATTCACAAACATCATATTACGGTTGACCTTGTAGATCGATCGATCTTAAAAATTCCCCACATAACTACTCTGGCTCTTTCCTATCTATCTACAATGTAGATGTAGAAATCAAAAATACACCAATCACTGGATCCTAAAAATACTTGTAGGGATAATTGATTTATTCGCCCATTTTTTCTGCCAAAAATGTAAAAAATATATAAATATTTATTGTTTAGTGTAATTATTGGTTCATTTAAGTAGATCATTGACAATTTATTTGAGTTTAGATATTTATGGATTAACTGTTGATAAATAATTATAAATTTTAACTATAAATAATATAGATAATATTAAACAGGTATAAATTATCATACACGGCCAATTGACAGCTAACCATATGCCAACCAATTTTATAACGTGATTTCGACCTCCGTATGCTTCTACATAAATGTGATAGTGACAAATAACGCTTATTACGTCCTTTCTTTTCTAAATATCGATTACTTTGTATTTACTGATTTTTGGTGAATTCTTGTTTTTTCGACCCCAATAAAACAGTAGTGAATCCTTGTTTTTTTCATGTTGTTCTATCGAGCTACAAAATGAACAGCCATGCCTAGAGGTTTAGGGGTCCAAAACAAAAAAAAATAATTGTTTTATGTTTTTATAACAAAAATATATACAACCAAAAAAATTAATTGTTCTTATACTTGTTTTTTGTATTTCTAATACATTATTTTATAAAAAATCTATTATTATTCCTAATAAAATGACAAATTAAAAATAAAGTATAGTATATTAATAAATTATACTAAAGTTTAAAATATTTGTACAAAATAATAAAAAATATTTAATACTATATTTTAATATGTGAAATAAAAATTTAAACTAAAATAGTTTACTAATATTAAACAAAAATAAATATTTGGGGCCCTAAAATGAATTTTGAAAAATTGGGCCCTAAACCAATGTTTTAATTTTTTCAACTGCCAATAAATACCTATTTTGGGGAGAAAATTCAGAGGTTGATGATTTTCTTATTTTGATATTCAGAAATAAAAAAAAAGTATGTCTTTATCAAATTAAATATTGACGAAATGTCATAACATGGAAGTTTGAGGAGAAACGGGCTAACCATCTCGGGCGCTAAATATAGGAAGTAGGTTTCTTAATATGTTAAAATTTAATGTTTTAATTTTAAAAAATATTAGTCAATAGAATGATGACAAAATAGATTTTTAAATAGCTGAGAAAGGTTATCAAAACAGAGCTTTAAATAATGGTTCTTCTTTCTATTTCATATCTTCCTTCATTTTTTATTTTATTTTAAAAACCCTACATAAAAAACTGAGAGATGTGGATGCTATAAGACATGGGAAAATGGATATGTAGTTTCTAGATTTGCTGACAAGTAAAGCTCAGCTGGCCATATTGATGATTTTATTTTTTTTTACCAGGGAGTAATTTAAGTTCATTGGTTTTTTGTCTCAGGTCTTATTCCATGTGCTTTGCAAGTTGTGACTTTGTTCTTCATTCCAGAGTCCCCTAGATTACTGGTATATTTAGCTTAATGACCCCTTTTAAAAAGTTTATATCATTTAGAATGATTGTGAAGTGATGATTCAGTATGGCTATAATGGTATCTAGGAAAAATGGGGACGTAAAAAAGAATGTATAGCTTCATTGCAGCAACTCCGTGGAGATGATGCAGATGTCTCTCAAGAAGCCAACACTATCAAAGTATTTTACAAACATCTCTGTTTTCAATATTATTATTTTTTGCATGAAAATGTGTGACCAATGAACAAATCATTGAACTGTAGGAAACCATGATTTTGTTTGAGGAAGGACCACAATCACGGATTTTGGATTTGTTTCAGAGAAGATATGCTCCATCTGTTGTTGTAAGTTTCTTCTAAAACGTTTTGTGGAAAAAAAATATTGATCTTCTTTTGTACCGTTACTGACTCTATAAAGTTTGTGAATTTTTTTTTTTTTAGATCGGTGTGGGGCTAATGCTTCTCCAACAGCTCTCTGGAAGCTCGGGGATTATTTACTACGTCGGTAGCGTATTTGATAAAGGAGGTACATAGAAAAACAAACTCTGACTCGCATTTAACGATGATTGATTTTTATTTTTCTTCATTTAAAATAACAAATCGTTTTACTCGTGGCAGGATTTCCAAGCAGCATTGGCTTAATGATTCTTGCAGTGATCATGGTATGTCTCTTTGCACATAGTTTTTTTGTTTTCTTGAAAACTCTTGCCAAGGATTACACTTATGCTCATCTGTTCTGTTTTTTTGTAGGTACCTAAAGCTCTATTAGGTCTTCTTTTGGTTGAGAAAATGGGACGAAGGCCACTTCTATTGGTAAAATTTTGTTTATCTTTTTTGATCAAATATTAAATGAAGTAACAGAGTTTAACATCTCTTTTAACAGATGAATGATCTTTAATTACAGGCTTCTAATGGTGGAATGGGTTTTTTCTGCTTGCTCCTCAGTTTATCCTTCTGCTTTCGGGTAATTAACATTAACGATTCACTTTATAACTTAAGAGATTATACAAACTTCGGTTGCTATTTCTGGAATTTTACTCATTATATTTATCATTTATATTTTCAT
Source organism: Nasturtium officinale (assembly GCA_963854855.1). Taxonomy (NCBI): domain Eukaryota; kingdom Viridiplantae; phylum Streptophyta; class Magnoliopsida; order Brassicales; family Brassicaceae; genus Nasturtium; species Nasturtium officinale. Next base: position 2,422,216 of record OY978500.1, read on the forward strand.
TCTTGGACAGTCATACGGCATTCTTGATGCGCTCACTCCGATATTTACATGTACCGGTGTAGTGGTACGTATAAATCATTTTTTCAATCGACATTGAAAAAGCAACTTAAAGCAATGCTCTTGTATAATTTTGATCTAATTTTACATCATATTACAGGGTTTCATCTCTTCATTTGCCATAGGCATGGGAGGCTTACCATGGATCATCATGTCTGAGGTAAACACAACATTAACTTGTTTAGAAACTCCTCAAAGTCAATATAACTTTTCATTTCAGCTCTAAAAAGGTTACATGCATTTTGATTTTGCAGATATTCCCGATGAATGTTAAAGTTTCTGCTGGAACTGTGGTTACCTTAGCCAACTGGTCATTTGGTTGGATTGTAACTTTTGCCTACAACTTCATGCTAGAATGGAACGCATCAGGTGAACACATATACAACATCGTTACTAAACTCTCATACGTTATTAGAAACTTTAATCTGATTTAGAAAGTATATTATGTTTCAGGAACGTTCTTGATATTCTTTGGTGTATGTGCTGGGGGTATAGTGTTTATTTATGCGATGGTGCCTGAAACTAAAGGAAGAACATTGGAAGATATACAATCTTCTCTTATAGGTTTATAGTTTTATTGTAATGGGTTCCTCATTTGACGCAATATGGAGAGAATGAGATCACTTGAGCTGTTCAAACATAAGGTTTAGAGATATCTCTCTCTCTCTCTCTCTCTCTCTCTCTCTCTCTCCCTCTCTCTCTTAATCTATGTATGTGTTACTCAACAACTCTTATTTGTATTTAGTATAGACCACTACAGTCCCACTTTTGCGCAAAAGAAACGGAATTATAAAACTTTTTTTTTTTTTTAAGTTACTGTCCTTTTGTTTTCATTGTAAACAAGTCAATAAAATATTACTGTGCAATTCTCTCTAACCTGTCCCATGTACAATTCTATTCCATAATGGTAAAATCTGTTCCATATAAATTGTGAGATATTTCCTTTTAAGTTATAAGTAAATAACTTATACCCTCTCTAAGTTTAATAAAAACAATTAATTTCCTTATAATTAAGGCTTCGAAAATATTATAAAAGAAATTTAAGGAAGGCTACGAAAATGAGATTTTCTGTTTCTCCAGAATTTAGCTATCGCTCTCGGGCGACAAGTTTCACCTCCGTACTACGTTTTAATAATTGACTTTTATGTTAACGTACTTACAAAGCTATTGAAATTCAATTGTCCAATAATATCTTACATGTTGTACCCAACAGGTACCGATCCAATAAATTATGTGGGCCTAAGGGGGTTAAATTTTTATATGGCCATTATTTTAGAAGAAATCATATTTATTAAAAACATTATTTCTACGGTTTTTTTTTTTGTTAAATAAGAGATGGGGTTTAATAATACATATAAATTTGTATTAACAAATTTTGTAAAAGAAACCTAAGCTAATTTAAAACAGTTAAATATGAGATTAAAAAATATCAAAACTTTAATTTTGCATATTTGTAATACATAATAAAAGCTACAACACCATGTCTTTTATCTTGATCAATCGAGTCTAAATATTTTAAGATGAACACCCAGCCCCGGAATTGACCACGCATTTTTCCTTTCGGTGAACTTCATTGGTCATTCGTTATTTAAATTTTGAATTGTATTGTTTTGATACCGAAGAAAATATTATCTTCATCCTGGGAAAGTATTTTATGAGCTCTGATTTTGAGTGACTCTTTAGTTTTCGAATTCTTGGTGTTTTATTGAAGGTTTTCGTTTTTGTTGGTTTGGTGATTATTAGACTGAAATTGATTAGTCTTGTTGCGTTGACCTTCTGATACTCTTTATTCTTGAATCTTGTTTTCAAAATCTCGTTTTTTTCTTTCGGTGAACTTCATTGGTCAAGGCCGGGGCTGGTGTTCTCTTAGTCTTAAATTATTTAGACTTCATTGATTAAGATATGTATTACAAATATGCAAAAATTTTGAATTATTTTTTTATCTCAAATTTAACTGTTTTAAATTAGCTTAGGTTTATATTACCATATTAGAAATTTGTTCATACAAAGTTAAATGTGTTATTAAACCCCATCTCTTATTTAACAAAAAACCGTATAAATAACTTTTAGTAAATTTTGTAAATATGATTTCTTCTAAATAATAACAAAAAATAACTTATAATCTATTGTAAAGTTTTACTATAAATAGTGTTAGAAATTCAAATTTCTTGATAAATGTAGTTGAATTAAACTATATAGTAAAAAATTGTTAATTTTTTTTCAGAAAACTATAAAATACTGGCCACAGAAACCCGTTTAGGGCCACGTAATTTAATAACCGGCCCTTGTTGGGTACTACATGTAATGTAACTTAAGAATTGAATTTCAATAGCTTTGTAATTATCTTAACATAAAAGACACGATTATTAAAACGTAGTACGGTGGTGAAGCTTTGAAAGGACTGATTATGATGTATACTAGTCAGATGATTTTGACCTATCACAAGTGTTATCAGCCGAGAGCGATAGCTAAATTATGTGGAGAAACAGAAAATCTCACTTTCCTAGCCATACATTTCTTTTTATAATATTTTTGAAACCTTAATTATAAGAAAGAAAGAAAACGAAACTGCTATTATAAAAACATAGAGAGTGCATAAGTTATTTACTTATAATTTAAAAAGAAATAGCAAACGGAATCACTTTAAGAAGTTAATTTCTTTTTTTATTAATCAGTAAAAAAAATCTAGCATGTGGGAATGATATCATGAATTTACCTCTTTTCCTTTTTTCACTCTCTCAAAGTTGTTCTAGAAATCGCTAATCGACTAGAGTGAGTCACTAGACAATATATTCAGTTGACTAGACACAAGTTGCATAAAAATCAATCAATGCTACGTAATTCGTAAAAATATACTTATGTAGTGTTACCAAAAAATATATATATATATATATACACTTATGCATACTTTCCTAAAATTTTCAAAAAAATAAACTGTAGTGTCGAATTAGTGATTGGGTTTTTAAAAAAGTGACCAAAACCTATTGGGCCTATCAATTATTGCGCTTGAAGATTTTTGGTAAGAAAATGGGTCGAAACATAAGTTTACGTTTGGGACCATAGATTAAGCAGCTCCACCAGACAAAGCATCCCTGCAAATCTTGTCTCATACCATTGCTCATTCTCACAGACCCAGTTCAAATTACAAGAATGCGATGGGCCATGACCCATAGTTACTACAAATAAATTACATAGAAAACGGCCCATTTTAAAAATATCAAAGGGCCTCGAAATTCAAAGCTTTTATATGCTTTTACGACAGAAAGTTCCAATACAAAAATTTTCCAATGGCCTTGATTTTATTTATATCGAGCTAGTATTGCTTTCTCGTCCGCATTTTGGTGTTAGTTTTTACTTTTCCTGCAAACGGCGAATAATATTTGGTACTTGTATGGTCCTAAGTCCTAACTAACCAGGCTTTAAATTGCCATGCCACCTAATAAATAAATCTCCATTATCAGGAAACCAAATTGACCTACGTAAATGAGGTGGGTACCTTCATAAACGGTTGGAAGAGACCTATTTACATCATCACTGGACCAATGGAATTTGGTACGTATTCATCTTTTTTTTTTTGTCAATACTTTATTTGGCAAGTATTTCACGTTTCGGGGTGTAATACATTGCCAGTTTTCCTTAGAAACAAAATGTTAATTTTTCTTTAGATTGATGTTTCTGCTCTTAGTAGTATTGGATTCTCTAGGACAGAGTTTTTGCCTTTTCGGCTCTCATTTTCAACTTTATTTCATTAAAGAGATGAAAATGACAAATGCTCCTTCATGTAGCCAGCCAACTTGAACCTTCCATTAACTGGACTTGTTCACTCTATTGCATTTCTGACCAGTAGAACAAGGGACCCATTTAATAAAACAACTATGCGACAGAAGCAAACAGTTAAGTTAAGTGTATATATATATATATTGCATGGTCAAATCTGGCGAGATTTTGATAATTTTTAAGATTCATTTAAGAGTAGTAGAAATGGATCAGATCCATAGCTGTGTCTCATTGGATGTATATAGAGAATTGTCAAATATATGAATTCAAAATACAAAGGATGGTCGACCGGACTACAAAAGTTGCAACCACCTTCATTTATTTATTTATGTTAATGTTGCAACGACTATTCAATTCATCAATTATTGATAAATGATAAGAACGGATAAATATTCCTTCTTTTCCCTTGCCCACATTTTTAACCCATTCAACCAAAAATATTTTCAGTTTTCCCATAAACTTTGTTTCTTTATGTTAAGTCGTCTAAAAGTCCCCGTAAATCAATTTTCTTTCTATCTGTGTATTAGTACAAGAAAATCAATAAACTAATCTCTGTAAAGTGTAAATACATTTTCGTAAACGTAAAAGCAGAGAAAATGATAAAGAAATAAAAAATCAAACCCATAGTCAAATTCAATGCAGATGACTGAATCTAAACAAACAAAAATTACTACTAGTATTTAAAGAACTAAACGAATGTTAGGAAATAAAGAGCTATTGATTAGGGAGCCGCCTTCTCATTTATTGAAAAAAAAAAACTCTTATTTAAACGCGGGACGACGTGTCGCAAATTTCTAACAATATTAGAAAAATGCGACTACACAAAAACAATTAACTGCAAGCGAACGCAGTTTGATCGCCCCACAACGCACACGACCAAATAAGCTAAAAATGACTAATAAAAAAAAGGATCTATGACGTATATAATAAAATTATCCAATTGTCTTAGACCAATTGACAAATATCCAATCCTCAAGTTGCATAAGAGGGAAACTTCGAAGTTCCTTACAACTCTTTACTTTTCTTATATCTTACCTTCCACAGACAAAAAGAGAGAGAACTTTATCAACAAACCAAAATAAAAAATAAAAAGAGAGAAAGAACGAAAGAACGAAAGAAAGAAGCAGAATCTTTGGAATTGTAATGGAGAGACAAAAAAGCATGGAAAAAGGGTTACTGAGGAAGAGTTTAAGCATACGAGAGAGAAAGTTCCCAAACGAAGATGCTTTCTTAGAATCCGGTTTATCAAGAAAATCCCCCAGAGAGATCAAGAAACCCCAAAACGACGAGCCTGAATGTCGTGTCACCGCCTCTGTTTTTCTCAGCACCTTTGTCGCCGTCTCTGGTTCCTTCTGTACCGGTTGTGGCGTGAGTCCTCTTTTCCATTCAATCTTGGTTCAACCGGGTTTTGGTATCTTTATTGAACCGGCTTAATTGATTTGGATGTATCGGGTTTTGTAGGTTGGTTTTTCATCGGGTGCGCAAGCTGGGATTACCAAAGATTTATCTCTCTCCACTGCAGAAGTAACCAACAAAAAAAACAATTTTCAATTTTTTGACAATGTAATTTTGAGTTTGACTTGCAATTTGACCCAGTCTATTGTTTATACAGTACGCAATGTTCGGCTCGATCTTGACATTAGGAGGCTTGATCGGTGCAGTATTCAGCGGTAAAGTCGCCGACGTCTTGGGAAGAAAGCGGGTAAGATATTTTTGTGAACCAAATCCTAATGTTATTTTATAGTTTGACTTGACCGGTTATCATGTACCGAACCGGTTCTTACTTGCTCTTTTTTTTTTTTTTTTTTCTGAAAACAGACCATGTTGTTTTGCGAAGCCTTCTGCGTCACAGGCTGGCTTTGTGTAGCATTGGCTCAGGTTTTTCTTTTAATCATATCTACTTGTTCTTGTTAGGGTCTTGTTTTTTAATTCCTATTTTTTTTGTTTTTTTACATTTTTTCATTTATTTTGTACTTTGAAGGACGCATTGTGGCTTGACTGTGGAAGATTGTTACTTGGTATTGGCGTTGGTTTATTTAGCTATGTGGTAAATTTCCTCATATTCTAATTCATTTTCATATTACAAATTTAAATACTAAAATAAATAAATAAAGCTAATACAGACCTTTGTTTCATGTAGATTCCAATATATATAGCCGAAATTGCGCCAAAACATGTCCGAGGATCATTTGTGTTCGCCAATCAGGTACGTGAATTTCTATCCTATTTTAATCAAATTTGGTCCACCGTTTGGAGCAAATATAACTTTGTTATAACATGTTTTTTTTTTGTTGTTGTTATAAATGTGTACAGTTGATGCAAAATTGCGGTATTTCACTCTTTTTCATCATTGGCAATTTTATTCCATGGCGAATACTATCAATAGTCGGTATGTTTCTGATTATGTATAACAAAATCTATAAATTAACAGAATAATGTAATCCAAACCGGTCATTTTTAACATTACCTTTGTATGTTTCCAGGGTTGGTGCCATGTGTGTTCCACGTTGTTTGTTTATTTTTCATCCCCGAGTCTCCACGATGGCTGGTAAGTTATTTATATACTAACATATAGTTTTCGTTTTTTTGTTCTCTTCTGCTTTCTCTTATTTTAACCAATCATAATCCGCTTTTTAATATTAGTTTCGACGAGTTGTAATATTTTTTTCCTTACAATGTGTTATTTTCGTATGACAGGCGAAATTAGGTCGAGATAAAGAATGCCGATCTGCTTTGCAACGCCTTAGGGGATCTGACGTCGATATTTCTCCTGAAGCAAACACAATTAGAGTATATAATTTTCCCATTATTTTCTTAAACTTGTCTTTTAGTTTAAAAATGTTGGTTCTAAACTTATTGTTTATTAAAATTGATTTCAGGATACCATAGAGATGACAGAAAACGGCTGTGAAACTCGGATGGCTGAATTGTTTCAGAGACGATATGCATATCCTATAATTGTAAGTTTTGAAATAATAAAATAATAATTTGTAATAATTTTTTTTGTTCAAAGACAACATTTTAATTTTTACATATATTTGTATTCAGATTGGAGTCGGGTTAATGTTTTTGCAACAATTGTGTGGGAGCTCCGGCGTTACCTATTATGCTAGTAACCTCTTTAACAAAGGAGGTACTTTAATTGAAAAATGAAAGAAACAAAAAATTGTGTACATACTTCAATCTCCAAAGTATATTTTCTAGTTCAAGCCATTCAAAAAATTAATTTTATATTTTATTTTCAGGATTTCCAAGTGCTATAGGTACATCTGTAATAGCCACAATCATGGTAAATTTTTAAGAAGACATCAAATAAATGTAAAATATCTGAGAGTTCCTGATATAAAAATGAAATCCTAATATATATTGGAATCATTTTCAGGTTCCAAAAGCAATGCTGGGAACAATTCTAGTCGATAAAATGGGAAGGAGAACGCTCCTAATGGTTAGACTATAAGTTTTTTTTTTTAGTCAAGTAAAGTATTGTTAATTACATAATTATGAATTTTCTTTATCCGACTAAACTATTTTTTTATATATAAATCTGAACAGGCTTCATGTACTGCAATGGGTTTGAGTGCTTTGCTATTAAGTGTTTCCTACGGATTCCAGGTATTTTGAAGTCTATATTCTTATAAGTTATGTAAATATAATATTTTCTAAACAAAATTATATATATATATATATAAATTTTGTAGCTAACTATCGGCTTCTATATTTGTTAAATGTTTTGCAGTCATTTGGCATTCTCTCGGACCTCACTCCAATCTTTACATGCATTGGCGTATTGGTAATAACCTTATTATGTGTATATATATATATATATATATATATATATATACATTACTCTAACAATTTTTTATATTAAATAGCCTTTTGTTTTTTTAATTATCGTAACAAAAACAAACTTATGACAATGTATAGGGTTACACCGTTACAGCTTCATTTTTTTGTTGATTAACTTCTTCCATTGCTGATTACTTTTACTGGTGGTATATGAAATGTATAGGGTCACATTGTATCATTTGCGATGGGAATGGGAGGACTACCATGGATTATAATGGCAGAGGTATTCCAACATTTATATTTCATCTTGTTATCAAAATTTGGTTTAATAGATTATATCAAGCGAGTAAATTACGATGGTGGTTTATAGCATAATGGTTAGTGTCGGCCGTGTATCAGAATCCGGGTTTGAATCGAGAAATATGTGTAAAACAGTACAAGACAAAAAATGAAAAATGAATGAAATTTATTTGTTTGCAGATATTTCCAATGAATGTGAAAGTGTCAGCTGGAACCTTAGTTACCGTAACTAATTGGTTATTTGGTTGGGTTGTAACTTATACTTTCAATTTCATGCTAGAATGGAATGCATCAGGTAAATGCTTAGACACAAACATCTGGTTATAATTACAGTAATTAGTAATATGATTATGTGTGATTGATTGTGTTTTATTGTTTTATTTGTCAAGGAATGTTCTTCATCTTCTCAATGGTCTCCGCCGTTTCGATTGTATTTATATATTTTTTGGTACCCGAGACGAAAGGCCGATCACTTGAAGAAATTCAAGCATTGCTCTCCAACTCTGTGCAATAAAATTGTTTTGCATTTTTGATCTCCTTTTTCTATGTTTTATTTTATTGGATTGGCTAAGTAAATGAGCATATAAAACGTTTATAGTTATTGGTGTGAGTTTGAATGTGATTCATGTAAGGATGTAGTATCGAATGGAGAAATGGAAACAATAAATTTGTATATTTCCTGTGTTACCAATCCTCCAAGATTATTACAACAAATAATGGGTCTTGGAAAGTTAAAATGATGACCAGTTACGAGATCAGTGATTGGACCAACTAACGAATGGGCCCAATTTAGCCTAATGGGAAACAGAGTTGGATCATCAACACAAAATCCAAATTTTGACAATACATAATAATAATCTTCTATGCAAACGAGAAATAGAGAAAGAGAATTGGTGAATGAGAAGAAGATGCTCCCAAAACGCATCATAGTTATGCGCCACGGCGAATCCTCAACGCAGGGGCTTACGCGACCACACCCGATCACAAGATTTTTTTCTCTGAAGGAAGAAGGAAGAGGGCAGGCGCGTGAGGGATGAGGGAACGTTTCGGGAAGATTCTTTTATCGGGGACTATAGTGAATTGGATCGGCCTTAGTGACGCAAACAGCTAATGTGTATCCAGACGCTTACCAACTTGGATTCCATATAGGTATTGTGATTGCTTTCGTCGCTTAGTCTAATGGGATCGCTGTTGGTTATAACTTGGTCTAGATTCCGAGTTCCGAGATTCTGGGGGATCTGTCTTGTTGGACTATATGTAGTCTTCAAGTTTGTCAGTTTAATCATCGCCAGCTTTTCAACCTGATCCTATATATGCTTAAAGTATGCACGTTGAGAGCGTGCTCCGAAGAGAAATGGCAAAATTTTGATGGCCACCGGTAATCTCCGAACCTCACAAACAATTATAATACCAAATTTATATTAGTGATCTGATTAAGTTGGTGTGGTTTACCCGTTTGATATAAATGTATCAACCACACATTTGTATTCTTTTGATATTAATGAGGAATACATATGTACAGATCACACATTTGGGTATCCTCTAGTGTTTAAAGAAAATGATATATATATATATATATTCTTAGATTTAGAAGAGAAGATCATTCCATCTCCATGGGTATCATTAGTAGTTCACATCAAAACATACATTGAGAGACTTATAAGTATTACGCTGAGATAAAGTTGAAGGCTTGAAGCAACCAGCGAGTTGTAAATGAATTAATTTTGAATTCTTTATTACAAAATGTAGAGAAATGTTTGTGCATATGGATAATAAAACAAAATGATCACCTGACAACGGCAGAAAAATCTTGACATAGGCCCAATGGTTGACACGACACCCACCTTTAAAAGCTTCCACTTTCTCACTCCCTTTGTTTTCTCTAATTCCTCTTTGTTAAAGTCGGAAAAGGGGGAAAGCAAAACCCTAATAAGCCACAACAAAAACTAAGATTAAACCAGATCTTAAAACTCTTCCCACCGATCCACCTTTGTGTTTTGTTCTCCTTCAGATTCTCCTTGCTGTAAGGTTAGTCTCGTTTGCCGATATTTCCGAATTTACTTTGTTTTTTTTCTTTCTTACTTATATTTTAGATTCTGACTAAACTATATATATAAGTATGTTCCAGCAATTCTTGTTTCTTGTCCTTGTTAATTTTTTGCATCCTTATCTCCTTACGATTTGTTTAAAATTCTGGTCAGATGTTTATTAAAATCATTTAAACAATCCCAAGTTTTTTTCGTTGATTCTAATAGAGAATGGATCAACAAGAGCATGGACAATCTGGAGCCATGAACTACGGCTACCAAACCAATCCTATGAGCACAACTGCGGCTGCTGTAGCCAGAGGTGTGGGCCCTGTGGCACCACCAGGCCAGCTGGCTTTTCACCAGATCCATCAGCAGCAACAGCTGGCTCAGCAGCTTCAGGCTTTCTGGGAGAACCAATTCAAAGAGATTGAGAAAACAATTGATTTCAAGAACCATAGCCTTCCGCTTGCGAGAATCAAGAAAATCATGAAAGCGGACGAAGATGTCCGTATGATCTCGGCTGAGGCGCCTGTCGTGTTTGCAAGGGCCTGTGAGATGTTCATCTTGGAGCTGACACTCAGGTCGTGGAACCACACTGAGGAGAACAAGAGGCGGACGCTGCAGAAGAATGATATAGCCGCTGCTGTGACTAGAACCGATATCTTTGATTTCCTTGTTGATATTGTTCCCCGGGAGGATCTTCGAGATGAGGTTTTGGGAAGTATTCCGAGGGGGACTGTTCCGGAGGCTGCTGCTGCTGGTTACCCATATGGATACTTGCCTGCGGGAACAGCTCCTATAGGGAACCAGGGAATGGTAATGGGTAACCCTGGTGGTGCCTACCCACCTAATCCGTATATGGGTCAACCGATGTGGCAACAACAGGGACCTGACCAAACTGACCCGGAAAATTAGCGTTGGCTAAAGAAACTGTGAGTTTTCCAGCTTCTTTTAGGCGTAACATGTAGGTTTTCAATTCGGTTTTGTTTGGTTTTCAGGTTTTCTCTTTTAGTCACCTTTGTATAACCTATTTCAGTATGGTAGCGGTTTGGTACTGTCTGTTTTCAGTCAAATATGTCATTACTTTTCAAAGGAGTTTAAGTTTTGAATTGGTTTTCTTGGTGTTTGACTTTGTTTGTAGATAAACTGAATCCATTTTGACCATATTTTAACCATTGTTTACGTATGTTTTCACATACCAGACCTCAAGAACCCATGCTGTTTGTGTTGGTATGCTCTATAGTGAGAAAACTATAACTTCTGGAAAAGAGTTTTGCTGTCTTTTTTTTTTTTGAAAGTAAAATGTGATTCTCTTTTTTTGTTTACAGAGTTCTAGTCTCGTCCAGGTGGAATTAAGAAAGGAGGAGACTTTTAGACAAGAAAAAGAAAAGAACATATCATATTTTCAACTGGGTGTTGTAGAAGAAAATGTGTTTGATGTCTGTTGATCCTTTCTTAAGGAGACATTTAGGGATGAACCAGGAGATGTATAAAAACTGTAAGGAAGAAGATGTTTGCTTGACAAGGTTTTTTATTTGAATGTTGTGTGTGTATCTTCAACGTTGTCTCGTCACGCATAGAAACCACATCAAGTATTTAATTTCTAACATTTATTGTTGAAACAACTGCATTTGTGAGCTGTTATCATCGAAATCAGATTTTTGGAGAGTAATGGCAAAAACATGACAACGATTATTCTGGTTCTGGTTCGGTTAGCAACGATGACTTTATTGGTACTCTTGAGGCCGTAGTGTAGAAATATGGGAGAATGGATGATAAACTAACATTTAAGTTTAAATAAAATGTTGTCTCACATTAATAAAACTATAGGAAGCCATATTCAGTGTTTTAATGAGAAAACGAAATACAAAGAAATTTATGTTATTCAAATAAAAAGATAAAGACAAGAAGACAGAAAATGAGCCGGCCACTTTATCTACAGCAAGCTTACTTGGTCATTATTTACCTCGTCAGAACAGGAGTTGCAGCAATGGCGACAGACAATGATTTTGGAGCTTTCATCGAGAAATTAAAAATCGTTCCAACGCCTTCTTCCTCGTTTCCTTCTCCTCTACATGATCTTACTTTCGCCATTAAAGACATGTATGATATTTGATACAATTACACAACTATTCCTCTATTTTCCATTTTACTTTCCTGTCAAGTAATTTGAGCTTGTTTGGTTTTATCAGTTTTGATGTAGAAGGACGTGTAACCGGTTTTGGTAACCCAGACTGGTTAAGGACACACTCTGCAGCTACTTCCACAGTACCCGTAGTTTCATCTCTCTTAGAAGCTGGTGCCACCGCTTTGGGAATAACCATGATGGATGAAATGGCATACAGGTCTTACATTATTATTATTCATATTTTCTGATTTCTTAGGTCAAGTTAAGTTGAGAATTTTGAAACCAGGACTTGTAAACAAACTGTCCCCATCCCAACAAAGGTTTGTTACGTTTCTTGAGGATGATGCTACTTACTTTTGCAGTATAAATGGAGAAAATGCGCACTATGGGACTCCGATAAACCCGATTGCTTTCGATAGAGTGCCGGGCGGATCATCTAGTGGCTCAGCCGTAGCTGTAGCCGCTCGTCTTGTGGACTTTTCTATTGGTGAGTTGAAGAAATAATTCCAAAAATGTTATTAGCATACTGGTCATAATTGATCAAAACTGCCTAATTGGTTTGTAAATGTTCTGTTTTTGATCAAACAGGAACTGATACCGGAGGGAGTGTACGAGTTCCAGCATCTTATTGTGGAATTTTCGGTTTTCGGCCCTCGCACGGAGCTGTTTCCACTGCCGGAGTTACTCCAATGGCTCAGAGCTTCGACACAGTTGGTAACGGGGACTAAAAACAGAGATGTTATTTGGTTCAAAACTGAATCTTGATGTTGCTGGTTCCAACATTGTCTCTAGGATGGTTTGCTCGGGACACAGCCACTTTGAAACGTGTAGGCTGCGTTCTCCTGGAGCAGCCTCACGTGGACCGCATCGAACCATCTCAATTGATTATTGCGGATGACTGCTTCGAGCTATGTAGTCTACCACGTGATCTGATGGTGCAGCCTCTGGTTCGATCCTTGGAGAAATCGTTTGAAGGTAAGAAGAACTTGTAGCCTTTTGTTAAAAAGTTTATCCCCTATAGAGAAACTTGTTCCTTTATGATTTTGTTTTGTGTCGAGGTAACACTGTAATAAAGAAGGTGAATCTTGGAAACTACATTGAAGAGAGTGTTCCGAGCCTGAAGCATTTCATGACAAGTGACAATGTCACGACACAACAAGAGTTCTGCATTCCGTCTCTCATGGCTCTATCGAGTTCAATGAGATTGTTACAGAGGTAAAAACATCTTTCCCATTCATGCCCAAATCCATTTCTGATAGTAGTAAATTTGACACAACCAAAGTTTAGGTACGAATTCAAGATGAACCATGGTGAATGGATCTCGTTGGTGAAGCCAGAGTTTGGTCCTGGAATATCAGCACGGATCCAGGAAGCTGTAATGACGTCGGACGAGAAGATCGACCTTTGCCGGTCTGTGACATCCCAACTTTTAATGGCTCTCTCAACTTTGGTCGGGGTACAAACTTCTTCCTATTTCTTCCCAAGACAAGTTGGTTTATTTTTTTTCTTCAATCTGGTCCAGTTTTGCGGTGCGATTTTGGTTCGGTTCGGGTCGATGAAACCGGATTGGACCAACTCGTACTTGAAAAACTTGGCTTAATTAGATGACGTGAGAAATATGTATTGTAAATGCTTTAAAATTGAAAAAGGGTGTGTTGGTGATTCCGACGGTGCCAGGTCCTCCACCGCATCTCCAAGCTGATGTGGCTTCACTTGAATCTTTCCGCAGCAGAGCTTTCAGTTTGTTGTCTATCGCCGGCGTTTCTGGATTCTGTCAGGTAACAAATTAACAACAACATCACTTTTTCTTATCGTGGAGTCGGTTAAGAACCGGTCTGATTGTCCGGTTTCCCCCGACAGGTAAGCATACCAATGGGGCTACACGAAAATCTTCCGGTATCCGTTATTAGATTATTGGCTTCCAACTCAAAACCAATTGACAATGAGTGGATTGGCCCATATCCTTTATATATTACTCTAGATCCTTTCCAGCATCCGATGTGGGATATTTATCCCTAATACGCCCCCTCGAGATGATGGTTCCTTTATACCAGAGATCTCGGTATTTTTGGGCAAAGATCGGTGGACCAACTATTGGGTCAGACCGATTATGGATCGGGCTGGACATGTGTGGATCGGGCTCTGATACCATATTAAGTTCTATGAGCTTCCAACTCAAAACCAATTGGCAATGAGTGGATTGACCCATATCCTTTATATATTAGTCAAGATCCTTTCCAGCATCCGATGTGGGACATTTATCCCTAATACGCCCCCTCGAGATGATGGTTCCTTTAGACCAGAAATCTCGGTAGTTCGGGCAAGGATCAGTGGACCAACTATTGGGTCAGACCGATTATGGATCGGGCTGGACATGTGTGGATCGGGCTCTGATACCATATTAGATTATGGGCTTCCAACTCAAAACCAATTGGCAATGAGTGGATTGACCCATATCCTTTATATATTACTCTAGATCCTTTCCAGCATCCGATGTGGGATATTTATCCCTAATATCCGTATCCTTGGTAGCTAAGCATGGCTCTGACGGTTTTCTTCTCAGTCTTGTCGATTCTCTTTCGGGATTCCATTAGAGTCACTGAATATGTATGTTTCCACCTTATTTGGCTTCTATTTATTAATATTCGATAATCGTGTTGAATGGCGAATTAATTTATTTAAAATCTTTTAATGATTTGGCATTCGTGACGACAGATTACGACCTATTCACGAACCTAACAAAAATATTATTAACGCATAAAATATAACAACGAGGAAACCAAAAAAAAAAAACTTTCAGCGACAAATTAACGACCAAAGTTTTGTTTAATGTTTGATAGCTATATAAAAACAAGAATATCGCTGTTTTGACGACGAAATAGTCACAAGCTTGGTGACTTGGTCATCAATTTAAATATAGGAATCCTTTCATACATCGAAGATACTTCTTAAAACATATTCTAATTTATAACACAACACACGTGCCTAACTTCCGCTTGGAGGTTAATTACATGATTCGTGTAGTCACCAAACAAACATGTTGACTTTCTACACCAACGTGCGGCCATGCATCTCAAGACTCTTCTTCGGCTACTATTCGTACACCCACGAATTCGCACATCTACGTGCATATATGTCTATAAGATTATGAATATATGCATACATGTTACATGTACGTGTATAGATTCGAAAATCGGTAGAGAAGCTAGGAGGATAGCGATAGTTGAGAGAAAAAAAATGGGGGCAAAAAACAAAAGTTCGAGCAGGAGAATTTTCATGTTTTATCTAATACTAATATCATTGTTGTTTTGGGGTTTGCTCTTAACGTTTAAACCTCTGTTTCTACTTAATCCTATGATCACTTCTCCTTCGATAATTGAAATTCGTTATTCTTTACCTGTGAACCGGAACCCGAGATGGCTCCAACTCATCAGGAACTATCTTCCGGATCAGAAAAAGATCCGAGTGGGCCTTGTCAACATCGCAGAGAATGAGCGAGAGAGCTACGAGGCAAGTGGGACGTCTATCTTGGAGAATGTCCACGTATCGCTCGATCCTCTTCCGAACAATCTGACGTGGATGAGTTTATTCCCGGTGTGGATCGATGAGGATCACACGTTTCACACGCCACGGTGTCCTGAGGTCCCTCTCCCTAAGATGGAAGGTATTAATGCTGACGTGGATGTCATCGTTGTCAAAGTGCCGTGTGATGGTTTCTCTGAGAAGAGAGGGTTGAGGGACGTTTTCAGGCTACAGGTGAATCTTGCGGCAGCAAATCTGGCAGTGGAGAGTGGGTGGAGGAATGTTGATCGGACGGTGTATGTTGTCTTCATCGGGTCATGTGGGCCCATGCATGAGATCTTTCGGTGTGATGAGCGCGTGAGGCGCGTGGAGGGCTATTGGGTGTATAGGCCTGATCTTAGGAGGTTGAAGCAAAAGCTTCTCATGCCTCCTGGTTCATGTCAGATTGCACCGCCGCATGCTCAGTTAGGTGAGTTCCTCTCTTTGTAATCTATTCTACCTTAAATTCTGTTATTGCATCAATATGTGTTCTATTTTTTAACTGTCACATGACATACTATATATTCAAGACTTAAAAAGTCCATCATATATAGTTTAAACTAATAAAATAGTTTTGACGGATTACCATTCGAAATTTTACCAATGAAGATGAGAGAACAGTATACAATACAAATAAACAATATTTTAGGCTTGTCAATACATCTTAGATGGCTAAAAGTTAAGAAAATTATCTTATATAGCAAATTTGGTCTAGTTAAGTAGATTACTTCTTATATATTTCTTATAAATTACTTTAGGTCTTATCTAAATCTCCCCTATTTATATTCCATTTGCTTTACATCTTAATCGTCATACAATTTACTAGTTAACTAGAGTTTCTCATTAATTTTTAAAGATCAATTAGAATCATGGAAAAGACAAAAGAACAGAAGTCTCACATCCAAAGCCACATTGCCATTACTAGGTCCACAACGTATCGCTTACGTGACGTTACTCCACTCATCGGAGGTGTACGTCTGCGGGGCAATAGCCTTAGCACAGAGCATAAGGCAATCTGGATCGACTCAAGACATGATACTCCTCCACGACGACTCCATAACCAATAGCTCTATTATCGGCCTAAGCCTCGCCGGATGGAAACTACGGCGAGTTACGAGAATCCGTAGCCCTTTCTCCAAGAAAGGTTCTTACAATGAGTGGAACTACAGTAAGTTACGTGTGTGGCAAGTAACAGATTACGATAAGCTAGTGTTCATAGACGCCGACTTCATCATCGTCAAGAATATTGATTACCTTTTCTCCTATCCTCAACTTTCGGCCGCTGGCAATAACAGAGTCTTGTTCAACTCCGGAGTAATGGTAAGATTTTATCGCTATATGCATGTATACTTTAATATAAGAAACTCCGACTTTACAGGAAACACTTATTATCTTCAGGTTCTAGAGCCATCAGCTTGTCTGTTCGAAGATCTGATGCTCAAATCATTCAAGATAGAGTCTTACAACGGGGGTGACCAAGGATTTCTGAACGAGTATTTCGTGTGGTGGCATAGGTTAACAAAACGGTTGAACACGATGAAGTACTTTGCTCGTGAAAGCAATCACGACAAAAAACGCAATCTTCCGGAAAATTTAGAGGGGATTCACTACTTGGGGCTAAAACCATGGCTCTGTTATAGAGACTACGATTGTAACTGGGACTTGAAAACGCGGCGTGTGTATGCAAGCGAATCAGTGCATGAGAGATGGTGGAAAGTATACGACAATATGCCAAAAAACTTAAAAGGTTATTGTGGTTTGAGTCTTAAGATGGAGAAGAACATTGAGAAGTGGAGAAAAATCGCTAAGCTCAAAGGGTATCCAGAAAAGCATTGGAAGATTAGAGTAAAAGATCCCAGGAAGAACAACTTTCTAAGTTAATGAGAAAGTTTTACGTATTGATTTGGTTTGAGAGTCAGAGAAGAGTCAATTTTTTCTGTATATAATAAAGCAAAATCAAAATCTCAAAAAACTGTACTGCAAAGAATACATAGAAATCAAACCTAACAGAAGAAGAAGAAATAACAGCCTGGTACAATGCCTCCGTCTCTTGCATTTCCGGCTCACATAGAATAGCACTAGTGCCACAAAGAGTGAGGATGCGCCGACTAACACGGCTATCACCGTCCGTCACCGCTCTACGACGCTGAGTACCTCCGAACGTCACGGAGCATCGATGAGTTTGAATGCATAAGATTTGTGTAAATCGAGACTGTTGCGCTCATATATAAGTAAACTACAAATGGCATGTTTCACTTATTGAAAGATTTTGAGTTTACACTTAGTTATGTAACTAACGAACACGAATGATTACAATTTGTCTCAACCAAAAACTGTAAAGCCACGAGGGTAGTTCCAGCCACGGAGCATAACACGAGGAGACTTCTTTATCCCTGCAGGAGCTGCAAATGAGATCTTTAAAAACATTGATTCACCCGGAACTAGTGAGAAATAGTTGTCTGAATAGTGTACAGGCAGAATCCTCGTGTCTTGTTTCTCTGTCTCTGCATTGTGCACTGAGAAACGAAGGAAGAAAGCAACTCCTTTATTGGATCCCTTAATTTCCACCACTTTCAAACTGCGGTTGCTATCTGCAGACACAGAACCTCTACTAACGAGCTTCTGGAGCAGACCCAGTTCGCGTTCTTCATCTTCTTGAAGAACGTTTTTAGCTTCGCCAGCTTTGGATGTGTTATGGACATTGATCTCCAGCTCATATTTTGGACCGATCATAACTGCGTTGCAAGTGATCTTAAGAGGTATTTGCTTCTTTCTGTATGTCTCTAAGTGCGTATAATCTTGCCCAGGTAGATGTAACCAGTAGAAGTTCCGGGATAAAACTGTTTTATCTGAGACATTGTACAGTTTGAGAAGAAGGAAATACACAGGCTTTGGATTTTCTGTTTTCGGGTATTTGAATTCCGATATTTGCACAACTTTCTTTGGCGGTGCGGAGACTTTTTTGAACACTTTGGAGTATGGGCAGTTTCCATCTAGATCCCATACTGATGCCTCTATTGCCACATCTGATAGCCCTTTAGAAGTCGTGTTTACAACCTGAACATGATACACTGTATTATTTACATAATGTATTAGACTAGATAGTCATTTTTTTCATTAAACCAAGATTTGGATATGTTATTTTTCAGAGGAAGAGTTACAGGGAACCACACTGACCTCAACAAAGTAACTTGCCAGGTTCAATTGGACGTGGACTGGTTCTGCAGCAGAACGGCAGCCATAAAAACTGGCTGTTTGGTCGAGAAGATGATCGTAGAACTGACCTCTAAGACCAGTCCATGGATTTTGGTTCTTCCAGATCAAGACACCTGTATACTTTGTCCACATTCGCGAACTCCAGCCCTCGAATAGAGCTCTGTACTGAATGTAGTTCACCAGTTGAGCCTGTTACAGTGGAGAAAGAAGTCATATTATGTCACTTATTTTCTCAAAGAAAAAACCGAACTTGACACCACACAGATTTAAGGGGGAAAAGTAATATTATGGACTAGGGCAAGCCAACAGCACTAGTAAAAGCTAAAACGGTCACAATCCTCAATGTACCTTCAAGCAGAAGTCATCAAGATTCTCCGGAGCACCATACATCAGAATCTGGTCATGAACTTTTCCAGGCTTAGAATATGGAATGTACTTGTGGTAATCCCACATTCGATTCGGCACTTCTTCCACAAACCCATCCGAACCCTTCTTAAATAGAGGAATCTCCCAACCTTCTGGAGGCATTGTCGCTCTTATCGTATCTGCAACTGGCATTCCAACAGAACCAACCTCCGGATTGAAACCAAACTTATAAAATGTGTCTTTAAAGAAATCTTCAGGGTATTGAATCTCATAAGGTCCGTCACTGAAGTTTCCCTTTCCATCTGCAAAGCCATCCCACATAGATCCTTGAATATAATCTCTAGTACCATCAAGATAAACACTAGGATCTGAGTCCTGGTCTGATAACAACTGGGTTTTGAAATAAGAGTGAAGCCTCAGGTCTCGCATTAGAGCCTCGTTTATGTCTTTTGGTGGAACTTGTTCGTTTCCACCCACCCAAAGAGCAAGGCTTGGATGATTTCTCAAAAGTTTGACAGTATCACGAGCACATAAGAGAAATAAGTCATGGTCTAGTGGTCCGTTCGGATTTGATACTGGAACACCTCTTCCATCAACATCTCCAGTTATCCAAAACTCTTGCCAGACCTGAGGATAAATAATATAGACTTCAGAAACCGCAATGAACTTTGAAGAACGGTGATAACAAACAACACTTCTAGATTCATACCAACAAACCATAGATGTCACAAAAGTGATAAAAATCTGGCCTTTCTGCCAACCCACCGCCCCAGCAACGGATCATGTTCATGTTCATATCTGCAAGGAACTTTATGTCGGTTCGGTAACGTTCTTTAGAGAGGCGTAACAGCCCATCTGATAGTATCCAATTGCCACCACGGATGAAGATCGGCTCTCCGTTGACCTTGAACAGCCTGGAAAGTTTCAAAAACAAGATGCAGAGCCTCCACAGAATCATTCTACCAATTTTAAATTGGATATATGTAAAGCTTACCTTCCACCAGTGACACTATCAATATCACTCTCAATCTTACGGAAACCAAATGGCTGCATCCACGAATCGGATTCCCCGAATCCTTTCAGACTAACAGTGATCGAGACGTCATAAAGGTTTTGCTTCCCCATCCCATTGGGCCACCACAATTCAGGTTTATAGAAAAAAAGCTGGCAATTCACTACCTCATTAGCTAATAGCAACTATAAAAGAAAATTTTGTAAGAGCAGAAAGACCAGCATCATAGATTCTACTGGTATAAGTCTTAAATAAGTAATACACGATAACAATACCACTCACCGGTTTAAAGGTGTGCTGGATATGTCCTTGAGCAGGTATCGAAACATACTCAGTCTGAAGATGCTCTACTAAACAAACACCATTTTCAAGTTCGGCTGTTACTTGAATATTTACAGCACATTCAGCACTCCATGTGCTTTTGTTTTCCAGTTCAGAAGTCACATGCAAGTAAGCCCTTTTGTAATCATCAAAGAAGGTTGAGACCAAATGGGGATCAACAATTCTTACAGGCTGCAACCAAAAACAAATCAGTTCCTAATAGCAATTTACAACATCTAGTAAGAAGGTGATTATAAAAGTTCCATGGAGAAACTCAATTTGATATGGCCTCCAGAAAACAATTTAAACCAACTAAACTAACCCCGGTAACAGATATTGACACTTCATCCCATATGCCCGTATTCCGATCCCTACAAGGCGAAACGTTTATGAGAGATAAAGGTCAATCTTCTAACTGAAACCAAATTAAAAAATATTACCTTATCGGACAAATCCAGTCCCAACCTTCAACATACTGTGCAGCTACATCTTTTCCAATCTGTCATGGATATTCCAATTAAATAGGGTATAGTGTTTGCAATTACTGAACAATGCAAAGAAAGAACAAGGCCTTAAGCTTCTCACACAGAGAGAGAGAGAGGGAGATAGAGAATATGGCGTACCTCGTGATCACCACCTTGGCCTCCCTCGGGAGGGATAGTCCCAGGATGATCTGGGGGATGAACAATAACAGCAAGTAAATTGTTCTCAGGATTCAGAATATCAGTAACATCAACTGTATGTCTGCGAAACATCCCTTTGGGAAGCACTGTCTTGTGGCCATTTATATACACATCCGCAGAGTAGTTGATAGCACGAAAATTCAGATGAACGTGTTGATTCAATAACTGTAAAAAAAACAACGTCAAATACAAAAGCAGTTACAGGTATAAGCTTGTTAGACCATTTCAAGAGCATTGAAAGGAAAAATTGTTGGTCGGAATAGAGAGAGAGAGAGAGGTGGCTGACCCTTTTACATTGGAATCTAGTGAAGAACCAAAATGTGTAGTAGTCCCTTCCGGAAACAGCTATATCAGTGATAGCTTCATTTTCTAGTCCATAGAAGGGATCTGGAACAGCTTTGTTCTTCACCAATGTCCCCAAAACACTGTCAAGAGAAACACAAAGAATCTATTATCATTCATGGATGAAACAAGAAGAGGCCATTTCACTTGTTTTAATTACTTAAAGCAATGAGAAGAGGGAAGTGAAGATTACGTTCCAGGGACGACGGCTTCCATCCATCGAGATTCGGAACCGAGAGACGGAGGATTGGTGGTAGTGAGGTGAAAGCCATCGACATCGACTTCCGTGGATCTCGCCGCTAGCCAACCGGAATCTAATAGCGTCTTCCCGATCATAGCCATTTAGAGTTTCTGATCTGAGCTTCTGAAATGCTAAGTTTAGCTTCAAAGTTGGAAACTTGATGGACTATAGAACACTGACAAAAAAAAATCAATTTTAGGAAAGCGGAACAAGTTAACGTAATTTTGCTGGATAAGCCACATTTATTACGTCATCCATAATTTCCGAGAGAGAAAAACATTTTAAAGACACAATAGCTTGTGATTTTCATATTGCTGTGGCAGAAATCAAACGCATAATTACTCTCACAGTGGATTGGTACGCTGGTATACTACTTGACCATCCTCGAGCATTACTTAAGGATATCACTGACAGTTATGATTTGGAAACTTTAATCATTAGTAGCCTTATCCTCTCCTCAGTTTGATCTCTCTCAATTTTTATATTGTCCTACGGTCTTCTCATGCTTTTGCTTTTTATGCCGTTAGGAATTTTAAGCTTGATGCGAAAACTCAAAGTATAAAGGAAGATAGAGCGAAAAAAAGCTGAGAAAATCTACGAGTAAAGATTCCGGTAGCCAATATCTTCACAAGAATGGAAACCCGTTCAACTAAAACAACAAAAATAAGAATAAGAAGACGAAAACAATGAAGAGGTTCGTAGTAAATTTACAAATTCCTTGCACAGAAAAAGAAGAAGCATATTGATGGGTAATTTTGATTGAGGAAATGAGATATGAGGAGGTTGTTTTGCTGTGGGAGTCAAAGACCGAGCAGGAATTGGAAAACATCGCTCAATGAAATTATACCTTCAACACGTTTGCTCCCTGCTTCCACTATCACCAGCCTCCTTACACCTGTTTGTTTTTTACACCACAAAACCAAACCCCAAGTACTTCTCAACTCATCATGTTCGTGTGTCTAATGTTAGAGAAACAAAGCTAAACATTGTATGGGAGGTAACTACCTGGATTCGCCAACCGCTCCATCACTTTCACAAGAGAATCTGACCGCAAGCACATGTGACATCTCTGACCGTTAAAGATTCCATAAGGCGGACTCGCATCTTGCCCCAACTGCAGCGCCTGAAACCACAAACACATTATTATATCAACATCTGATCTCGTTTTCCAATAATAGCTTATTGAGGTAGGCAGGCTAGACTTAATCAAACCCATGAAAGAGAAGATTGATGAGACACGAGATGAATCTTGGTTTCTGATGAGAGGTTTACCTGGTGAACCGTCATGTCATCAAGATGAATCTGTGCGTATGCCTTATCTTTAGCCAGAGCGGTTATATCACTGGCCAATAACATATATGATCAGAAGATAGTTCTTAAAAAATGGAATGCTTTAGACACATCAGGTCGATTGATGGATAGAGGTTTACCTCCGAGAGTATATGTCAATAAGCGAGTCATTGTCATCCACAACGGGAATTGAACTAACTTCAGCTGTAATAACCAATAAACACAAGTCATTAGAGACAAACATGAAACAGTTCATTTCCAAGTGAAAGGAAACAAAGAAAGGTTATATCATGCAAGCATCACATGAAATTCTAGAAATATATTTGTTTTAAGATTGAAAATAATATTTCATATCTTTAAACCTCGTCAGTTTGGTGTAAATCTGAACCTGAATTGCTGCAACAATACATCAGTACAACAACTATAAAACTGGTTGTAACATCTAACGTTGGTTTTTTGGTACTTATTGATTTGAATCAATCTGACACCCTGTCAAACAACTTTGATGAGACAGATCGAAGAAAGTCATGTGTTCAGCTACTTGGTGATATATAACCATTTGTGATGAAAACGTAGAGGTTGGTCTCAACTGGCAGATGAGCATTGAATAAGATATTGGTGAATCATGAACAAAAAGGATTACCTTGAACTAATAATGAGAGCGCAGAACCCAAAGAGGTGTGTGGTCTCAACGTAGCGAGAGGTTTGCTACTTGATTCTCCGATTCTAGGGACCCAAGTACCCAAGGGAATTGAACATATGGGTTGCTGAAGGATTGGCAGAGAGCTAGACGAATGTCTAAAGTATCTGCATATACCTGGAAGAGTATGCTTACTTTAGAGCTAAAGTGTCTGATAAGAAACATAAGTTTAGAAAAAAATATAGACAATGGAAAACTGTGTGTAAAGTTTGGGAGAGGCTATGGCAAATGGTAACTCTCTAGTTCCCCTCCCTTCACAGAAATTGGAGAAAAAAAGAAGGAAAATTTTGGAAATGGCAAAATCATATGAACGTCATGAACTGGGAAGTGTGCATACCAATTTTGAGCACTTATATCAGTCATATGGTCTTATTCTCAAATGAAGGACCTTACATTTTAATATCCCTGATAGCGAAGCAAGATGCAGTAACTGCGGGTATGAACCATCTTGCAAAGAAGAATAAATAACTGGAACAGCTGCCACCTTGTTTTGCAAAATTTTCAGGGCAACGTCTTTCAGATTATCATAGGGTCCAACCTGGATAACCATATATGACAACATTAATAGCAAGAGAGAAAAATTTGTAACATTTTTTTGATAAAGATGACAAGAGAGTCATTTTCAAAAGTCAAAGAAAAGATGATTAAGAGAGATTATTATTTAGAGGAAGCTCCACGAAAGTAAGGAATGACAGCGGTAGAAAGCAACTGAGAAAATCTCACCTGAACAAGTGGCCTAGGATATGGTCTCCCGCTTCCATCAAACTGTCTGCTGATATGAGCCTTCCCCTCTTTCCAGGCTGCTATAGTGTGTGTCTCAAGCTCTTCCTCTGTCAGGTTTGATCCATGAGTTCCAAGCTGCAATATCACAGAGTTGCTATTACCACGCAAGAGCAAAAAAATTGCATACTGAGAAAGCTAGTAAATCATCTCCAGATATTTCACACGAGGTAATACACTTAAAAACTAGGTAAATCTATTATAGTCCAAAGTAAATCCCAAGCTTAGACAATAAGGCACATTCATTATTCCCACAGGTCCAACTAAGGATGACTGAAAAAGGCTCAGTAGAAAGAAAAGCGAAAGCCAAAGAAAATGAATTAAACTGCAAAGAGTTACTAAATATCTCAAATGAAACACGAACCCACCTTCAGCCAAAAAGTAATATGAGATAACATAAGTCGGTATTGTTCATAATATGATTTGGAGCTAACGTAAACATTATAGGCATATATATTTCTTATTCCAGAGACATTTGGTAGCCAAAATCAGGATTTATAAGATATAAATAGTTCCGCCTTGGAAATTCTAAAATTATACATTATTAATTAGATGGAATGCTCCAGAAATGAACAGTTTTTTAGAGAAACCAACCTCTCCTAGTATTAGAATGAAGTCCAGTGGACCAAGAACTCCAACAAATTGGCCTTTGCCAAAGTCCCAAAGAGGAGCCAAAGGGATTCCCTGAAAGCATTTGGAATTAGAAAAAAACCGGAAAGCCAGAGTCAGACAATCTAGAAATCAATTTAGACAAACTTTTAGTTGTTTAAGTTTCACATCCTTCCTTTTTCAGGTCTGGTGGCGACAGTATTAATGTTTACATGACTGTGAGATAAGAGAGAAAAAACATCCCAACAAGAATAGACGCTGACACAATGTCAAATAGCAAACCTGCTCATAGAGTATATGGAATGCTTGCTTCACTGGCAAATTAACGTCCAATGCAATCACCTGTTACAACAATTCCGAGTAAGAAACCAGAATTTATTCTTATTGAGAAAATGTAGGACATGAAGAGAAAAACATCAAACAATAAGAAGAAAGAAAGAAACCCGACCTTGCCCGATTCTGGGAGCAGCTCGTATGCTGTACGGGTTGACAATAAAACAGATATACGGTGACGTGACACCTCCAAATCAACCCCAGAAATCCTAGGGATAGATTCTTGCGATGGATCATTCTACAATATAAACACCATGTAAAAGCAGTCAGAAACTTCAATTAGAATGCAGTCTTCCGAGACAATTCAATAGAACTTAAGGTTTCCTGCTTTCTACATCAAATAAAATGGCCTAGCATAAATCATAGTTGGACTAATTACAAAAAGTTAAAAGAAAACTCTGAAGAATACCAAGCAGAGATTGATATTACAACATGACAAAGTGAAAGAACCTCAGGAAACATAAAATAATATCAAACTGCATCATAGAAAAGAAAAGGTCAGATTTCTTACCATTCGCAGGAAGACATCATCCACATCCATATTTGATCGGCCGAGTGTCTCTGGGCTGAAACCAGCAGGAGGCATATCTGGGCCATTTATAATTATTGTATTCACTGCCCCACCATTTCCACTAACATGATGTTGGTGCTCATCATGCCGCCATTCCCCATCAACAAAAAACTTAAACTGCATGAGAGTAAAATAAGTGAATGTAACATTGGGCATTCAATCGCCAAAATACACACTGTAACCGAAGGGATTTAGCTCTCAACGACATGAAGAACCCAACAAAAAAAGTTTGAAGAATTATGAGGTAGAAATGTATTCAAGAACCAGGGAGGTATGTATGATTCTCATGTTTGAATTGGTTAAGCATGTAGAGACTAAAGTAATGCAGTAGCCAGTAGCATCATGGGAATAATGAAATGACTAATAACCTGATGATATCCAGGGGGCAAGTTGCAAATGACTTGAAAAACAGTAGGGCAGGCCTCAAGTGGTGACATAGGCACATGTTCAGACCACCTGCTCACATGCCCAATTCAGTAATCAGTCGACAAAATAGCAATAAGTACCATAGAGAGCACAAAATCAATGTGGATAAAGCACAAGCAACCTTAAAATTTGCATTATAGAATAGTATAATGTAAAGTAAAATCCTACTTGTACTTGTAGGTCAATCTTATCACCTGGTGAAAGATCCGCTAAGGAAGACCCTTCTACCACCATAAGGCCAGACAAAGCGGGTGGGAGTAAGAAGCTGCCCTGAGGCAACGCTGTTTCCACGGCTGCTATCCATTGTAGAACCAAACATCCTCTCCCAATGTTTTTATATATTTAGTTACAATCCACAAACAAAACAAAAACAACTAATTCCTAAAAAAAAAAAAACACTTGTCAATCGATTCGTAATTGCGTAGAATATCTGAGCAGACTAAACTCTTATTGAGGTGAAACTTCCTTCCGACTTCAAAATTCGATAGCAATACCATAAAATCCCAATCCAAAAGTATGTAAAACCCTAAAATCCCAAATCACAATCTGGAAAGAGAAAGAAATTACTCAATTCCTAAGCAGAAATTCATCAACACGAAACCTGCCCTAACTCAAGAGCCAACGATCTAGCGAGGAAGGTCAACTGATGATAATACAGCACTGGAAAAATCGAATGAGAATGATGGAATTAGGGATTTTAAAACAAGGAGAGAACCCTAATTAGAGAGAGTGGACAAGGCATTGTTTTGGATCTGGAAAATTATGTTTACGCTCTTTCAAGAATCTTTCTCAGGGCCAACAAGCGCTGCGTTATGAAATTGTTGCCATCCAGATATGATTTTTTATTTTATTTTTTTTGTTCATTATTACTATTGAATCTAATTTCTTTTATTTACTTTTGTGGATAATTTTAATAAAAGTATTCACATTTTCTATTTTAAACTTGTTGCCAACAATTCACATTTTCTATTTTAAATCAGATATTATAAATCAACCCTAAAGAAAAAGGTTTTAAATTTTCGAGGGTAAACAATAATATTTTTCTTTATAAAAATTATACACATTTTTCTAATCTCATCCCATACCTGGTGGCTGGTATAAATATTTTTCTTGTGTGTTTACTTTTCACCTTGGTTTTTTCAGTTGCGTTTTTTTTTTCTTCCAAATTAACTAAAAGGAATTATTACATTCTACACGACCACACCCATCCATTATCGGATTAAACATAAAAATTTGTATAGGGAGGAGGTTGTGGCATGTCTGATTCGAGGAGGAAGAGACTCCATGTTTTTAAACATATCCCTGAAGGCTGAAGCTAGTCCCGGTAGACATGTAAATTAGGATCGAACCCCATCACGTGGCCCAATAGGCTTCCTGCAAAGAAAAAAAATAAGGTTCAGAGCTTTAAGAATCCACTCTAATTTGTTCAGATTAGGCTTTTCTTATAAAACAAATTTTGATGGGCTGACTAATGCAATTCTATATCTCTGAATCTTTGATTTATTCATTCGTTAAATCTTTTTTGCTTTCATCTTTCTACATGACTCTCTATATTTGTTGATTAATAATATTGACATTTCAATAAAAAAGAATATATTGATTAATAAAATGATATATGATATTATTGTTTTAAGGAACCACTATTTCCCTATTGACATTTGTATATATTAGATTATGCATGTGAGAAATAAATTACAGTTAAATGTTTTTAGCGTATTTTCTCCATTTTCTCTGTTAGTAATATACTTTATCGGGAGAAAAGGACATTTGTGAAAATGATCATTTCTGGTTTGTCGGTAGTCATTGGATACACTTTAACGGTCACTAACAAATCTGGAAAGCTGTATATATATAGGGGAAAAAATTGAAGTGACGAGTTTTGACGAGCTTTAACTAAAGAAAGAATAGAAAGACTGCTGAAACAGAAGATAAGGCTTATGCAGCAAAAAATAATGAGATTTGAAAGGTCTTGGATATTCGAGGTGTTAATTATTGGAACCCTAGAAGAGCTATGAAGCTGTATATGAGCAGTTTGACTAAATAATTTGAGCTAAACAAAAAAAAAAAAAAACTAAATCGATGAGTCAAAATCAAATGTGTTTTGATTTTTGACTAAGGGATTTAGAGGTTTCTTTATTTTTATAAGATCGATCCAACAGCCGAATTCAGAGAGGCACAACCGATCGATGGAAAAACAAATTTAAAAATGCACACATATGCATCCAACATCGTCATACAATAGCCAACGTTGCTAATTGATTATTTTAGTCAAGAAACTACTTTATTTTACGCATTTGCAAATGATGTATTTGCATTCATTTTAGTTCTATTAGATTCATTTTTAGAAGTGATGTGGTAAAGTCGGTCCCTAGGTTGTAGTATCGAATCTCGTTAAAACCAAAAAACAAACATCGTTTAGTAATTTGTATCCTAATTTATCTAGCTAGTACATTCTTTATACTGTTTCTCGTCATTTAAACAAAACCCTAGTCTGAAATATGCTTTTACATAATCTGCCAAGCTTTCAAAGTTTCTTTACAAATGGATTGTTCCCCATTAGTCCACTAACTACTACAAATAGTGAAACTTTTGACATGAAGAAACTCTCGGAGGAAACTACGATGTATCAAAGAGCTATTTTCTTTTACTTGAAGAACTTTTGACATGCGTGCTTCTCATTCTCATGGATGTCAATTTCAACTACTTGTGTAAAATAAACGTCTCTAGGTAAAATCATCATAAGAAACTATTATATTTCTTTGACCATGCGACAACCTCAATGGCTGTATGCAAAATCATCATAAAGCTATTAAATTTCACATGGACCTGTCCTCTTCATTTGTTCTCTTTGTTTTTCTCAATGGGTAACCAGATGTGGTGTGTACTTGCAGTCACCTTAAAATATTCACGCTCCTGGTTCCCGAGGCATAGCTGCCTGCCTGTGCAGGAGCTCAATGCCGCGATTCCATGGTTTGAGCCAATGGAAACAAACATTTATCCCTAGAATCATTAGTACATATATAGATGGCAGATATAACATTGTTAAGGTTAGTTTTACTACATAGAAACACATTGCGTGTTACGACCTTGGTATACTTAATCATAGTTTAAATGTACTATGGAATGTTACTTACTATCTTGGTATAGTTTTTGATAAATAAAGATCTTGATGTTTGTATTTTCAGCTTTTGTCTCTTTGAAATAATCTCTTATAAATGTTGTTCAATGTTAATTATTTGTTTAGAGCAAGAACATAAGATAGTTGAGAAGTGGTCCCAAGAAAGGTCTACATAAACTAAAGGCTGCATCTTTCTTTGATGAATTGTTTCTAATTCTAACTTTCTTTCTTTTCTGATGATTTAAAATCACCCCATTTGCAGATAGCCATAAAGCGACCATGTATATGATATACAAATCTTGAAAATTCATATATGATTTTGGGTTTAGTATACCCATAAGGTTGTGGTCCTCGTATTCTTGGGGTTATTATTTGAATTTTGAACCTAATACCCTACTCAAACCCTAGACCCTTTTGACTCTTTAGTTTTACGAGACGCAAAAAAAGGCTCATTATACCCTATTGGTTGTTCGTAGTTCTATTTTGCAAAGAAGATCATATTGACTTTAACTTAACTGTTATTTTTGTTTTCATGTGATAGACCAATCTGATTACAGATTTACAGGTGAATTAAAATCTGGCAGGTGGCAACTTTCTAAGCTTCTTTCCATTAAGGTGTCCCTATTGCGTTCTAAATTCTTTATATTTTAACCAAGAATCTTATTCCTCGTAATTAAGAAGATTATATTTTAAATGGTCAAATCTCGATGCTCTTTAATAATTTGTTAAATTTAGCCTCAGAATCCAAAAAAAATATGGGGATGAAAAGTATCATAGATCAAGCCACTGAAACAGATCCATCGATCGATCTACACGGTGAGATGCGAACACACCTTTACACTGGGGATGAAAATCATCTTGCCAGTACCTTGTTTCTACCATCTTCTCCACTTCCATATCCATAAAGATCCTCCGCTGTTTCATACCAACCTATATTCTAAGTCTAATTTGCTTTCAAGAATAAATCTCATAGCTTTCTCTGTATAAAATTGTAATTATAAAGCAATAATACAGACATACATTGTAATAAAAATTTAACATTGACATTACACAATCATTTTCTTCTCTCTACAGATCGTTCTTGGCCTCATAGTAAATGATTCATATCATATATATTTACTTCAACGACCCGAGGAACAGCTTCCCTTCTCCAAAACTTTAATAAACTCTGTAGACTGGTTCTGTAAATCACTTCTGCTGTTGGTTTCTCTGCCGTTCCCACTTTCATTGCTACTTTTGTTGTGCTCAGCTCTTTCTCGCTCCGCTTCACGGTACTTGTGAAGATGCCTCCCCACGGCGTCAGCATAGTTATCAAGGCCGAGAGTGCTCAGAGCCCACCAGATGTCGTCTCCATTAACCGTCTTTCGATTCTCCCTATGGCACTTGTCTGAGGCCTCGCAGGTTACAAAGCTTATGAACTCTGTTGCACACTCTTGAACTGTTTGTTTTGCTTCTTTTGATATCTTTGCATTTGATGGTAGGATTTGTTTCATAAGTCTCCCTACATTAGCTATTGGTAACAATCTATCTTCATCTGTCATTTTCTCTCTTTTTAATTGTTCTAATGAATCTATCAATTTTGGTCTCTCTTATCACCTTTTTATACAAGTTATCCAATATGACTCTTCCTATGTATATATAGATGTATAGGTGTATGACAGTATGTATATGAGTAGATATGGTAATATGTCCTTGCACTTGAACCTACCCCTTTATTTTTATTTTTTACATACTGTATCTAAGATTCTGTCTTTCTCTTTTTTCCTCTACTAATATTCTGTCTCTCTATGGATACATAATAAGCATGATTAATTGCGAATGTAGTTCATTATCATCATCGTCATCTTTATCAATATAGTTTTCGACTTTTTATGATTCATGTTCAAGCAACCATCATCATCATCATGGTATGTTTTATACGGATTGATGGTGGATCAAGCCATCACAAATAATTCTCTGATCGAAACGTATAAACGATTTCTTACTAGACATATGGTGTTTCATAATGTACATTTTCTTGGTAAACCAATAAATTTCGATTTAAATAACGTATGAAGTGCCCTAAATGGAAACTAAGAATTATACCCACAATGATAAATTAAGTGGACCTAATTTTGATTAGAGTTTAGCTACTTTGGCGAAAGAAAATATTCTTGATGAAGCAATGGTTGGCTTATGGAATGTCAAAACCTTAGTATTAGAAAATATAAAATTCGGGGCACGTATATAATCCGCATAATCCGGTACGGATCATAGCCCATTCTAATGCGTTTGACCTTTGTTTCTAAAATGTCTAAAAATAAATACTTTTTAGCATATATACTACGCAACAATTCACCTAATGATATATTATAACAGTGCCTAATTAAGATCAAGATATTATAGAAAAATGTCGTTAAGAAGTTAACCAATAGGTCCAAATCCAATACAGTGTGGTTAAATTACATTGGCCATGTAATTGGTTTAAATATTATGAGAATGTGCATTTTAGATAGGGGTTAATTCAAACCCTAAGTCCTAATTAGCGTCTGGGTTTGAGTTTTTTTTTATGAAACATCAATTGCATATTTATAATGGTTCGAAATATCTGAACAGATTTCACTCTAAAACCGGCAAAAACTTGATTTAGGCCATCTTATTCGGTTAACAAACTGAAACTATAATTAATATTCCGTTAAGCTTTGTTAACTTGTAACTCAAAACAATTAGTAATCACTAAATATAAATCCTGATTTTTGAGGAAAAGTAATTCTTTCGTTCGAAAAAATATCATCATATAGGACTTAGAATACGTACTTTAATTTTTATTTTTATATCTTAAGAATTATACGTCACTTAACGCTGGAATACGCGTTTATAAAGACGCTCTACATAATTCGAAACTGGGTTGACTTAACCATGCACAACCAATAATATAAAAGTATCTGTAAAGCTATATATATTGTCCATCTCTTTGTGAAAAGCATCACTTTTCCCTTAATTTATCAGTTGAAGGATTTTTATTGGAAAGTTGTTAACGCTCTCCTAATATTTGCTTGCTACTTGTATGCAATGTTTTAAAATTCGCTAGGCCCTAGTCGGGCAGCGAGGGTGGGCCTAGCACTTAGAGGATTAATCGGAGAGTAAACAGGGATTAATCGAAGATTAGTTTTAGGTTATTTTAATATTTTTAAAATATATTTATCCATTATATTAAATTTTTAAATAATATTATTTTTAAAATTATAGTAAATACATGAAAATGAAGTATTAATAATTTATTTTATGATTTTTATTTATAATTTTAACATAATTTATTATGAAACATCATAAACTATCAATATAAATGTCTGAATAACAAAAACAAAAAAAATTTATACTTGAAAATTTAAAAATAATTAGATTAGGCGGAGATTAATCAGATTAGGCGGGGAGTAATCAGTTGACTGACTTTCTCGAGGGATTAATCATTAATCGAGGCGGCGAGGATATGCCTAGCGACTAGGCGGGATGTAATCAGAAATAGGTGGGGATTTTTAGAAAAGGCTTGTATGTTTAAATATGATCGATCGAGTTAGCTAAAGCTGGTTTATAGTCCATTTGTAATTTTATATTCACCCTCATTTCATTGATGGTGTACTTATCTTTTCCAAGTCAGAACCTAAATTTAAAACAATTTTACGTTTTGCTTTGAGTTATATATGTTGTAACAAAGTTAATAAAGAACAGAAACAAAGAATTAGCATAGAATAAACAGGATTTCTCAAAATAGAATAATTAATCAGAAAAAACTCTCCCCGTCTCAAACAGACTAAATTAACGTTTTCCAGAACCTTCTCACTTCTCCTCTAAGTCACACTACTTGATATCTTTTGTTATGTTTCTCAAATATTTTTTTAACTCATACTTGTTCTGAGCGTATGTTTTAATTAGGGATTTCAATACTAGTTCTTTAACCAAAAAGAAAAAGTTTTCTGATATAGCCCCTATAGTTTTATGCTGCAATAAAACAAATACAAGTTTTATCTGGTAATGACAGAATATCTGATTTGATAGCCCATAGGGCTTTTTTCATTAGTTTATTTTACTCTCTTCGATCATGGATGACTTCGGCCCAATATTAACTTTGAAGCCACAATATCCATCAACACTTATCAACCCTATCAAAATTTATTCAATTGCCATTCGAAAGACAAAAGTGTAAAACTAGACCAACCCTTTCTAGAACGAAAGTAACCAAAATGCAAGGGTAGACAAAATCATTTGTTTCACATTTTTGAAAAGACTACCTTCAATTGATAAAAAAAAACAATGGGGCTAAAATACTTTGATTTTAAAGATTTTAACAAATATAATCTAGTAGGTCAAATTTTTTCTTTTAGCACCAAGATATATCAAAAGTAGAAGAAATCGCTGAGTTAGCACTTAGCAGCATTAAAAAAAAATACAAAGATAATAATATCTGAAAAACGCAAAATAAATGTGAAGAAAGGAGTATTATACCCAGCAAATGCTTCTTCAAATTTCTTCTTTATCCAATCATCATCATTACTTTTCAGCAAATTTATTTGTAATGATTTTTGCTAAATTTCTCAGTCTTTTTTTTCTTTTGCGAGAAAGAAATCACCATCACCTTTGTACGTAATGGTTACGAATGAAGGAGGAGGAGAAAGAGACAGAAACCTCATGGATTAATAGTAAAAAGCAGATCTAAAGAAAAAAGAATTAACATGACTTTGATTTATTATATAAAAAACATGACTTCGATTGATAAACATAAACCTGCATAATTGGTTAATAACCTAATTATATGATGAAATATTGTGGGATGAAAAAATCTAAAATAAAACCTTGCAGACTGAAATTTTTGTGCGATTAGATATATTTTATATAAATTTTAATATATTATAGCTACTTTCATATTATAAATAAGATTTTATTGCAAAACAATTATTTTTATTTATTAGTTTATACATGCGTAAAAAATTGTTTAACTATATATTAGTAAATAGTATAAAATTATAACAAATATTAAAAATAATTTGAAAGATCAAAGAAGTGACATATTTCATCATAAATAATTGTAGTTTTGTTTTATATTTGATAGTTAATTTCAAGCATATAAAATACAGAATACATACATATACATTAATAGCAAATTAATAAATTTTCATTGACTTAATTATAAATATCTCCATTTAGAAAATTTTCCCTAAAATAGTTTGAAACGGTTCTGTTTATCTATATAGTTGTCACAAAAAGTTTATATATGTGTATAAGAAAATAGCCTATTTTTTTTGACGTCAAGAAAATAGCCTATTTTGTTATGTGATTTGAACATTTAAGAGAGTAAGAAAGAAAAGTTAAATTAGTAGTAGAAAATCGAATAATAATAGAGAAACATAAAAATACGTCCACAACCTATAATAATAAACTTGGACACTTTAACTGAAAACAATAAAAACACTCCAACCCTTAAAAAAAGCCAATGAAAATCCCCAAAGTGCATATATAAAAAAAAGTAATACGATTATTCCGACTTGTATATTTCTTCTCTCCATAGGCTTATGTTGTGCTTCATTCTTCTCTCGAAGACTTCGTGTTGAAAGACCGACCAGTTGCTCTCTTTCTCTCTCTCATCACAAACACGATAAAATCTTCCTTTTCTTCTTTGTTATCATTCTCAACTCCAGAATCTCCCCACAGTGCCACAATCTCCAACATTGCATACTTGTCCAAAGTAAAACTCAGGTTATCAAATCTATCTCCTTTGTTTTCTTTTGCCGTGTTTGGCAATTCACGTTCTTTGCTTTCTCCTTTTTCTGGGGTGTTGTGTGTCGCAACGCTACTGCTTAATGCTTAGAGATCGAAGAAACTAAGAATCGGAGATGTGGAATCCTCCTTTTTACATCAAAGTACCCCACTTTGTTTTACAATTTGTGTTTCAACGTTTTTTTTTGTCTCTTGCGTAAAGATTTCAACTTTTGCTGCTTTTCTTGCATATCATTGTCATATGTTCGTCTCGTGGGTCAATCCGTTACGAGATCATTGAGAATTACATGTCTCTGCTACAAGTTATTTATGTTCGGTATCGATGCTTGTGGGTTTTTGCTTTTGATCAGGTCTGATTATATTCGTCATAAGCGTGATTCTGAATCTGGGTCAGTGTTTCCACGGAATTTGGCTCTCAAAACACTAGATTTTATCTTTTTCTGCTCTTTGGATTTCTATAACTTTTGGATTCAATCTTTTGTGGGGTTTGCTAGGATTGCCGGGTCTGTGTTTGTTTCAATGAATCAAGTATTGGGTTTAATCGAATGTTTTTGGTATCTCTCAATTTTTTCACGATCTCAACTAGTTGAATCTTCAGGTTGATACTGTTATCTAAAATATTTGAGCTTTATTCTTTATCTCCTCGTGTTGCTATGGACAGTGTATGTATTTGAGCTCCTTGCGGTTTGTTTTTACTCTTCATTCTTTTGATAGTTAATGTCAATGTTCATAGTTAGTCTTGTATGTATCTGTTTTCCCAGGAAACTATGATTGATTTTTCTTTGATGTTTTGTATGTTTCTTGAGGGTTGTATAACAGTGTTATCACTGAAACGATGCTGAAAATGTACTCTTTTGTGGATTTATGCAGACGACTTTGTTCATTTTTTAACTACGCTTGAGAATGGCTCTTGTGATGATGGATGAAGAAAACAATCTGATGGATGAAACAGCTGTCATCAAAGATTCCTCTGATGCTGAATTTGCCTGTGGAGATCAACAAGTTGAGCCTCGTGTTGGGGATGAATTTCAGGTTGAGATTCCTCCTATGATATCTGCATCACAACGTGCAGTGTTTCTTTCAACTCCTGTAGCTTTGGATGATTCCTCATATTCATTTCTCGTGGGACTACCTGTCCAAGTAATGTGGGTAGACAAACAGAGAAAAGGACAAGGAAATGGAAATGGAGATGATAGTATTGACATGAACCAATCTTTGAGATCTCTAAAAGCTAAAAAAAGTCGTTGCTCTGCGAAAAGCAGAGGCGAGAGTGACAATAATTCGGAATACAAGAAGCAAAGATTGAATCTTGAGGCTGTTCCTGCAACACTGTCCAGATCTTGGGAAGATTTTGAGGTGGCTAGCTTTGTTCTTGGTCTGTATACATTCGGGAAGAACTTTACTCAGGTGAAAAAATTCATGGAGAACAAAGGAACAGGAGAGATATTGTTGTTTTACTATGGGAAGTTCTATAATTCCGCTAAATACCACAGCTGGTCTGAATCCCGCAAGAAGCGGAACCGGCGGAAATGTGTATATGGAAGAAAGCTCTATTCAGGTTGGAGGCAACAGGAGTTGTTATCCCGTTTGATTCCTTCTATTCCTGATGAATCTCAAAAGCAGATGCTCGTGAATGTGAGTCTCTTTTACATCCTAATGCTAAACCATTGTAGATATATAGTCTTTGTCATTGATCTTACCATTCGCAGGTTTCAAAGTCATTTGCTGAAGGTAAGATCACTTTGGAGGAATACGTAAGTGCAGTGAAGGATCTTGTAGGTCTTAGGTTTCTGGTAGATGCTGTGGCGATTGGTAAAGAAAAAGAAGATCTAACTGTTATTAGATCAGCACCAATGAAGACCAAACCATGGTTCACGGTTTCTCCAAAACCTTCTTCAGTACTGGGCGTAGGGGCATACAATTCACTCACATCTGCTGACATAATAAATCAATTAACTGGCTGTTCACGTCTGAGCAAAGCCCGTTGCAATGATATCTTCTGGGAAGCGGTATGGCCACGTTTACTAGCCAGAGGATGGCATTCAGAGCAACCCGAGGAGCGAAGCTATTTTACATCTAAGGAGTACATTGTTTTCATTGTCCCTGGCGTGAAGAAGTTTTCAAGAGACAAGCTTGTCAAAGGCTATGATTACTTTGATTCAGTCAGTGATATTCTAACAAAGGTTGCTTCGGAGCCTGAACTTCTTGAGTTTGAAACAGGAGGAGAGATCAGAGAAGCGGCCACCAATGAAGTCGTTGCAGAGAACTCTTCTGACCAATCAGATGATGAATCTTCCCCGTCTGATTGTCAAAGACATCGTTATCTCAGGTCTCCATGTTCGAACCGTGGAACTCCAGGAGTGAAATTTACTGTTGTGGACACTAGTAGGGCTTCAGGAGGAAAGTTGTGTGATTTACGGAATCTGAATGCAGAATCTCTAGTTTCTGAGCCAAAGACTCGCCTGGCAGATAAACATTCTCATGTGCTTAAAGTTTCATTGGACAATCAGAATGTGAAAAAAACACAAGCGATGCCTCTGGATGCCAAGAACAAAGTGGATGACCTAACGCGATTCACTATTATTGATACGAGTCTAGACCACCGTGGAAAATTATCTGGGTTTAGTAGATGGAGACATTTACCAGCTGATTACACAAAAAGAGGTTCTGCAGAGGATGATGCTGGTGTACAGAAGGAGGCAAAGGATCCATCAAAGAAGTTGATTAAGCATTGGCTTAACAGTCGAGCAGAAACTAACTATCATTCAGTAAGTTCTGCTTCATTGTTGAAACGAAGACGACTCAGTGCTTGCGTTAGGAGGGAAAAAGACCTTTCAAGAGACAGTCTAATGTTCAAGCATTTACCGGGCGATGACACAAAAAGGACGGTCGGTTTTGAACCAGATCAGTTAAGTATGTCTGCGGTCCAACACCAAAGTAGCACTTGTGAAGAGATGAATCAGGACAAAGAGAGATATGAAACAGTATTATCCGTTGATTCTATGAATTTGAATGATCAATCAAAAACGACTGGAACTGGACTGTCTTCTTCACTTGTTGAGATTCAAGAAGCTTCAGAAATTAAACTAAATGGGTTAAACTCCATCTCCGGTGTAGGCAATAACTGTTCTCCAGACGAGGTAAGAACCGCCCATGAAGTCATTTCATCAAAACAAGAACCAAACGGGCACTGTTCAGTGTCAGATTTAGACAAAAAAGGCGCTTCCAGTGATCTGGAACAAGAGGAACCAGTTAAGCTTCCTTCAACTTCAGGCTCAAAGATGAATAGTTCTACTTCCAAAGATCTGGGAAATACTCAAGAACTTGGTTCATCAGGACAGCATGACCAGCAGATTGATAAAGATGGTCCTACAAGACAGAGCACAAGAAAGCGACCATTGACAACTCGGGCTCTGGAAGCTCTTGAATCCGGCTTTCTTACCACTAAGAGAATGAAAAACATGACTGAACCCAAAAAGCGTCAAAGCTCTAGGAAGAAAAAGCATTCAGCTAAAACGTGTAACAGAACACAACTTTTGCCAGATAATGGGAGTGGAGATTTGGAGCACAGAGGAGGATTTAGAAGCATTTTTGGAAAGAAAGCGCCAGCAAGTAAGCCCTTGGACCAAGTAGAGGATTCAAAACCTAGCTTTCTTCTTAATGAAGCAAGAGCTGAGAGTAAGGCTCAGGATTGGATACAAGATTCAAAGCCGGTCCCAACTGAATACCGGAAACTTCCTCCGATTGTTCTGAAGCTTCCATTCAAGCGTAGCTGAGGAGCTTCAGAGAGTCTGATAAGTTTGGGAGTTGGATGAGAGAAAAGTGGCTTTGCCGAAGAAGAAATGTGTATAAGAAGTGAGAAATTTTAGACAGGTTTTATTCTGTTATTCTTTTTTTCTTTAATTATTAGACAGAAATAATGCCATTTTGATTTGGTTCTTATATCCAAAGAAAGTAAGTGGAATAATAATGGTCATGTATATAATCGGTTAAAGCATTTATACAGATACATACAAATCCTGAATAGTAGTAAGTCTAAATCTAAAGTCACAACAATGTTTATACTATACAAACAAAAATCCTGACTGATTTAAGTGCAGCTGACTTGCTGCGGCCGCTTGATTGCCTTGTCCAAATTGTGAGAGACTGCTTTGGTTAAGTTAGGGTCTTCAAAACCAAGCTCTGCTCCAAATCTTAGCAGTTATAACAACGTAGCCAAATTTCAAAAGGCATAATTAGTCAGTCAAATTCACTTCACAGTCCTTACATTAGCTTTAGTTCAAATTATTTTCACTTACTTTGGATCCAAGACCAGTTTCTGAACTTCTTTGATGGCGGAGCTAGCTGCGTATAGTGATATCTTTCCAATCTGATAGTAAAAATCAAAACCAATTCAAGAGTTTCAGAACTGAAGGCATTGAGAAAATTAGTGGGTTGTTCTAAGGCAAGGCAGAATCAAAGTTTTGTTACCTCTAAAATCTGAAGTTTTGCCTCGTGGTCGTTTGGTAAACACCGGATTTCTTCAGCTAGTCTTGCTGATTCTCCAACACTTTCAGGGCACAAGAAGTCGAGTGCCACCTGAACATTCGACTGAGAATTGTATATGTGCCAGCAAAATTTTAATTTCTTAGTAATGACAAGAGAAAAGAATCTTGGTGGACTTGATGTTGCATAGTTATATATATATATATTTACCTGAAGATTTCGGACTTGGAACGGACATCCAGCCGGGATGAAGATAGCCTCACCACGATGTTGCTCAAACGTCCATGGCTCAACTCCTTAGAAAATAGAAAGATTCATCCCTTAGGTTTCCATGCAATAATCTTTTGGAAATAGAACATGAAACAGAATGCTTGTTTTTCCTACCAAATTCATCTTTTAGTTGTCTCTTCTGGTGTTCGTTTAGGAACACTCCTTCATACAACGGGCGTGACACCTGAAACTCAGGTAAAAAAAAACTAGGAAACTCAATCATTCGACTTATAAGAAAATGATTTTCACATTTTAAATATTGATTTAGCAAATTAGACTCACAAAATCAGTGTTAAAATTATCAGGCTTCTGGAATTTTCTCTGCAAAAACTCGGCTAGTTTTGAGACGTCTTGGCGCCGAAAGACATCCCACTGGGCTCCGCCTCCTGTACATGAAGCCGTGCAAGAAGATTCCATGTAGTGACTGTTATCAGTTATGTTCTCTGGATTCCCAGTTAACATCATTTCAGATTCTTTCTCCTCTGTATTGGCTCTACCAAGTGATAAATCATGTAATTCTACGTCTCTTAATGTATTATCAGGGATAAGAAGTGACTCATTTTCGTCCATATTTTGGTCAGGTTCTTCAGTACCGGGCTTTGTCTCTATCGCCTTTTCGAATGTTGTTCCTTCATATGCATGCACCAAGAGGTATACCTGATTAACAATTCCAAAACATATCAGGTTTGCAACAACAGGTGCGAAAATCCAGTTTTCTCCATCAACCAAAATCAGAAAAATGTGCTTAAAAACAATCCAAGAGCTGAGTAATGTACCATGTCGCGCATACTGTAGTGAATACTAGTCGATGAATCATCAGCACCAGTTTCTCGGTATGTCCCACAAGATACATAAATCTTTGGACCTGCATCGTTTTGGAGCGAGTAATGAGGCAACTTGGCTGCAACGTTCAGAAGCCCTAACCGGGGATGTATGTACTCAAGAAACGGAAATCTTCTGATAAACTCAGGTCTTTGGTAGAAAATGAACTCCTCAGAAGCACTTGGGCTCGGCCAGTCCTTTAACTTCCACAATAGCGGAAGACCTGTGTTTTGGTTTTTTCCATCTCTATATGCTTTTGTAAACTCTCCAAGTCTTACATCAACCTATGAATCAAATTATGAATACTAATGAATCTGTGACTCAACAATAAGAAGATATGGAAAACAAAGAAAATTACCTCTGACCCATCCAAGCAATTTATGACATTCAAGAATGGATCAAGTTCTCTCAATTTCTCGTCTGAAATCTCGTCTATATCCCTCCAAATAGTCTCAGGATCCCATCGAGAGCAAGATGACTCATCAAGTACCCCTTTAACTATAACAAGCCGACCATCAGCCCATTGTTTCTCAAAATTAGCTACTCCATCAGATTTAATCGTTTCAAGCGACGGGCTGTACACAAAGTTGTCACTGCTCTCCTCTCTCTCAGCCAATTTGCAAAATCTAGAATCCCACAGTTCAGGATTCTGAAGGTCAGACACCTTGCAGCCACTAACAATCTCCTCAGCATTTTTCACAAGCTTTGCAACCCAATTCATCTTGAAAATGCGAGCAAGATTCAAAGATCGGGAACCGCAGCCTCCATACTCCTTGGGAGGGCACGGAATGCTCCCATCACCGTTGGCTTCCCACTCAGGAAACTTGTATGAAAAGTTCAGTCTTAG
Source organism: Nasturtium officinale (assembly GCA_963854855.1). Lineage (NCBI taxonomy): Eukaryota > Viridiplantae > Streptophyta > Magnoliopsida > Brassicales > Brassicaceae > Nasturtium > Nasturtium officinale. The sequence continues at coordinate 2,464,038 of OY978500.1, forward strand.
TTTAGAAACTCCGGTTCTTTCTCCTACGATATGGCTGGTCCCCCTAATCTCAACTGAAGACTCTGCCCGTAGATCTTGACAGCATCTCAAGCACAGGTCATATGAGCAGTCTGAACAATGACGGTAGTAGTCAACAACTGGTATCCGACACACATTGCTACATGAAACATAACACCAATAAGAACATGTACGACTATACAAAGTACCAACAAGACATTTTAGTCAAGTAAGAAGAAGAGCACGTAAGAGAGATCAAAAGTACCAGCACATCTGCTCATCTGCTTTCAATCTTGCTCTGACAAGATCTATATCAGCTCCTATAGCGTAGAACAAACTAGTGTTAACTGCATAGCATGTTAGAAGTATATATAATTCATCACTAAATAAAAACTCGTCTCACCATGAAGCCTCTTCTCTAGTTCTACTTCCGTGCATTGTTCAAGATGGACCTGCTTTATCACTGGAAGGACAGCTGACAATAGACTATGAAGATACTTCAACTTGTCCAAAACAGGTATTTCCCGGATCCGTACCTGCAAATTTTCACAGAGTAATCTCATGGTCTTAAATTTTAAACCCCCTAAATAAGTAGCAATGGTTTGAAACTATGGATAGATAAGATCACACCTTTATTGTATTATCAGAACGCAGGCAAGGTTTACAATTACACAAACCACGGCACACAGGGCAAACTTTCTCAACTTCTTCGAGTGATATCTCCGAGTACCTTAAAATGTTAGAGACATCAACAGTACCATAAACTCTTTCTACCAAAGGTTTACAGAATCTTGATATAAACAGAATAAAAAGAAAAAGAAAGCAAACCTTGTTGATATACAAGTGTCGCAGAAGGCTCTTTGATTGCATTTGAGGCAAGAAATGATTCTATCTGTATCTTTTCTCTGGCATTGATGGCAAATCACACTCAAAGACTCTGCAGACACATCTGTGCTTTCTGCTGAGTATTCCTACAACACATTAAAACAGTTTCTTGATGGAGTGATCGACTTCAAAAAAAAAACACATATGGGCATATAAGTTCTTGGTACAACCAAAGAGAAACAACAAATTACCATTGGACTCATGCTTTGGCGTGATCTATTACGTGAGAGATCCATTATAGCAACAGATGGAGGTGTTCTATAGGATCCGTAACTCTCTTCAAACATTCCAACATCTGTGGCCATCTCATCATTCAAATCCACTGCAACAGGTGGCGAGAAACTCCTCATCATTGGTGTCTCTGGGGAGTACTGAATCAAGCCTTTACTATGTCTCTTCTCTCTACTAGCATTATTCTTGGAAGCAGAGGCATGACCATTATTATAGTGCTCAATGCTGGTGATTGGTGTCTCGAAATCATCCATCTTCCCTTCTGAATATGTATCGGTTTCGCCCAATGGTGATCTCCTTTTGGCTTTCTTCTGGTTAGCACGTAAAGCCGAATTAGCAGCCCGTTTTTTCGCCTGGATGTAGTGCTTCTCACATACTGTCTTATCAGGCATGGACATTGCAGTGCATCTCCACTGTTTACCATCCGACCTCTTGCATCGTAAATCATCTGGAATCCCGTGAATGCCCTCGCCATTGCCATTGCCATTGGCGTAGCCGGATCGATTTTGCTCGTTAGCACTCATGCTAATCACAATAATCTCATCAAAATTGACCTGCATTGTTAAAACACTAATTTGTCAAACTAAAATCAGAAATTGAGTTCTCACAAACGGCGAAACTAAATTAGTATCTTAAGAAGACTTGTTTGAATTGAGGAAGAGGGTCAATTAAATTACAATCCGCAAAATCTAGTACTAAGAAAACCCCTTAAAATCCTCCAATTCAACGAACACATTCGATCAACCAAAACTAAAATAAAAAATAAGCCAACGAGTTATGTAAGAGACAGAAAGAAAGAAACTTGCAGCACGGAACTAAGAGTAATCTGAAATCTCCAATAACATACATGATCATTGGACAGCAAAATCAACCTAAGAACTCCACAGATACAGATACATGATTTAACATATATGTATATCGGTATATGAAAATAAGGGTGCGTACAAAATTCATAGACAGCTCGGAAACGTTAACAGAGAAGATCGAATGAATAATTGAAATCAGGTTTTAACGAAGAGTCGAAGAGATGGGAATTCGAAAGCTTCAAAAAGTGTATGTGGATGTGTATATATATATATATATGCGCATTGATGATTAGTCATGCTTACAGTGACAGAAGGAAACCCCAAACCTGAAATTAGGGTTTTGCTCCAGATAAATTGCAGAGGTGATGTTCAGGATACTTGTATGTATCTCCGTTTTTTTTTTCTTTTTTCTTTTCTTTTCTTTAATCTTGGATTTTCCTTTTCTCTTCTGTAAATAAATAAGATGTACACTCTTGTTCAGACAGAACATGGGTTCACTTGTTTTTCTTCCTTTTTTTCTCCTTCTCTCACTGTTGTGTTTAATTGTTTATTTATTCCAATGTCAAAGTGGATCCTACTGTAATATTAGCATATTACCAAATATTGATACAAACAAAAATTTGAGGAAAAGATGAATTCAAATTCAAACATGTATTAAAACAATATCCTTTTTTTTAACTAGTATTACTTGATGGAACGCAAAAATAGGCATGTATAATCAATTTTAACCGTATTCGAGTTTTGAGTATGCAATTACTCGGCATTCGGAATCTGGATATAAGATCAATTATTAGACTAATATATTTTCGTGGTTGTTGGCGATAAGATAAACGATCAAGTTATATGGTTTTGCAACTATCAGCGAACAACTGGTTAAACTGTGTGTTGCTTTGTAGTCACTGACAATAACGAAATTGATTAGCGAATAATCTTTTGATTTCAGAATTTGAAACACTGACATTTGAAAGTATTTAGGTTATTTATTAATATATTTTAGTATTGTTTTGAATAGACAAAAAAAAAACTGAAAATTTAGAATGATACAAGTTTAAATATTTATCTGATGTATGTATTTGTTTACGTCTTCTATATAATCTGTTTTCAAGATACCAATATAGATGTGAAACCTTTAAAAGGTATACATCCATACTAATACATGGATTTGTGCTTAATTTCGTACAAGGAAAAATATGGACTAACTTTTTTTTTTTTAACGTAAATAAAACAAAGAATATGGATGGTGCGTCAGGGGCACGCGAGCAAAGGCTATCGTTGAATTAAACGATGGTTCATCGAGAAAATGATAATCAGTCGCCTTTAATACCACGCGCATTGATTTGGACTACAAGAATAAACCAAGAAAGATGCTTGAGATTATTCTACTTCCCAAAGATTCTGAACGTATGGTTATTAATACATGAATGATCAACCACCAGTTAACTATTAGTACTACAAAAATATTTTGTTTTATACTTGTGTAATATATTCGTTAACCATTATGTCATTATTAGAGGTATCAAAATGGGTTATCCCGTCCCGTTTAATCCGTTCATTGCGGGTTGAATTAATTTGCAGTTATTAGCGGGTTGGCCCGCTATAACCCATGGATTCTAAATTCATAATCCTAATCCACTCCGCACTATAACCGCGGATTAAGCGGGTTGTCCGCAGAATTTAAAATCAAATTAATAACCAAAAAAATAAAATTTTACAATGTAAATTTATCGATAATAAAATAAATACATATAATATTTATCCTAAATCAAAAAAAAATTAGTAACAAAAATCATAAAATGCATAATTAACAAATTTTCAAAGATTCAAATATGAAATTGATTTAAGCATTGTAAACGTCTCCATTTTATTAAAATAAAAGAAACCAAAATTTATAAAATAAAATTAATCTGAAGAGGGATTTCCTACTATATTTTTGTCTTCAGCGTGTAACTTCATCAGTCCGCGGATCAACCCACAATCCATGTGGGTTTGTCCATTAAAGACCATAGACCATGACGGATCAACCCGCAATATCTGCTTTTTTGGGCAATCAAAATATGAATCCTAACCCTGAACCCTAACCCGCCCTATAGCAATGCGGGTTTAGGGTAACCCGTAGATTTTCAACCCTCTAGTCATTATCGGCAATCAGTTAATAGTATGTTATAGTCAAAACTCAAAATACACTTTCGTTAAAGAGTGTACAGTAAAAGATTAAGACGGTCATAGAATTTGAACCTAAATACTTTCCTCGAGAATGATTGTTTAGTTATAATGATCTGATCAACTTGTACCGTAGCAAAATAAGATATGACTATAATAGATCAAGATTAAACAAAGGTAAATCTAAATCCAGCTGTAGTTGATTACGTTTTCAGGTAAAAGGTAACCAAACATACTGAGAATACCGGTTTGAAGGTGGCCTAAAAGCAAGCCAAAACTACAACAGCCAATATTAGATACTGAATTTAAGAAGCGTGCATCAGCTTTCATGGTCACGCACGCGTGTTATAGTACCACCGGTTTTGCTTTTCTTTCACCGCTTCATCATTTAAAAACGGATAGATTAGCCATCATCACTTATGAGTTATGAGAGTCTTTAAAACGTTTTGGTTTAACGTTACCACTAAACATTTACATATCCTTTGGTTTATTTTATTGTTTTGTTTCTAGAGAGTAAAGTCAAATTTTCTATTATTATTTTTAACAAATTGACAGCAAGATAATTAAACTTGGGATAATTAGGGAAAAATCATAAAAAGAATAACCGCGTCCTTTATTTCCAAAAAAAAAAAAACATCGACCGTGTACGTCCCGTGTGTAACCAAATTTTTTTCTGTAAACCGACATTAATATAATAAATTTATGATATATATACATCCTTATCCCTTCCACCTTCATATTCCTCATTAAAAAAAAAAAAACGAGTCTTTGCTGAAATCGTTTCTCGATAAGAAAATTTCAAAGTTGATTTATTTCGTTTCATTGATCCGGATCCAAGTAACCATGGAGTGTAGATCGTTGGATCTGACGATCATATCCGCTGAGGATCTAAAAGACATTCAAATGATCGGTAAGCAAGACTTATACGCCGTCGTTACCATCAACGGCGACGCAAGAACGAAGCAGAAGACAAAGGTTGACAAAGATTGCGGTACCAAACCCAAATGGAAACATCAGATGAAGCTCACCGTCGACGACGCTGCGGCTCGTGAGAATCGTCTTACTCTGGTATTCGAGATCGTGGCTGATCGTCCGATCGCCGGTGATAAACCCGTCGGAGAGGTAAGTGTTCCGGTGAAGGAGCTATTGGATCAGAACAAAACCGAGGAGGAGAAAACGGTGACGTACGCCGTGAGGTTACCAAACGGGAAGGCAAAAGGATCTCTAAAATTCTCGTTCAAATTCGGTGAGAAATATACATATGGATCATCGAGTGCTCCTCACGCGCCTGTGCCAACTGTTATGGATCACAAAACCATGGATCAGCCCGTTACTGCTTACCCACCCGGACACGGTGGTGCCCCGTCTGCATATCCTCCTCCTCCTCCTCCTCCTCATGCTGGTCCTTCTGGATATCCACCTCCAGGACATGATGATAAACACGCTGCTGGTGCCTACGGATACCCGCAGCCAGGTGGATATCCGCCTCCAGGTGTGACCGCTGGATACCCGCCAGCTGGACCGGGTGGATATCCACCACCACCACCACCACTTGGTGCATACCCGCAACAAGGAGGTTACCCGGGATATCCGCCTCCGCAACAGGGTGGGTACCCGGGATATCCGCCACAGGGTCCATACGGATATCCACCACAGGGTCCATACGGCTACCCGCCTCAACAAACTCATGGTAAGCCTCAAAAGCCGAAGAAGTCTGGAATGGGTGGAATGGGACTTGGGCTTGGGCTTGGAGCTGGTTTACTGGGTGGGTTGTTGGTTGGTGAAGCGGTTTCTGACATTGCCGATATGGGAGATATGGGTGGCGATTTCGATTTCTGATTTATTTCCCTCTCTCCTTTATTTCTTATGTTATGTTATGTTATGAACTTTCAATTTCTTAGCTTAACTGGTCTCTGTTTTATTTTTTTTTGGGTTTGATGAATCATGCGAAGAACTTGAGAGATGAAGTTTTATCTTGTGTTTATGTATTTGGTTTCTTGCTTTCTTCTAATGATCAAATAAGGAATGTATTGAACAATATGCTATTAGCAATCACTGTCTATTGTGTTGAATGCTTATTGATATTACCCCATGGCATTGGAAATTTTCATAAATTCATTTTATATTAGTCAGAAGTTGGCGAGGAAAAATGTTATATATATATTAGTCAGAATTTGGAACTTTCGAAGATTTGTGCACATTCTTTACAAAACTGACAATTGATGATGAGCTATCGAATGGTTTGCAGTTTGTGAAACACAGCCTGAATTAAAGGAGTTCTAACCGATGCAAAATCTTTAATCGTTGTAAAAGCTTTTTCTATTAAAACAGTAATTAGTCCAACACCAATTTTTCTATTAAAACCGTCGTCGTTGTCATCTCCCAAGAAGCTTGAGTTTATTGAGTCAGAGAGATCTCCGACGAAATATAAGTCAAGAGTTTGGATTTTGGGCGAAGAAACAACTTTATGTTACTCACAACTTTATCGACATTTAAACATCCTATCCGATGTCGTCCAGCGGTTAGGATATCTGGCTTTCACCCAGGAGACCCGGGTTCGATTCCCGGCATCGGAGCATTTTTATTTTTATCTATCTGAACTTATGGTTACGGGAATTTTTCTTTCATATGTTTCGAGTCTTTCGACCAACCTTTGTCTACCAACGTTTTATTGTTCAGGATGTAACTGTTGAAGAATTTTTTTCTCTTCTTTTTTCCCTTCTAAATCAAGTTTATAACGAATTGATACTCTATCTTGTCAAATTGATAGTTTACTTTTTTTTATAAATCTGCAGATAAAAAAGAGTGTAGACAAGAAAATAAGTATGAAACTGTTCAAAATTGTAACCGAATGGGAAAGAGACTTGAAGATTGTATTTACTTAGCTTTTGAAAGACCTAACGAACGAACACATTACAATTTTATCGTAAGTTTTCAAGATCCTTTTTATATGATTCTCATAATCGCATGATTCCAATTTACCAGGTGATTTGAAACAAGACAGTCGTGACCATACTGAATTTGGTCAGTCTATTCATTCTTCTCCATGACACCTGCAACTGAGAAGAGCTTTGTAGAGTAACAATAAAAATGGGGAGTGTTATAAAAGGCAAAAAGACCAACTTTCTTTTTATCGACAAGATTTTTAAGCACTCAAATGATTTTCAGGTGTTTTAGATGGTGGATTTTCATGAATTTGATTCAATATCGACCAATGATTTTTTCCATATTTTTGAAATATTCATGCCCGGAGTAGATGGAGACTTAAACGTGTCACTTACAGTAACTGAGGCAAGAGAATTTGGATCTAGACTCGTTCTACGCTTCTAATCCCTGCATTCTTGTCGAATTCGTCCGAAGGAACCACATCCGCAATGATCTTTTCTTGACCGCGCCAAAGAACCTGGTGAAAATTTTGTTTCAATCCGACAGAGACCAAATCATCTTTAACACCAAATACTTTTTAGAACACAAGACTAGCTTTCTGATAAATAACCAATTGACATCAAACTGGAAATTGAAAATTATAAACTCAGCCAATAAATCTGATTATCTCTGATGAACCCTATACCTTACTCCCTCAGGAAACGAAAAAATGAAAACAATTTTCCAAAACTAAGGCATCAATAGGAATATGTGTCCGCAACAAAAGTTTCCATGAAAATACTATATATTAGATCTAAATTGGAAGAGTTGGAACACATATTCATCATTATAGAATGTGGAAAACATATTCATCATTATACATAGCTTGACTGGGGGAGATTACTTTTCTTAATGACAATAACTATCGTAATCTTTTAGTATGTGCATATGAAAATCAACATCACAATTTACAGTGCTAGAAGTTACCTACCTTGTCAATAACTCCAAATTCTTTAGCTTTTGGTGCATCCATGTAATATGGCCTTCTCATCACGTTTGCTACAGTCTCCACGGACTAAGTGACATATTAGAATGTTTCTAATTAGCCATAAAATTTCTCCACTCAAAGTTATGAAGCGAAATAAATGTTCTGTACTCACATTCCCAGTGTGTTTCGATAGTAGTTCTACAAGTATATCCCTGTTTGTTATGACCTGCAATTGCATACCAGGAATGAGGGAGATGTAATAATAAAACTCCGATTCTTCACCCTAATAGATTGATGAAATTCTGAACAAAATGCTTAAGTGAGAAATTTGTGTTCAAATTATCAGAGATATAATAAATAAAAAAGGGAATAGGGAAGAACGCAGTATGAGAAAAACTCAGCCAATTTTAGATTCTCAAGACATTGAGTGTGTAAAGCAATACATCAAACCTCTTTGGCACGAATCAGGACATCACTGGCAGGCATCAACCCAGAAGAAGGCACACGAGGTTGCTGGATCATTGCTGCAACAGAATGAATCAAACACTTGAGAGGCACATATTATCAATGGTGAGTCATACAGGCGACCAGAGAGCAGTCATAGTATACCTTTGGCATGTGGCATCATAAACCGTTTACCCTTGGTGCCCGCTGAAAGTAATAGACAGGCATGACCAATGGCTGCTCCAACACATACTGTATGTACCTGCACAAGTAAGAAACAACCTGGTCACACGAAAACACCTGGGAGACGAGAAAGTGCTTATCTCAATAGATCAAGTAGCCTGAGTAGTTTCCTTTAGCATGACTTATATTTTTTGCATTTAACAAGCAGAACACTCATAAACAAGCATTACCTCATTTTTAAGTTGCATCAGAGAATCATAGATTGCAAAACCTTCTGATTCCATTCCTACCTGTTTAGTGAACATCCTTAATAACATAAGAATAAATAATAAAAAAATTGATTCAAAATATAAACGAAATTTTCAAAACTCACCGTCTCTCCATCATCACGAGTGGTCCCTGTGGAATTGATGTAAATATAAATGGGCTCTTTAGGATCCAGCCACTGAAGATACATAAGCTCTGCTACAACCAACTCCGTCACAGCTGGAACCAGCTGAAAACAAGATCAGTCAGCACCAAAAACAGTAGTCTACGAAATCCCCACGAAAAGGATCCTCAGGACTGCAGGACTTACAGGCATTCCAATGTAAACAATTCTCCCGTCAAGAAGCATAGAGGGTAAGTCTGGTGGAGGAGTTCTGGGTCGGTGCTCATTATAAGCCACTGATCTTTCAACCTAATGTCAACCAATAGCTTCCGTCAGCGGGTTAAAGTACTCAAGCCTATAGTGTAAATTTGGAATATCTAACCGTAACACCTCTAAATTCAATAAATTTTGAAATTTTACTTCTTTTAATATTTAAGCTGATAGATATGACTTATGAGCATATGCAGATTAACAAGAGCATTTAATTACGCCTAGAATCCATCAGATAGTGATAGGAATTGTACGAGAATAGTTCACCTGAGCAGGAGAAGACATGAGCTGAGGGGAATCAAAGATGTCCAGATACGGCGGCACATCAGTGTTTACCGGACGATTGAGAAGTTTTTCCGGAGAATTGGCGGCAACAGAAGCGAGCGTCGAGAGAAAAGGATCCTTTGGGTTTATCGGAGGCATGGGGATTTTAGCAGCAGTTTTGGCGCGAAAGGTATAGCGAAAGCTCTTCAAGTTTCTCCTCCCGGACAAATTGAAAGATAAAGGAGGATGAGAAGAGAAAGAATAAGAACGTGGAAGCAGAGAATTCATCGGTGCTTGTAAGCAAGACGCCATAGTTAAAGAGCTACTTGGGGACGAAAGCTCTCGCTAAAATGAAACCAGAGGATTTTAGCGATGCTTTGGGAGGGGGAGAGAATTAGTTATTGGGTCGGTTTCCGGGTTGACCCGCTATTTGATGTTCCGGGGTTTATGTGTATAGCCTGGCCCCATTCTCAGAAACCTAGGCCCAGTTTTTCAATAAATTGCAATTGCCAAGGGAGGGAACCCTTTCTTTATCTTTTTTTTTCTTCGGACACTTTCATTGATATTTTGACCGATTAAACGACTGTAATAAAAATCCTAAAAGAGAGAGTCGTCAAAGATACCAATTCCAACAGTTTAAATGTTAAAGAAAAGGAAAAATCTATCACAATAACGTCTGATGACACCTTTAATATGCAGCCGAGACAGAGTTTTTGGCTATAAAGGACACGATAACAAACCAATTCCATGTTCAGAACTGAAACTAAAAACACATTGATAGTCCAATTCGAGAAGATAGAGGAGAGTAACCCAAATCCGAAAAATGAGACAATCTTCGGATACAGAAATCCTCTATTCCCAATCATCAGTTTTTCTTCTCAGTCAGATCTCACCTGTACATACATGATTTGCAATAGGGTTAATTAAGTTAAGATTCAGACACTCATGTGCACACTAAAGCTGAGTGAGACACCTAGACGCAGCAACCGACTCCTCAAAAAATTTTATCGACTTTCTCATGGTGTTAGTGAAAAAACAAATGGCGAGAGAACAAAAGTTCTCGAAGCAGCTATGTAAAAAAAATTCAGCTTTTAGACTTACGGGTGAAACTGGAGAATTTGACCTCGATCTTGATCGGGACCTGCAGAAGAAAAAAAGAAAACATGTAAGCGTGGCATCAAAAAATCAGTTATCTGAAAATTTTCCATCTGGTCTCGGGAGCTTAAGTGCTGCCCTAGAAAATAACTCAACATAGAATCCAGCATTGTCAAAAGGATAATATATAGGTAAATAAGAGGAATCATAGTCCAAAACGTTGTGATCAGATCCTACAGCTGATACGCGCTGAGTACCAGACCAGAACAAAAAACAGAAGTTCAAGTTCATGCTAATCCAGCTTTGCAAATGTCCAAGAATCCATCTAGATGACCCATCAAGTCCCTAAGATCCAATCCCCAGCTCGCAGCTGTGAGCCAGATCTAGAAAACAAACAAGGCAATGCAATTGTAATCACTACACACGATCAAGGACAGGCCTCAGAAATCCAGATTCATATCTTTGCCCTTCCAATAGAAAAGAAATTTTCATAAAATGAAAAATTCCAGCTGAGTGTTATCTAAAGTCAGATAATGCAGATCAATCAGTACTAGTTTCACTGTCGCTGGATAAAGTTGAGAAGTAAAGCTTTATCTGAAGGAAATAATCCAGAGGAGAAAGACGGCAAGAGAAATGACACAATCATTTTCAAAGACGTGACTTGGTGATGGTTTTAACGAGAAAACTGCAACATATAATTTGACTAGAAATCACGGGAATGGCTCTGTCAAGAACTTGAAACATACAAAAACACTTGAGATGTAACGAATGATAAGGAACTTTGGAGAACCCAAATGTAAAGAACTTTCACCCATACTGCAGCTTGAGTGACAAAGATAACTTCAAAATAGATTAATCAAGGCCTCGGTATAATTAATGGGAAGACAATCAAGAGAAAGTTGACTAGTCCTACTAACATATAGATCTGTAGTTGTAAGTAATTATGTCAGTGAGAGTTCAGCAAGCAAGAACTAGAAATCCATGCTTAAATAGGTTCAAGCATATGTAATTGTAACAAGTGAACACCCATACCTTGAGACAGAGCTATATGGTGTACGAGAACGAGAAAGGGACCGTGAATGTGGGGAAACAGATACAGAAGGTGACACACTGCAGTACATTTTAAACACTCAATTCAATTCTCATACATAAGTTTCAGTATTAACGATCCGTTTGATCAGAAAATAGAAATAACACAAACCTCCTGCTCCTGCTACTATAGCTATAGCTTCGACCACGGCTACGACTCCTACTTCTATAGCTTCTAGAATAATAGGGGCTGCGACTCACACTCCTCGACTCATATTCTCTCACCTGAATAGCAGAGTTAGAGATGACTGCATATCCATCCACCAATAAACAAAAACAAAGAAAATGCAATATAGCATACCCGTATATAAGCTCTAGAGAAAGCATTTCGAAACTCAGAGTCATCAAGTTTCCTTAGCTGTTAAAAACAAAATTTGAAGGTAACATCAATGATCTAACATCGGTATTGACAAAGATAAATTCAGCTCGGCACACTAAGAAACATAAAACACCAGCGCCACAGTTTTCAAACATTAGACTAGAATCACCTTGTTGCAAAGAAAGACAACTTACCGCGTACTTCATATCATCAGAGTTGCTATAATCTACAACCCCAGACATGCCTACAAAGAACCATTAAAAGTGAGTGTTGCAGTTCAGATGCCCAAAAACCAACATAAACACCTAAATAATGAATCTGATGTATTCTGTTAAGAAACACTAAGTTACTAATATATCTAAGAGAAGCTTATATAAACTATAAAATGTGAACTCACCTCCACGGTCACGAAAAACTTCGGAAAAGCAGACATCTCCAGCTTTGCGCATGTGATCCTAATCACCCATAAATAACAATTAACATCAGTTCAGAAAATGATAAAGTCCGAAATGAAAAGAGAGAAGCAACATCCAGAAGAAAACCATGTAGTAGCCATTACCTTAAGGTCCTGCCACGAAGCAGACGACGGTAATCCAGTAACAAGCACTGAAAAAAAAATGGAGTTTTCAAATGCAAAGTAATAATAAAGTGCAAAAAAAAAAACACAATAGAGAAGAAACAACAAACCACGATAGTCGGAGCGTCTTGAAGGTGCACGGCTCCCACTGTACCTATCCACTGATGATGAACCTCGACGACTACCATGAGCAATCTCAACCTAAACATCACATAAAGATTTAAAAAAAAAAAAACTTGACAAGAATTGGGAGAAGAAGGATGTAAAAGGCAATGTGTAAACTAACTAACTAACCCGAAGTTGACAACCATCAAAGACATATCCATCACGTCCGTAAATTGCATCGTCCGCATCACGAGGATCTTCAAACTGAATCAATAACAGAGTCTTGCTCATTAAACTATAATATAAGACAAATGACTCCTATAAACAAGGGAGAATCAAAATTCATAAAAAAAAAACCTCGACAAAGGCATAACCAGGAGGTCTCGGTGGAATCTTCAGATCAATGTCCACAATGGGTCCGTACTGCAACGAAGATCAAATCAGCATATTAATATTGCACATTTGTTACCTGAATAATTTTTTTTATTAAGAAAAAAAAAAAAACAGAAATTCTAATGAAACCTTGTAGAAGAGATCTTCAACCTCTCTCATGCGAATATCTCCAGGTAAATTCCCAACGTAGATTGTACGATTCCATCGGTTACTCATCTGAAAGACTGAAACCTCAGCTCAGCTCAGAGCAGAACAAAACAAAAGTAAAAGAATTGAGAATCTAACACAAGGAAATAATCCCTACACAATATTTGAAACTCACATTCGCGAGACAAGGAAGACTAAGAAGAGATTCAAGAGAGCGTTAGATTGTTCTGGAAACTGGAAAGAGGACAATTAGCATTCGTTTTAAAAGAAAAAAAAAGTTTATTTAATTACGTGTAAAATAGTATATCCTGCAGTTAACTGACCCAAAGCCCAATTGACACACATGGCTCATATATTTTACTGGGCCCTGTATTATATAAATAGTTTCTAAATGGATCCAATTCTATATCTTGTCCTAGGTTTTTTTTGTTTCAAAACACTGTCGTTTCGGTACAAAACGGACACTAGATCGATAACACTGAATTGGGATTTTACGGGAGAAAAACATTCTCTCCCTCGGCTCTTCTATCTCTCAAATCTCAATCGTCGATCACTACCTACCTTCCTCAATCTCTCTCAGTCCGTAAGTTCATCTGCTGTTTCGATCACTACCACTTGTTGAGTATATTTTTTTAATTGAATTTGTGCAATTTCCTGTCCTGTTTTGTTTTGTTGAGTTTTCTCCTAAAAATCTCCTTTGTCTATCAACTTCCACTTTTCATTTTCAGGAAAGAAAGCATAATTTAGAGTTGGAGATTATTTTCTGGGATTGACCCTTGTTGTAAACTTACCAAAGAACTAACCTTTCCTCGACCATGTTCAAAAAGTAAGAATCTCTGTCTCTTTCTAGTTTATTTCTACTTTTTTCTCCAAATTTTAATCATCTACCTCTGATTTTCAATTGATTTTTCTATATAATATGGTTCGTTACGTGCTTGTGAGTAATGTAATGAATTCTACTGTAGGTAGCCACCTTTATATTTACTGTTCTTAAGCACAATTTGTTTATGTGATGGTAATGTCCATAATTTCAACTACTTACTTGTCTACCTCATTGTTGGTATATAGGCGTCTTATTCGATTGCTTAGAATAGTCTTGGTAGGGGACGTTTCCTGATATAGTCTTTGATTTAGCAAAACTTTTGCAAAAAAATTTAGATCATTGTGGAAAGTTTGGGTCTTGATTGCAACTCTCAACTATCATGGAATAATTGGCACTGCCCTTTACATCTACATATGCTATACCATTATGTCTGTGAAAGTGTTGTTTATGTTCACTTTTTTAACTTAAGGTTTTCATTGGAGGAAATTTCATCACAAAACCAAGTAAAGGCATCTGTTCAACGTAGGATCCGCCAGAGTATTCAAGATGAAGTATACCTCTTGTTTCATTTCTTTCTTTTTCCATTCTGAAGATTTTATGGTTGCGCTGTTGTTTGCTAGATATAAAGATGTTTTTGTAAATGTTGCAGCACCCGGGACTTGAATCAGTGATGGAGGATCTACTTCCCAAAAAGTCTCCTCTTATTGTAGTGAAGTGGTTCGTATAATAACTAACTCATGTATCAGTGTTATGTTTTCTGATTTTATTCTACCACTCTCTATTTCTCACAGTATTCCTGACTATATCTCTCGTGCAGCCCAAACCATCTGACTCTAGTTGTTGTCAACAATGTTCCCCTGTTCTTCTGTGTCCGTGACGGGCCATACATGCCAACACTGCGGCTTCTTCATCAATGTAACATCACTCATCCTTCACACCACCCATGCTATATGGTCTCGCTATCACAGTATAGCAATCTGGATGTTTATTTTAACAAAATTTATTCATCTGCTAGTTTTACTGTGGTCTGCAGTAGAACATACCTAATTCGAATACTGCATATACATGAATAGTATCCCCGACCCTTGAGAAAGTTCTTTTATTTGAGGTGTTGGTTTCTGTAATTTGTTGCTCCTTTGGCTCATGCCACTGAATTGGATAAAAGGTCCCATGCATGATTGGTTAGCCATGAACTCTAATATAGTATCTTTCATCGTGTGTTACTCGAACTGTCAGACCCTTGATGTTCTGAGAAGGTTCTGACATGGGCTGTTACCGGAAGAGTAAAATATGTCCTTGATGCTTGAATGTTTGGAGTTTTGCAGACCCAAATATAATGAAGAGGTTTCAAGTTGATAGAGGGGCCATAAAGTTTGTTTTCTCTGGTGCAAACATAATGTGTCCTGGTCTTACATCCCCTGGAGGTGTTCTGGATGAAGAAGTCGAAGCTGAAAGACCAGTGGTATGAAGAAAAAACACTTTTCTTGTGTTGCATTTCTGTTTGTTTTGGATCTTAAGCCGTGAACCTATATGTTTGTAGGCCATATATGCAGAAGGAAAGCAACATGCCTTAGCAATAGGCTTCACAAAAATGTCAGCCAAGGACATGTAAGTTATTTATCTCCTCGTGTACCTTTATGTCGGATATATTAGAAAATATAAACATGTTTGTAGATAATTCCGTATATAAGCCCTAGTACAGACTTTTGGCTCCAGTTTCCTTTGTAAGTTGCATTCCTTATTTAGTTTTCTTGTGTTTTGTTCACAGAAAGAGCATCAACAAAGGAATCGGAGTAGACAACATGCATTACCTTAATGACGGTCTCTGGAAGGTACTAATCCCCTCTTTCTTGCTTCTCTATTCTCGCACATTCCAAGCAGTCTCATTTGTATCTTCTCGATTTTGGAAGCAGACAAAGCAAAAGTTTCTAAAGTATGTAGTGCCTGCATGTTTGAAATGTCTGCAGATGGAACGGCTAGATTGAGGATGAAGTCAAATGTCAATGTGAATCACTGTCGGGGAGAAATATATTATGATCTTCTTTTATGTTCTCTAAACTTATGGAGCTTTTTTTATACGAATCAACCTTAGCTTTGATTTGAATTGTTTTCAAATATTTGATGTTTATTTTATGATGGAACTTCAAACTTAGTCCTTCGCTATTGTTACCGTTTCTAATTCCGTATAACATTAATGGCTTTATACGTTTTTTACACATACGATCACTAAGCAAGCTGCGTAAATCACAATCTCGTCGGAGATCATCAGATAATTATCGGTTGGTAATATGTGAGAATCAACAGTCACTTATTAAGAATCTTTGATTAATTGTTCTAAATTTCTGCAATTTTTCTCTCTTCTCATATTTATTATATGTTTACTTGGACTTTTCTAACAAAAATCTTAAAAACTTGTGTTTAGTAAAGTATTTTTGGCTTTGTTTTCCTTCTTTACGTCTGAGCTTTGAATTTTCAAAAAAAAAAGTAATGCATATCAAAGTTATTTATACACTTGAGTTAGTAGCTCTCAATTACTACTACTAGTCTACAACACACACGTGCTTGCACGATATGACAACATTAAATTGACCAAATTACGCCAGTTGCATTGCATGTGAGTAGGTGGCACTCCAGTTACATGAACGTAAAGATGACATGTTTTATCTAATTATTTTGTTAAATTTCTAATTACTAATGCGGACCAAAGATTTGACAAGGACTTGGTCTGCATGCATATAAAATATATAATTCTGTCTATATCTATAAACCAATAAAATATATAATAAATGCATTTTTACATTGAATATGATAATTAACAATTAATACATTTTTAGTTAATATTTTTTTTTTGAAATTTGGAATTTATGAACTTTAACTAATAAAATTTTATTTTAAAAAAGTAGAAAATCAATGTTTGTAAAAACAAAACAAAAAATCTCTGAAAAGGGACTATTGGGATTTAGACCTAACTTCAATCCCATCAATCGCAATCCCACCTTTCAATTGATAGCCTTTAATTTCAGTTAGACTCATCACAACCTCCTCATCACCTTCTCGTCCCGTCTTGAACTCTCCAAGCTCTATCTCCATCCATCCATCCATCCATCGTCTCTAATCTCCGGCTCCCTCCGATAAGTCCCGATAGTCTCGTCCTCTGTTCTCTCTGTCCGTAAAACACCCGCTCCATTTGCTGTTTCTTGTTATCCAAGCAACATAGATAAGTTGCCTTCTTTTGCTTCTCACCATTCCCCACTTTTATCGAAGTCTCTGCCGGAACTAGGTCTAGTCCATATGCACGTGGCATCACTTTCATAACCAGATAAGCTCCGTATTCTGTGTGCTTCGGTTTGAATAGTTCCGTTGATATCTAACCAGTCTGTCATTATAAGTTCAACCCCTTCCGAAATTCTGTAATCCAAATTTTAAAGTAAAATGAATGCTACACCATGAGATACTTTGCTAGTAGTAATAAGAATTAATAATTACATTGAATCTGATCGACGACTCCAATACCAATAGTGTCGTTGCTCGCTCCAAGTTATGGAAAGATCTCTTGCCGATAAAATATACGTCATCTTCCCAGATAGCTTATCGATCTTGAAAATCTGATATTTAAGTTTCTTGTTTATTATTGAATGAAATCCAAGAAAATGAAAATTATACACACTGAGGGGAAAAAGATCGAACCTTTCTACCATTATCGATGAGAATTGATTCACAGAGACATCGATAGAGCTTCTTTTTGGAGGAAAATTTCCGATGATGATCAGCCGATCTAGAGATCAGGCGGCTGTAATCGGGCGGTAGAAACTTCTCCCAGGCGTTGTGAAAGAGAGGATATGGGCCGCACATGCTTCTGGTAGCATCATCCTTATTCAGAACTGAAGACAGATAAGAAGATTATTGAACAAACCTATGGCTCTGTTCTCAAGTTACTTAAATGTTTTGTTGTTTTCTATATGACGGGAACGGTGACTGATGACTCATATATAACAATGTTTGGTGTCCTCCTAGTACTGTCTATATAGGACCAAAGAGCCCATTCCTTCGAATTAAAATTAATACTTTCTTTCTTTTTTTAAGACAAAAAGGTTTGGTGGTTTTTTGTTCCAAGAAATAAAAGTTTGTACAGTACTTGTGTTTGAAAAGAAAGAATAAGAGTTTGTTCTCTGAAAACATAGTCTGTGTTCTGTATTTGAGATTTTTGGTTTATATCTTTATATCATCCCTATGGAACATATCACATTTCAAGTTTTCCCAACGACGGTTACATCTATGGAAAAAAGTTTCTGCCTATATAATTTTGGACATTTTATGTGTGTTTTCATTTTTTTTTTATAATTTTGGACATTTTATGTGTTTTGTCATATTTTATAATTTTTGGACTTTCTGTGTTTTGTCATTTTTATAATTTTGGATCTTTTTGTGTTCTGTCATTTTGAGAATTATTTGCAGTGTCAAGTCAACTTTTATCATAATTTCAAATTTCCATTGATAGACTCGACAACCAAGAAAGCCCACGTAAAAAAAATTATATTGAAATATATGTTTAAAAAAATGAAAAACGAGTAAAAATATAGGTCGATTGTAAACCATGAACCAAACCAAATATGAATCTACTTACAACAACTTAGAAAGACCTGTTAGTATATTAGCAATTAGTCAATTACCAAACAAAAACACATCTATCAAGGTAATTTGGTCAGCATAAAGTCAAGAACGCAAACCAGGGAAATCTCAAACAATGGATAAGAATTGGATCTATTCTTTCTCTCTCTACAAACATTTGCATACACTTCTGCTATTACCGCTACTTCTCCAATCAATGCCTGGGAAAATAACACAAACCCAGGCTATCTCACACCACACCAGCAGAAGGCAGCTAAGAAAACGATAAACATGCGAACTTCTTACCGGATAATTATGATTTCTTTCTAGACAAAAGTGGCTTCAAGTTGTCACTGATCCTTTGCTTGGTCTTTTTCCTTCCATGGCGTCTTTCTTTTTCTTGCATATTGTGCATAGGAAGGGACCTTCCCATCGCTTAGATGCTGAGGAGATGATGGGACCTCCATTGCTTGATAAACCTTCACCCGGAAATTCATCTGTTTGGCATACAGCACATCTCAAGAGCCCAGTGTCTGTATTTAAAGGAAGATCCTTTCCCAATCTACAGTTCAAAAAACCATCCAACAAAAACTCATAATCAGTATCTGAAGCTCAGAGTTACTAAACAGGTTGATAAGCCCTTAAGATAAGAATTTGGCAAAATCAACTACCTATCTGCAAGCAGAGCAGATCCTTCTTCAAACAATTCTTCTACAACTCCAACAGCAGAAAGCTTGTTCCCGTTTTTGTTGTTGGTACCCGTCTGGTTTTTCCTAGAAAGAAATGAGGAGAAAGCGTTCTGCTTCTTTATGGGCATTAGAGCCAAGGCAAGATGATCCGATGGAACTATATCAACAACCACACAAGTAGTATCATCTTTCAACCCTTTTGTTCGCAATGCTTCCTGATAAAAAACATATAATTCAGAGGGTATGAAGAATCTAGACTGGAGGAAGTGCGGGGTTAATAACCAACCTTAACAACATGTTTAGCTGCAAGCTCTGCAGATAAACCACGGCAAGCTTTGGCAGCCATATCAGAAGACAATATATCCCATATACCATCTGAAGCTATAATGAGTCTCCCTCCAGCATCTGAAAGCTGAATTTACAGATAAAAATACATTTAAGTTCAATGTCTGATATAACCATTGATAATTGCACCTAGGGGAAGGGAACTTACTTTCACTTGCTTGACATGCGGTATTGGGACAATAAATTCTCCCACATCTGTATCACCAATGGACCTCGAAAGACACAAACCACCAGGCCAGCATCGAAGTGGGCCGACCTAATGAGTAATCCGAAAGAAAGCAACTTAATATCATGGAAACCCCAAGATCTATACCACATTACAAACCCACAAGGCCACAACAGTCAAAAAACATTGAAGCAGTAACTAAGGTTTACTGGACATACCTCATTTCCACCAAAAATATTGAGCCTTCCGACCTCACCTCCACTGGCAGTAATGCGTTCTCTCTCTTCAACATTCTCTTCTAGCCTGTGGTCGACAGTCAGTAGAGAAACCACACCACCTTGGGTGTCTAAAATGCAGCGTGAGTCACCAACAGAAGCAACAGTGATAGTCCAACCATCAATTAGAACAAAAGTCACGGTTGTTCCAGAAGTTTCCCCTGTAAGCACAGCAAGATCTTAATGGTTAGAGCATGGTTGAAAAACAAAAAAAAAATGAAAGCAAAGGCTTTTAAAGAATGAGCATAAGCGTAGACCTTTCTGCTGAAATTCAATGTCAGTTTTGACAAAGGCTGCAACTAAAGCCTTAGGAAGAGCTTGAAGCCACTCTTCCCTGGTAGCACCTTGAGGAGTTGCACTCACCACATTATCCAGAAGACGTTCCTTAGTATAAATGGCAGCTGAATTACCATTGTGTCCATCAAATATCTGAAGACAAAACAGAAAGGGTAAGTTCACTGAAACTTTGAGTTTAGAGAGAGGTATGCTTCACTGCACAGAGGTTGTTTAGAAGGAAGAATGCGTAAATTTACCCCAAAAACTGAAAAAGCAGATGATGGATCACCAGGAACTCTCTCACAATCAGTTTTGATCAAAAAGTAGTCCTCTCCTTTCTTAGCAAGAGCAGCTTGACCATACTTGATAACAGGTTTATCTACTTTCTCGCTCCTCAGCTCCCGACCAATCAGGGTTGCAAGAGGAACAAGGGAATGTTTCGTTCTGGGAGCTTTTGGCAGGCTCATTATAATATAGTATTCAGCATTAGCTGCAACGATATATAATTTATCACAGACAAAATTCTTTAAACAGTTACCAAATAATAACAAATAAAGTAACCACTTTACTAAATTACTAGTGCAAATATGGATTCACATATCTGAATGGAACCAATCAAATAGAAAGAAAAAAAATCTAAGAGAGAATGCAGAGGAAAACCCTAATCCAGGAGTATTCTAGAATCCCAAACTTTTGTTGAGAAGCAGAAAAATGTACTAAAATTAGAATTGAGAAAATAAACAGTGGAATCACAAGAAGAACACAATCGAATCAACTTAGCCAAGTCAGAATGCATATAAAACTCACCAAAATGAAATTGCGAATAGCATAGACAATAGATCGATCTAGTAGAAATGTTGGTATGCAAAGGTCTTCGCCGCTTCTCCAGGGCCAGTCTTCGGAAATCGAAAGGAGAATAAGAGACTAAAACCGCGTGAGGAAGAGAAAGGAAGTTGCAGAGAGTTTGTGGATTTTCTCAGATTGCCAAGAAAATATGCGACGCGGGGATGTTATAGAATGCTTTTTTTTTATTAAGAAAATTCTTATTCTTCATATTACGGAATTGCCCCTCTAAATGTGCTGTTTTAGGTATATAATCCATTTATGTAATTTTTTCCAAGTAATTATAGAAATCGTTTTTATTTGGGAGGAATGTACCGTTGATCTCCCTTTTTTAAAGCACCATGGCACTTTTGTCATAAAATTATTCCTTGAATTTAGTAGGGGTTTTATAAAAAAGGGGTTTAACGTTTTTTTATAGTTAAAAACCATATTGTAATTTTACTTCAAAAGTTGCCTGCCTATTTTTGTAAATAAAATATGGAATGCTTTTTCCTTAATGCTTTTTATAGTTAATACTTAGTAGTAGTAGTTAACTTATTGACACACTTTTCAATATTTGTTTGACTTTTTCCTTGCGTCAATTAAACATCAACATCTATTAACTTATTGAAAATGAATTCACTTCTTATTTAGTAGTAGCTTAACAAAATTCATTTTGTCCAATTGCCCAGTTTACAACTCATTTGTTAAAACTTAAAAAGTATGTAGGGTTAAAATTAGATTTTTAAATTATTGTGATGAAAAAGAAGATAGTGGTTTTATTAGTCGATTTTATCTTAGTGTCGATGTATTGAAAATACCGTAGCGTCGAGAAGTAGTAGACAATATATTGAAATGAATTGAATATTCATTCTAGTAAATGCCACCCAAATCAGACAAAACATTAATTCGAAATATACATGTTCAATCTATGATTCATACGTATCTACTGTTCGTATATATATGACCACATATAAAATGGGTCCGCCAAAACCACACAAAAAACGAACTAAAACAATAGTTGTACTGTTTGTATTGTAACATACTCTCACGAAATGGTTGATTACTTGGGATTTTGTCTCTTCTTCACGACTACAGTGTTATGTCTTGCGGAGTTTTGTCCTGGTGAGTTAATAGCCCCAAGCGATAGTCTCCTCGTAGGCGCGGGAATAAGCGAAGGTATCATACTCCTGATTATCAAACATCCCCACAAATCTTAACAGACAAAAAAATAAAACATTCCAATCATTTATAAATTATAAAAAGGAAAACTCACCTGGTCTCGGCAGCAACTCTGCTGATCTTTGATTGATTCTTCTTTAGTTTAGTTGAAGAACCCGAAGAGCCATTAGAGGCTGCTCTAGGCATGTTCACTTGAACATTCAACTGCCAAATCAAGTTACTCTCCGTGCAATCACTTGTTGCGGTTTCATCAGACTCATTTGCATCTTCTTCATATGGAATCTTCCTTACCTCATACCCTTTGTCTACACTGCATTTTTTACTGTCTATACTTCGTGGTGGTTCACGTTTCAAGCTAGACGGTCGTTTCTCAAGCTGTGTATGTGATTTGTTCTCAGGTTTTCTATTACGCGTTATTTCATCTTCGTGTTTATCAACCCATTCACTACCTGATAGAAATTCCATTTCCTCCTCTTTCCCATCTATCGACGGGCTTTTCCATGATGGTGAGCCCACTAGTCCTTGTAAGTCAAGGCTGGATGCAGAGTCACTTTGACCCTGCAAGTAATTTTCACTTTACATTATGAAGTAATCACTGCTGAGGTTTGATTTTTTTGATTGGTGCATGATTTTTCTTGTGTCCCTTTACCTCAATGCTGTTGGCATCATCAGTACTCTGTAATGGTGTATGTTTTGTTTGAAACTGTCTTGTGTTTGCTGATTTAGAGAGTGTGGAAAAAACACCAAGTGACTTTCTTCTGAGGAGTTTATCAGGTGTAATGGGTCTTGGGAGCTGTGTTTGATCTGCCCCGTTCTCTTTTCTTGCTAGTGCAAGTTTCAAACTAGCAATCTGAAAGCCAATAACATAGATAGCTAATTAGGAAAATGTATTTTGAGAAAATGAAGAGAAATCAATGTGAAAATAACTTTAGGGGAAATGACCTGCTCTTTGAGTTCTTTAACTTCAGAAGTGTCTTTGTTGACTCGAGCAGCACCGAGTTCAACAGTAGCCACCCTCTCTGCAAATTTTAGGGTGCTGAGTGTTTCTCCCAGAGCTTTTAGTTCAGGGCTAATGTGAATAAACATAAGCGTTTTGGCTTGTCCTCCTGCACACACATCCACTGTTTTAATAAAAGAAATCATATGGTGAAACTTGCAAGAAAATAGTATGAACAAAACGTAGAGTCGTATTGTATACATTAATGGAAATCATTTTAACAATTAGATGTTGGAGATGTATAAATTTTATCAGAGACTAGATTCCGATTGAACAAATAGTCTAGCATTTGAGTATTGCAAGGTTACTACCTAAAGCATCTTGGAGAAGTTGTGTGAGTTTGCTATTACGATAAGGGATGTGGTTGTTTTTCTGAGAGAGAGATGCAATAACGTCTCCAAGAGCAGAGAGAGACTTATTGATGTGTTGTGCCTCTTTCAACCTATCACCAGTGACCTCAGACTTGTCGACCCTTTCGCTTCCAGCAAGATCAACCAAATGCATTGAACCCCTTAAAGTGGCTCCTGATGTCAGATCTCTCCCTTGGACGTGTACTGTAAGACAACTGCAGGTATAAAGTATAAAACATGTAAGAGATTAGGTACCAACTATAAGCTTTATAGAAATAATAACGTTCAATTTTATACAAAGAGGAAAAAAGAAAAACCTGTGAGAACGACTGCTGCGGTCATTCATGGCTGTGGCGCTGACTGCACGGTTCTTTTGACCAACATTCATCAAATAAATGACATCTGAAGTTGTGGATACAGGAACCAATGTCGCCTCTGGCACGTTGATCCCATCTAGTGAACTGTTTCGAATCTCTAATGTGTACACAAGTCAAGGAAAGTAGACACAATGATCATATCCAAGAAAAATTAGGACAAGAGAAATTTTTAGAAGACAAAAGTCTTAAGAAGGATATCTGCTGGTTTGGCCGCTAGTGGCAAGGAGATCTCGGACTTGCTCGTTGTAAATTTCAAGCATCTGAACTGAAATGTTATATGAAAAGGTTTCTTTTCTCACACTAGACAAATGAAATAGATCACTCAGTGCTCTGTAGTTTACTCCTAAGCTCTCTTCCGTCAGCTCATTAGGTCCCATCTGATTCCCCGTATATAAGAAAGTTAAAATGAGGATGATATTGTTTTTCATCTGAAAATATTAAAATTCATAAGTTGATGAACTCTTGGAGAGAAAAGTACCATGGTGAAAGTTTTTCCGGATCCTGTTTGGCCGTATGCAAATATGCAAACATTATAACCATCAAGAACAGACCGGATCAGAGGTTGAGTGTCTGCAAACACCGCCTCTACATATTGAAAATTGTAGTTTTTTAGAGAGTCTTCATTAAATAACTAAATTCAATAAGTTTTCTAGTTAAAAAGTACACTTTGCCACATTAAAAATTGAAATAAGGTGAAGATTAAAAAATCAGAAATGCAAGAAAAAAATACCTTGAGAAGCAGAAGGGCCAAACACTTTGTTGAAGGTGAATGATTTTCGACCTTCTTTGCTATATTTTGAAGGGGTTGCGATTGATATACTTGACTCCTCTATGTGATCCACTGCAGTTAAGACACTTGTTTCTCCAGGTAAGAATGGTCTCACTCGACAATAAACCCTTATGCTCCCTGTTACACATTCGTTAGGCTTGATTTTGCAAATCCTAGTAACTGAATCTATTAGTCAAAAACAACACTTTCATAGCTGTAGCTCTATAAGAACCTTCAGAATATATAGTTAACTGTCAAATATTTTTTACCTTTAAGGTCTTGAACTTGATTGTAAAGTTTCCGGTTTTCTTCAAGAACTTTTTGATATCCTGTTGCTGCATGAGCAAGTCCATGCAAATGCTCACCTATCCCAAGAAAAACGATTTTACAATTATTTCTTTGATAGCACCGCGAGGATTTTCTATTTACAAGTCCAAATTTTGTTAAATGTTAGATTCTCACCTAAGCTTGTAAATTCTTGATGGTATTTCAATTGCAAGAGACTGAGACCTGCTTTTACGGCCTTTAAATCGTGTTTTAGCTCCTGCCAATGCACATACATTTAGTCTTAAGACCCTTAACAATCACCAACCAAAAAATCTTAGAAGAAACACTGAATCATACCTCAGTATGAGTCTGCTGTCTGTCGATTATCATTTGTTGCTTCTCAATTTTCTCTTTTGAAATTCCATAGAGCTCATAATCCTGGCTTTCGGATTCTTCAACGTTTTCATCTTGTGAAGCTTCCATGTTAATGTTTACATCCTTTGCCTCATTTTCTTCTCCATACTGAAAAAACATGTTATCAACCAGTTCGATATATAATACATTGAAAAATAAATAGATCCATGAAACACTAGTATGCCTAAATAGATAACAAGATCACCAATTTCAAGATTGGTGTAATTTAAAAAGTATTGTATATTTGCAACGTACCGAAGCATCACTTAGCATCTCCTCGTTGTCTGATACAGTTTTCTCAAGATCGCCAGAGTCAAGCTTATTAATGTTCCCCGCGCTCATCTGGAGCTACATAATTGCATATTCAAGATGAAATGTATTAGAGAAACCTGTTTGTAATCCAAGAAACATAAGATCCTACATATTGACACATATGACTAAACTTGCTTACCAATTCGCTCTGTGTGGCTAATCTACGTTCATATTCTACTGTTACACTTTTCAGCATATCTTCCACAATCTGAAAATAAACAAGAACAGCACAGAGTAGTTTCAAAAGAACATTGATCATTTGGTAGGTTCTCAGTTGATTATATCATAGAATTGTAGGAAGGTAGTTGATGCTTTACACCGGGAATTTCTTCTTGCTTGGTATCAGAAAAAACCGCACGGACAATGGCATCTATGGAATTAGTAGTTCCCTGTAAAATAACCAAAATGTAAGTTGAGATTTCATCTTCAAAACAATATTAGGGATTATATTAGGCATTGGTATGTAGCTCACTAACTCCATGTTTGGTATTAGCGTCTGATTGATCAGACATAGATTGGTCATTGTATGGAGTGTTAGAAGGGCTACTTGTGACCCCATCCACAAGTGCTTCTGAGTCTTTGCGTTTGTATTGTTTTGCCATCCCAAAAGTTGTTGGTTTTGAGTTCAAAATGTATCTCCATGAACCGCTTCCACCGCTCTGTTTCCACTCGCGATATGACTTGAGAGCCAAAACGCACTCCACAATTCTTCCGGATTTACCTCCCTGAGAATATATCAAGCGCAAAAGAGAATGTGTATCAATGTTAATTAATTCCCACATTATTCTATTGTCTAGTTGCTTAAGTTTTATTAGCTATAAATTAAAAACGCTACTAATCCCAAATTATGGAGAGAGATTCCAAATGACTATTTTTTACTCCTAGAATAGTTATAGGCTTATAGCTCATATCATTTCGTTCCCAACACTAATGACCACGACCCCACCACAACTATGCCTGCAATTTATTGTACACAATGACAACATTTTAGCTTTGTCTAGGTAGCCCCTCAGGAAAGTTAGGTCAATCTGTCTTGAATAACTGTGATGACCATTGATTTGAACCTAATTTATGCCAGCATCAAGTCTACTTTTGTTGCTATACCACTGTAAGGCATCTTTTTGTCAAACTACTTACAAGAGTTGTTGGTGACAGGATTCATCTATTAATCCCAGGTCGTCAGATATAGTTGTGCTCTTCATAATGGTTACATAAGTTTCTATTATATAGGTAGTGGTTTGTTCCATTACCTTCTCAAAATCGGATACTTCAAACGTTGGAATACCCATTTCCTCCACAACCACAAGAAAATTTCGAAGATTCTCAAAGTACTGAAACGCAGATAGAGCCGCACCCTCTTGACTAACAAGAGGATCATTTGGAGCTTCAACGACCTGAATCAAGACTAAGATAATCAAGAAAGAAGATCCTAATTTGTAAAAAAAAAACACAAACATCGCATTAAAATATTAATTCGTGAAAACTCTTAAAAAACATTACAGGAGATGATAGTAATCATGCTTGCACAACTTTATCCAAGCAGGCCTAAAGGTTTCAAAAGTCAATTAAAAATAGAAAACCCTAATACCTTATGAAGTATGATGATGAAGGAGAAAACATAAGAAAAAAAAAAGGGTATGAGGCATACTTTAGGAACAGCACCAGGTTTAACTCTGTTGAGGACATTGCAGAGCAAAATTCCACTCCTGAGTGCAATTCTGAAATCTTCCTGAGAAGGATCTGCTGGTAAATCTCTTCCTCCGACTACACCAAGTGTGTTTCTTAACCATCTTGCTGCTTCATACCTTCTCAAGTCTATAGGATCTACAGGCAAATCTCTCCCTCCAACTACACCAATTTCCATTAAAAATGTAGATCAAAGAAGAGATACTTAAGCATCTTGAAGAAGAAGAAGAAGGTCGTAACAACAAATTCTACAGAATCATGGATGATCTTAAGTTTCTGTATTCCATTTCATATTCTCCGATTCAATTGTCCATTACAAACCCTAATTTCCGAAAATTCAAATGGGTCCCAAAGAGGAGAAAAGGATCTTAAAAAAAACAGAGGAATTGAAGAACGTACAAGTTTCATCGGGCTTTTTGGAACTTGAATCCACACCATCGCTAACTCGAATGTTTCGCTGTTTGATAAAATCCTCCAAAATCGATGCCAAACATAGTTGCGAATCTTGCTGCTCCGTCGCCATTGTGAAAGAAACAAGAAAAAATGATCAATGCTTTTTAGCTTGACCAACAAGGTACCTTGGAAATTGCAAACTCAAATTTCGACTCGACAATCTCACAACCAAAAAAAATTAAAATTCTAAGCTTCAAAACAGATTTTTTTTACAAAATCGTTCAAAGAAAATCAAAAGCTGTGTGTAGATACAAGGATATTCACTTATATGTTGAACAATGCTCAGATTTATAAGGAAGATTGAAAGTGAGATAAATTGAAGAAAAGAAACAAATGTTTGACCTCTCTCTCTCTCTCTCTCTCTCTCTCTCTCTCTTTTTGTGTTTTTGGTTCTACGATATTAAAACAACAGAAAAGAAGAAGAAGAAGAAGAAGCAGAAAGAGCGAGGCATGAACAAGAGGCTCCGAGTCTCCTGGGTTTCTACTTTCTATAGATGGACAAATTTCAAATATTTTTTTTTTGACAAAAAATAAATCAATTTTTTTTTATTATTTTTGATTACTATAGAATTTATATTCCCTATATATGTATGTATGTATGTAATTTCATCTTTCAACCATCATCAGCCACGTTCTATAATGATAATAATAAATTGGTATTCTCCAAATATGTTTTACCAAAAAAACTTCGCTATAAGTAAAACTGATCGACGACCATACATGATTTCTTTCTGAATGATTTGTAACAAAAACATACAATTAGATGACTTAACAGAAACATAAATCTTACGCAATGCGATTTTCCCTTCTATAAATTGATTTTAAATATGTAACGTGCTTTATATCTACTTTGTATATTGTATCTTGCGTATAGAGGTGCTTCTAAAGCCAATAGACATGATATCATGAATGATTACATAGTTTTATAACCAGAAATGAATAAAGGTCGGCATGGAATTTATTTATCATTTCTTCATAGAATTAAATTAAGTTATATTTCGGTCCAACAATAAATGAGCTACTTAATTAGAAATATAAAGGAAAACAAGTTTTGAAATAACCACATCTTTTGAAAATGACCCTTTTAATTATTCAATACAAAGAAAATTATGAACTTAAACTTCTTGTAGACTCTCTATTTTAATTAATAGTCAACTATTTTCTATTTTTTGTGATATAATTATTGAACATGATACCAACTCATTCAAAAATGAAGGAACATATAATTTTTAATGGTGCGAGATATATAAGTATATGTGAAGATCACTTATCTTCAAATTACATATATGCTCGGGAAGATCTCTTAACTGTCTAAAGTCAATGTAAATATTTAGTTTCATCTGAGTCAGATTTCTCCTAGAATAACTTCCTCGTTCTTGGCACTTGGACAGTTGGAGATTTCGATAAATCATACCAAACCGCAGGCTCATTTTTCGGGCACTATAATAGCCCACGTACCCAATTCTGATTTATATAGAGCAACTATTATCACAAAATTTATTATAAAAAAAAAAAAAAAAAAAAGAAAGAGTCGTAGTATTTTACAATTCATCTAATCATAGTATAGTACATTCATCTCGGTTAGAGTACTTTATAATAAACAGCGACATATTCTCAGAAACTTCAAATCATGATTTGAATAGTCAAGGCACGTAACGTTGGCGTCTTACCAAAAACAAATTCTCCCATAAGTCATAAGTTCATAACGATAACATATCTTTATAATAAATTGAAAAGAAGTAGCAAACCTTTGAAAAGGAATATCATTATTTGGCTCTGCTATAACAAGAAACTTTCAAAATCCGGTTCCTATTTTCGAAGGCTCTCGGTTTTTCTCCATTGTATTTTGACTATTTTCCGTTTCCACTTAACGATTCTATTTGCAGGCTTTACAAATTATTGATTCACGAAAGGTTGACTTTAACCACTTCTTGCACCAGACAAGCAGAA
Organism: Nasturtium officinale; assembly: GCA_963854855.1. Classification (NCBI taxonomy): domain Eukaryota; kingdom Viridiplantae; phylum Streptophyta; class Magnoliopsida; order Brassicales; family Brassicaceae; genus Nasturtium; species Nasturtium officinale. The sequence goes on from OY978500.1 coordinate 2,493,987, forward strand.
CTAGACAAATTAAAATATTATTTATTTGTGTTGGTGGCATCGATTTAATTTTTTTTCTCAAGAAAATGAGAATGATTAACCGTTGCAAGTTTCATACAAATATGACAAAGTAAAAGATTTTAGAGTTGACCGGATGAAATTCGTATAATCTATAAATACAGGTCTATAAGGAATAAGGATAAGATGAACCGCACTATTTTTCCTTTTTCGTTCAAACTTCAAAAAGTGATAAAACAGAAAAGATTAATATGGAGATGCACAAACCAATGGCTTTCGTGTTACTATTGTTACTAGCGATTCATGCGCATATCCAAGCCGTTGCGTCAATCACCGATACCTCTATCTCAGCCGTCCATCTGAAAACAAATTCCATCTCAAGAGTTAAAACGTGTTGTGAAAGAGGGATCCCGGTTTGGCGGCGGGAACTTCGAAGCAGCAGTAGTGGTGGCGGTGGCGGTGGCGGTGGAGGAGGAGGAGGTCGTAGTGGTGGAGGTGGCAGTAGCGGTCGAGGAGGTAGCAGTGGCAGTAGCGGTGGAGGAGGTAGCAGTGGCAGTACTGGGAACGGAGGAACTTATAATAATGGTGGCGGCCATGTAGTAGGAAGCGGCGGTGACTGCCTCAAACACCGTGGCGTCATCAGTACTCTATCATTTCTTGTCTTCGTGACCTTTTTGATTATTATACGTTAAAGCAGAAGTTAAATGTTTTTTTCCCTTTTCATGATTAAATATTGTATATTTAGTGTTACGGTAGATTTCTGGTCTTTATGTTTTCTCTGTTATCTTTGTAATCTGTCACAAATTTAAAATCTGGTGTAAATATTTAACATGTTACCAAAAAAAAAATATATATATATATATATTGTATGTAGACTAGTGAAAGTTTGTAGTATATTATTGTAGTTCTAATGAATTGTGTTTTTTTTTTTGGTATTCTTCTGTATTATAAATCTAATAATACAAATTGCATTGCAGTAACAAAACTGAAAAAACTATCACCGATGACAATGGAGATCGACAAGTTGAAAACAAAGAATATTATAGCACAACATAAACACAGGTGTATATTTTTAATAAATTAGGTTAAAAGAAACGAAAACATAATTTGCTACTCACTGTCCGTTTGCAATTAAATGCTGCTCATAACTCTCTTACCATTAACTAATTGCCACGTGGTCTTAACCCTTGTCTTTTGACTCTCTCACCTACCCAGGGCAGCAGGGTAAAAATCTCAAAGGTCCAAAACACGAACGTATAACTAAAGATCACGACCGCTGGTTCTTGCATCGGACGGTTCATGTTAGTTCGAATGACGTCGACTACCAATTTACAAGGCTCCACATCAATTCACCAATCACCATCTCCCAATCTTCCACGTGTGTTTTAATTTTGTGATGCGTATATTATATGTTTATAAATGTTAATAATAATATCTGTGAATGAACGAACAAAACTTTGATTTTGGTTCTTCATCAATCATCTCTCACTCAATTCGTTTTCGTATTTCTTCAGGGATACGCGTTTGAGCTTCGACTACGCAGATCGTACAAATCTCTGGTTATTGCTTATAGTGTGTTATCGGTTTTCATCAGATCGGAGGAAGACGACGTCATGTTTTTGTTCGATTGGTTCTATGGAATTCTAGCGACGTTAGGTTTGTGGCAGAAAGAGGCCAAGATCTTGTTTCTAGGCCTTGACAATGCCGGCAAAACTACTTTGCTTCACATGCTCAAAGACGAGGTAATTTTTTTAATTCTACGCTCACTCTTCTTCTTCTTCTTCTTCTTCTTCTTCTTCTTCTTCTTCTTCTTCTTCTTCTTCTTCTTCTTCTTCTTCTTCTTAATCTGGAATTTTGTTATGGTGTGATTGCGTTGCAGAGATTAGTTCAGCACCAGCCAACACAGCATCCAACTTCTGAGGAACTTAGCATTGGGAAAATCAAGTTTAAGGCCTTTGATTTGGGAGGCCATCAGATTGCTCGTAGGGTCTGGAAAGACTACTATGCCAAGGTTGCTTTACATCACAACATTAGACATGTTTCATGTTTTCTAAATTATTATTATATATTTGCTGATTGATTGTGGAAACCATCACTAACATGGCCAAATTCTTGAATGCAGCAGATGAATATGAAAGTTTCTTCGCTTTAAGTTGAATTGCTTATGTTGGAACCAAAATCACAAGTCTAGATGAGGGTGAAATCTAATCTATCTTTGCTCTGTTTAAAGGTTGATGCTGTTGTCTACTTAGTGGATGCTTACGACAAGGAGAGATTTGTGGAGTCCAAAAGAGAGCTAGACGCTCTTCTATCAGATGAAGCCTTAGCAAATGTGCCTTTTCTTATTCTTGGTAACAAGATTGATATTCCTTATGCAGCCTCTGAAGATGAGCTCAGGTATCACTTGGGCCTCACCAATTTCACTACCGGTAAAGCCAATGTCTCTCTGGGAGACTCTGGTCTTCGTCCCCTTGAGGTCTTCATGTGCAGCATTGTCCGCAAAATGGGATATGGTGAAGGTTTTAAATGGCTATCTTACTACATCAAGTAACTAGCAAGCACACCAGACAACAGCATTGATGATTGCAATGAATTTTTCTATTTGATGATGACATAAATCTCTTTCTCTCTCTCTCTCTCTTGTAGTTTCCTCTACGTTTTATTATTAAGGCGATGGCTTGCAAACTTCAAACTTCTTGTGCAGTCTACTACTGTTTTAGTACCCATGATATTTAGTTGGATCAGATTGGACAATAATATCATTTTGTTTCTGTACTAATCATGATAATCTCTAGCTTTGTTTTTTCTTTCTTCAACAAATGTATTCCATTAGTAGTGGATCAAACATGGTGGTAAATGTGCAAACAAAATTTCTTGATCGGGTAATCTCTGACCAAAAAGGCTAACCTATATTGGGCAAAACCGGCTAATTCTCAGAATGAAGCATCGCAAATGGTGCTTTGGCCTGTAGATTTTCTAAGTGAATTCTTCTTCATCAACGTTCTAACCTTCTCCACATCTTCCCATCTCCCTTCCTCCGCATACAAATTAGATAACAATATGTAATTCCCCGAATTCCCTGGTTCAATCCTCACTAACTCTCTGGCTGCAATCTCCGCTAGCTTTACATCTCCATGGCTGCGACACGCACTGAGCAGTGAACCCCACATTGACGCATTAGCATTTACGGGTATACTTTTGAGAAACTCAAACGCCTCTCTGATCCGCCCGCCCCTACTCAATAGATCAACCATCGCACCGTAATGCTCCGTTCTCGGCTCAACTTTGAATTTCTCCATCATCAAACCAAACAATTGCTCTCCTTTCTCGACCTGGCCTGTGTATGAGCAACATGCCAAGACCCCTACAAATGTCGTTTCATTTGGAGCTACTTCCCCTTCCTCAATCATATCATCGAACAAGTCTATCCCGAATTCTCCCTTTCCGTTCACAGCTGATCCTGATATCATTGTGTTCCATGAAACAACGTTTCTCAGCTGCATTTGTCTAAATATTCCCGTTGCTGTCTCCAAGTCACCGCTTTTGCAATAGAAATCTACCAAAGCGTTTCCCACGGTGATGTAATCTTTAATCAGACCCTTGGATTCTGCAGTAGAATGAATCCATTTTCCGGTATCCAAAACCCCGAGAGACGCAGAGATTGGCAAGACTGTGACCACTGTCGCCTCGTCTGGATCGAAACCTTGTTCAATCATTTCACAGAAAAGTTCCAAAGCCTCACGATCTCTGCCACATTTGGACAAGCTCGAAATCATCGAATTCCACGAGACAACGCTCCTTTCTCTCATATTTTTAAACAAACTAAGACCTCTTTCAATGTTCCCGGAATCACAGAAACCACGAATCATTAGGTTCCAGACGACCACGTTTCTATCGGGCATTTCATCGAACACTTTCTGCGCATCACCCATTCTGCCGCCGGCAACGTACAACTCGACCACACCAATTCGTATCGACCCAAGCCGGTGTAGCCCAGTTCTGATAACCTCCCCGTGAACACTTTTCCCGAACCGTATATCAGAAAGAGACGAACAGGATTTGAGCAACGGCGCGTAAGTATACTCGTCAGCCCAAATTCCGCGGCTTTTCATGGAAGAGAAGAAAGAAAGAGATTGTAGAGGCGGGCCGACGAGGGAATAGCATTTGATGATGGCGTTGAAGACGAGAACGTTAGGGTTTTGGATGTGAGAGAAGACACGGAAGGCGTAATCAGAGTAGCGAAGGGATCCGCAGATGGAGATGAAGTGAGCTACAAGGAGATTGGAACCATGAAGAAAGTGACGGAGAAGATGAGCGTGGATTTCGGGTAAACGGGTTCGAGTGTTGTGCCCGTGGAGAAGACGCAGTAGCTTCCGCTCGATTTCCATTAAACCTCTCTGCTCATCTCTGATTCTCTATTCACTACTCTTGCTCAAGTGATTGCTATGCACCAATCTCAAAATTTCAACAGTTATTTTCTACAATCGCTTACCGGTTTAGTACGGTTTGCTGCCTGAACCATCTGTATTTGATTGTTTCTTCAAGTCGTTGCCAACTTTTTATGATGAATACCAAACGCAAACAAGCTATTAGCAAATAACATTTTGTTTACCATTGTAAAATTACGATTTTTTTTTAAAAAGTATACTCAATCCAACCAAACAATCCAGGGGTTAACCTCCAGTACGAGATCAAACTAAGAGTATCTACTATAGTCAACTTTCCGAAGACCCAGAGATTTATGTTCGTCCGGAGATCCATTATTTCTCTGCCTTAAGAAAATAACAAGTCCAGAGGCAATAATAGTATTACCATTAGTTTTCTCGTTTAACACTGAAATATATGAATAACTAAAGACCACTGACGTTCTCCACTTCAGGAATTGGACTACGAAACACTCCAGGGAAAAAACCAACAACTCTCTCGATCAAAGGATGTAGAGGTTCAGTTCTAGTTTAATAATACCGATGACTCGTAGAGCTTAGAAACCCATCTCATTAATCTTCATGATGGATATATAACCACCATTTCTTTCTTGAAGAACTGCAGAGTTCAAGGCAAAACATTACCATAAAGTTGCATAAACAGACTTCTTATTAGCCACTAAGGCTTCGAATTTTTCCAGTTAAAAATATTCTTTTTTGGTCTCTGTTACAGTTTGTAATCAATTATCATTTCACTCTGATAGCTGAAATTCATTGCAAAAACTTGCGAGTAAAATTATTGGGCACTAAAAGGTTTACCCTTTTTAAACGCTCAACTTCTTGCTCCAATAGTAATGCGTCGGAATTTTTGTTTACTTGATCTTCAGATACAATCACTAAGGGTTCGTGGTTTTGTTGTTTTAGCACCTGTAAACATCCAAAATAATAACAGCGAAGTTAAGACATAAGTCTTACACCAATGATGTCGAGCTGACTGGTTGGGCTGTATAAATCCATTTTAGCCCCACCAAGGAAATTGACTGACAAGCTCGAAACTTTCACAAGATTCAAAGAAATTGACTCAACTCCAAGATTATAGAGCTTGCAATTGTCATTTATGGGTTTTCTCAGTGTACACTTCAGTTCAAGTGTCTTTAAGAATTGGGTCACAAATAGGTTTATTAGTAGGTTAACTCAGTACATAATATTCAAGAAAATTTATTTCTTGGCCACTAAGGACTTGTGCCGACATATTGAGTTCAGCTGAAATTAAAATATGTATGATGGCTTTATGATTCCATTTCAACGCTCATTCTACTGGATTTAATTACTATATGCACATCAGAAAGGAGGTGGTGATCAGGAATTCCATTTCCCTAAGATATTAAAACTTTTAGGAAATAGAATGATGAAAGGTTTACTTACAAGTTTGAAGCTCTCAGAAGATTCAAGAAATTCAACTTCTTGGAGATCCATATTCTCACTCCGTTGAAGTATAACAGATAATCGTATAATTAAACACATAGTTATGAACTTTAGCTTTGCCTGAAACAGACACAGACAGAGTGAGGATCAAAACAACAACCACGTCAAGAGACTGAGCCTGGTTTGCTAAGATGAAATATGAGACAGACTACCTTCTCAGTGAAGTTCTTAAGAGGTGCACGATCAAGCTTAGGAAACTTCTTTCTTTGGTATCTCATAAGCAATGCTATAAGCTACAAATCATATGATAATAATCAGAGATAGTAAATTCAAGACAAGGTCCTCCTTCTAAAGGATAAGTATCATACCTCAACTTCCTCAGCAGTGTAGCCATGGAGATGATCACCATTCTAGGAAAGTAGAAACTATTAATAACAGTGAGGTTGAAAACAGAAATTTAAATTACTCCTGTTGATAAGCCTTTTGAATTGCTTTTCCAGCTTTGTAAACTGATGTGCTTATTGAATAGCATGTTTTGACAGCGTTAGATGAACTAACCTTGACTATATGATACGACTGTTTATGATATCCCTTTTTCCCTGTGATGATTCCAATATTGTGTAAGAAACAAGCAGCTTCGAGATACTCAAGATCCTTATCGTCTAAGATGACGTTAAAATCATTGCACTTCCTCAAACCTACAAAGAATTCCTGAAACAATCACCGTACTATCAAACCTATTGATCAAACAAATGACCATATACAGTTGAGCAGAACTAGAAATGAAATTTGAAACCATTAGGCATTAATACACACACACACACAAAAGGACAGAAGTCAAAAATGAGCAAAATATCTCAAGAGGTATCCAGAGCGGAATGCCCTATCTAAAAGATATGATAAAAAGCTACAATTTTTATCAACTATCTGCCAAACAATATTTAAAAATTAAGTTGCTCGTAAAAAAGGAATGTACCTTGGCGATGTTGGCACACTGTATCGCATGATTCATTCTTTTTTTCCCATTAAATCGAGTGGCAAGCCTTATGACTGATCGCCACCTTGCATTGGCATTCAAATCATATAATCCATCAAAGGTTTTAGCTAGAGAATCAGCAATCACACCCTCTGCCAATGCATACTCTGAGACCTCCATTTCCTCGATACTGAGAGCCTTAAATATTTCCTCCAACAGTACAGCTCCAGCAACAATGAACTCTGATCTTCTCTTGAAAAAGCCTTCTCTGCGGATCAGCTCTTCATCTCCTTCACTACATAGCTTGGCTACAATACTGCTCAATTCTCTTGTACCAAATCTCCAATCTCTCTTATACCCCTCAAGATTGAATTGACACAAATCAGCTCCATAGCCACTAAAAACTGCATTCTCAATAGCTCGTATGGTTCCAGAAGATCCCACAACCACCTCAAAGCCATCAGATTGTTTCAATTTATTAACTAACTCAGACTCATCAATCGTCTGACGAATATAGTCTCTCATTTTCTCCAACCGAAAACCACTTTTCATGAACATCTGTGTCAAATTCACATGACCTAGCTTCAAAGAAAGAGCAAGGTTCACATCACCACGCTTACCAACCACAAATTCAGTAGAACCACCTCCTATATCAACACACAACACAGATTTGTCAAACACAGGTAGAAACTGAAGCACGCCTAGATAAACTAACCTCGCTTCCTCTTCACCGGAAAGCACATCGACCTTTAGCCCAACGTCTTCGTAAACTGCCTCCACGAACTGTAGTTGATTCTCTGCTCGCCGTAGAGCTTCCGTGGCTACGCATCGGATCCGGTCAGAGGAGACGTTGTGCGAGAGAATCAGACTTTTAAATTTCCGTATAGATTGTAGGGCGCGAGCCTGAGATTGAGACGAAACAGAGGTTGGAGATTCACGGGACAACACGACTGGCTCTTTGAGTCTCTCGATGGGAACGAAGGATCTACCAGAAGGATCAGCGTGGACTATAAGAAGTTTGAAAGAGTTTGTCCCCATGTCAATGGAGGTGAAGAGCTCCGATGATATAGGATTCGATTGCATATTTGAGTTCATCGTCGATCGAATCTCTTTCTTTCCACAAAATTGCTCCAACGGCAAATGGACTTTACATTAGTCTAGCCAAAAAACAATTCTATGTTAATAGATTATTATTTACTTGTATTGTATAATGGGACTAATTCATGAACCACGTAAATTAACAACTAGGTCACACAACTGGATATTTACATTAGGTTAATAAATTAAACCACACTGTATTGTATTTTCAGTAATCCATGTTCTAATTGTAGTGGATTGTACAAGCAAAACTGGTGAAATTTGGGATTACGTGGCTAATTTAAAGAAAAAAAAAGTGTAGCTATTTTAATGGCAGACAAGACTGTGTTCATTGAGATTGTATTTCAGAAAGCATAATCGAATAAGATAATTGCTTGGGAATTGATATGAAAACACTAGATAAGGCTTAAAATATTACATTCTTCAATAAGCAAATGAAGATTAAGATCTAAGCACGTTCGCCTCTGATTCTTCTAGCGAGTTGAATGTCTTTGGGCATAATCGTGACTCGCTTGGCGTGGATTGCACAGAGATTGGTATCTTCGAAGAGCCCAACGAGGTAAGCTTCAGCAGCTTCCTGGAGAGCGGCGACGGCACTGCTCTGGAAACGAAGATCTGTCTTGAAGTCCTGAGCGATCTCTCTCACAAGTCTTTGGAAAGGAAGTTTACGGATCAGAAGCTCAGTGCTCTTCTGGTACTTCCTTATCTCTCTTAGAGCCACTGTCCCAGGTCTGAATCTGTGTGGTTTCTTCACTCCTCCGGTCGCTGGAGCAGATTTCCTCGCCGCTTTTGTTGCCAGCTGCTTCCTTGGAGCCTTTCCTCCGGTTGATTTCCTAGCCGTCTGCTTTGTGCGGGCCATTTGGGAATTTGAGATTTTAGAACCGTTTGATTTTCTCAAGAACAAATTGGAAGCTGAGAGATTGTTGAGATCTGAATTGTGAGTCCTGGTCCAATGGAGAAAGGGGATATTTATCGTCTAGAATTTTCAGAAGCGGGAAAAAGATTTCGCGTTTTCTTCTTTTAGCGAGACTAAATCTCAATCGTTTATTGATTTTTAATCGACGGACGTAAAAGGCTAACATCATCAATCCGCATGAAATTATAGGCAATGGACAACCGTAGATTAATAAAAGTATACGGACAGATTTCATTCTTTTCTAATACTGATCCGTGAGAAGGTGCATTGATTAAGCACTCGCAGCAATAAAGAAATAATCGAGCCAATTTTTTTTTTTAAACACACACACCACGGCCCATTACCTGATTCGGCCTGCAATCTGTGCCGACGTATCATACAATTATTTTCTATTTAACAACCAGCTTATTTCATGGCCTAATGGAAAATGCTAACCATGTACATAAATTTTGGATCTCTGTTTTCTACAAATTTTATAACTTCATCTTCGGATCAGTGTTTTGGATCTCCTTTGGGATGTCATCGTATCCATCAGGTTTCTTGTCTTCAGGATCATGAATGTATTCATGTTCGTAGCAGTCCTCAGGCTGTAAAAAAAGAGGCTCAACTGTATGATGGATGGTATCATAGATATGATCAAACAATTCGAATACACTCAGATTGCACAAGCTTTGCTATGGTTGTTCCTGTTCGGTCTACAATTGAGAAAATTCTTATATGTTTTGCTATGTTAGTTGTGAATGTCCTGGAAGTTTAGCTACTCCTCTAAGATCCAACTGTTTACGAAATCTCTGCGCATCTGTGAATCTTCCAGTTCCAGAAAAGATGTTGGACATAAGCACATAGTCTCCTCCATGGCTTCTCTCCAACTCCATTAGCTTCCTTGTAACCCTCTCAGCCATTTCAGCATCATCATAAACGCTACAAGCTCCAAGCAGCATTCTCCAAATGACAGCCTTTTGGTCAATTGGAATCTCCAAAGCGATCTTCTCTGCTTCTTCTAATCTTCCTTTTCTTCTCAACATATCTATTAGACATCCATAGTGCTTCACATCCGGCATGATCTTGTACTTGCTTACCATCTTATTGAAAAACTCTAGAAACTCTTCTTCTGCTAAACCTCCATGGCTACAAGCGTTCAAAACACTGATCATGGTCACTCTATTCGGTTTCAATCCGAATCTTTCCATGTCTTTGAACATACTGACCGCTTCTTTACCCAATCCATGCATTGCAAAGGCCGAGATCATCGTTGTCCACGATACCAGATTCTTTCTTTCGTTTGGAATCTCTATGAAAAACTTTAACGCACTTTGAATACACCCACATTTTGCATAAGCGTCGATGAGAGCGTTTGTGACACGGATGTCACATGGAACAAACCCTATTTTCCCAACATAAGCATGAACGGATCCGCACATCCTTTGGTCTCCCAAGTTCCAAACAGCTGGGAGAATGGCGAGAATTGTTATCTCGTTAGGGTTTATACCATCGCAAGCAACCATTCTTGAAAACAAGAGTATTGCTTCCTTGGGTTTATTTACTCGTGCATAACCATCAATGATAGAGGTCCAAGACACCACCGTTCTATTAGGCATATTCTCCAAAAAGCAAAGAGCTTTATCAAACTCTCCCAAATTAGTCAGGCCAGTGATCATCTCATTCCATGTTACCGGATTTCTATCAGGCATTTCATCGAACACTTTGTAAGCATCAATTATGTTTACAGCAACAAGATACATACCAACCAAAGGTGTCTGCACGTAGACATGAGATTGAAAACCCAGTTTTAGCGTCAAACCATGGAGCCCAATTCCCAGTAGTAAAGATGGGAATCGCGGATTTGAACTTGCTTTCAGGAGAAAGTTATAAGTGAAACTATCAAAAGGAGGCACTGTCTGGTTGTGATGAGATAGGAAATGAAGCTGTTGGAGTTGATCGTAGAGAAAGTAAGCTCGAATAGGGTTTTCGCCGAGAGAATAGCATCGAAGCAGAGGATTGAATATATAAAGTTTCTCAGAGTTTTGTTTATGATCAAGGAGAAGAAGCCCATAAGTGGTGAAGTGAGAATGGAGCTGCTGGATGATTCTAAGGTTTGATTTATTTTTGTCAAGAAGAGAGTGAAGATGTTGAACTGAGATGTTGTTATGCTTACCTTCAGAAATCAAAGTCGAAGAAGAATAATAATGGTTGATGGGCTTGATGGTGAGAGAGCGATTAGCTGTGGTTCTACATAACGAAGAAAACAAGAACATAGTCGTTCTACAAATTTAGCCAAATAATATTTTAGAAGTAATATATATATATATGAAAACACAAGAAAAATAAAAACTAAAATCTTCCTTTTGAATAAACCAAGTTATTGTTTTCAAATTATACTGGCAATCAACTTGAAATTAGTCGGCAACACTTAATTCAATCTCAGAGTTACATGATGATCCAAAATATAATTTATATTAAAAACCTTTAATTTTACCAGCAAAAAACAACGCTGTTTGTTGTTATATACCATCATCATTCGTTTGGCTTCGCTGCTCCAGGATTCCTACCAAACTGGATTATCATTGGTTTTCCTTTGAACACGAATCCATTTACAAGATTCTGCAAATTCACAAAAGACGCATTAGTCCCTTTCCTCTTAACGTGGCAAAAAGCCCACACACACACATTTGTCTTTTCTTCCAGAACAAAATGCTTGTCGACGGTATATACATCATATATTAGTATTCAGAGTGAAATCAGCATTTACACAGAACAAGAAGGTGTCAAGGATTATAACCAGAGCACGATGTGCGAGTTCAACAGATGGAAATGTCAAAAAAGCTTGCCCTCTCATCCTTCCTTCCTGTAATATTCATTCACACATTTAATCAAAGTCATCAACTAGAAGATTGATGCTAAACAGAAGGCAAGTTTAAGGTTCTGAAAGTCCATAAACGGACGCATTACCTGCATCAGCCTCACACTAAGATTGGATTTAGCTGCTTCCATGTTTCCAAATTGTGACCCTACACGAATGCCAGTGTCTTAGCTATGAATTGACTTCCAGGAAGGTAAGGGAATTTTTTCATACTATATAACAACTCAAGATTGTACAAGGTTTTGACTTGATTAGCAGGGCAACGACTTACCAAATATGTAATAGAAATCATCAATAACAACATCTTTAGCAAGGTTTTTGATATACAGCACAAGCGATGGATTCCCAGCTGTATAGTTCTGCACACACAATTAAAACAAAAACATTAATAGGTTTTTGAAAGATGACACTCTAATATGTTTTCTAAAGATGACACTCTGCATTTGAATTATAATAGGAACTAGGAAAACAGTCATGAAAGAGCTGCAGAGAAAAGATGCACTATTATGCAGTAATTATTGTTTCATCCATAGAGAATCCCAAACAACAAGTATGCATAGCAAATGTGCCAAAGAAAAGGCTGGAATTGATAACCAGGCTCACATCATCACAAATGTTTTTGTCAATACAAACATATTATAGCTTGATCTTAGGATCCATACCTTGAACATAGGGAGTGACAGAATATCATGTGGAGGTAACCTTCCTTTCTCCAACTCCTCTAACGTCGCAAAGGGCGTTGAATTTGAATCTTCTTCTTTGGGCTCGTCTTCTGGGCCTTCATTCTCACTCTCCTCTTTATATTCATCTTGAGTCACTTTTGGCGTAATCTTGATCTGTCAGGATCCAAAAGAACTAACAAATATCAGCACAGCCACACAGCATAAAAATTAAAAAATATATATATATGGATAGTTGAATACCTGCATAACATGTTTATTCTTTCTTATTCTAGGGATCTCTTTTGGGGTCAAAGACGAAGGCTTCACTCCAACAGTCTCAAGTGCCACATCCTTGTCAATACCAGGACCAACAAGGGTTTCATGTCTAGCACGCTTCCTTCCTGATTTTGATGTACCTGTATCCTAAACATAATACCATTACAATACTTATCCAAGTACTCGATAACAATGAATAGAAAGAGTAGAGCAGATACTAATTCATTAATGTTCACTAACAAAAAAGAGAAAGAAACAACCAAAACAAGCTTTGCATAAAACCATTTTACTAAATTCGTAAAATGCAGACATGGGATAACGAGTCATACCTCATCAGATTCCATCTCTGACTCGCTAGTGGATTGATGCTCCAAGTCAGTTGGTTGGGAACCTGCTTTAGGTAGGGGTGGTGTGGGCAGGGCCAGACAAAAAGGAGGAGGAAGATTCATTTTGTTCATCAGATGCAGAACCTGTTACCGAGAGGTCTAAGATTACATTTCTTGTTCTTTTCTGCAATCCATGATAGTTGATCATAATTGTAAAAACAGGAACTTATACTACCAGTCATATACAGTGGTAGTAGAGCTAACCTGGGTGTATAACGGTGGGACAGCAATAAGGGCATTAGTAATGTTAGCTAATATATTAGCATCGGGTGGTGGATAAGCATATCTGCAAGAAGATTCAGATCAAAAATACAAGTATCTTAAGTAGGGGAGAATGATAAGAAGAATACTAATTTCCTCAAACATGCACAGTTTTAGTAACGTGGACTGGTGTTGTGTTGTTAAATTGTGTTATAGAAGGCTGAGGAGAGAAACACAAACACACATAGAGGAATATTAGAACAAAAAACACGAAATGGGAAAAACAGAAAAGAATATGAGCAGTAAAACATACTGCAAGTGAGGAGGAAATGGATAATTTATGCCGAGTTTTGGAGCAATTGGTTCAGCAGCAAGCATCTGCTCGGACTTTGAACCATTGTTGTTGTTAACTGTAGAGAAAGCATTTACTTTGGTCATAGATGAGTAGGATTGACCATCTTTCACAGATTGTTCAACTTGACTTGACTTATTGTTCTCGTTAGGTTTATTAGCTCTTTGTACTTGCAGAACCTTACCTAGAAACCTCAGCCTACCCAATCATTAAATAATAAAAAGAGCTCAATCATTAGCTTCATTAATGGAGTATGAACAATGCCAGTGGAAGAGACTGGTACCCATTTAATTGACGATGTGCTTGAGAGGCAAAAGCTTCACTCTTGAAATCCACAAATGCAGCATTTCTCAATCTACTACCAAAGAGTATTATTATATGTGAGATTAGACTAATTTAAAATTCAATTGTTCTTCTCAAGTAAGAAAATTTGTTTCGTGAATTCCAGAAAATATCTCAATTTCCAATTTTACCTTCCACCGGAGCAAGGACGAACTGCAGAAGCTCCGTATTGAGAAAAGAGCCGAGAGACGATGTCATGAGGAATTCCATCAGGAAGATGCCGAACCAAAAGAGTTACAACCAGCGGCTCTGAAACCTGAAATTCAAATTGCGTCGCGGGGGCTGGCTCCGATGTCGTTTTTTCAGCCATTAAACCTTCGAAACCCCAACTCAGAAACAGTCACTGGGTTTTTTCCCAGTTTGGTAGGTTTTTTTAAATAAATTGAATTGTGAGACTAAACCGGACTATATTTGAGAGCCAAAGATCGAACCAGTCAGACCAAAGAGCCGTGTTTTGAGCTGTCGATTTGGATTTTGGAGTTGGATTCAAATAGAATACGATGACATTTTGTATTAATTACTATGTGGGCGTTTTCTTCTGTGTGGCCCATTAAAAAGTTTCTAGGCCTTTTCTGGTAGTAGTACTTAGCCTTTTCTGGAGTTTCTTGTTTTCATCAATTGAAGTTTTTGGCGGAGTTCATCAATTGAAGTTATGGTGTGAATTACGTTCAAGACTTCATCATTGAGGAAAAAGATTTCACTGCAAAAATAATCAAAAAACAAAAAAAATCCTTAAGAATGTATTTTTGGTCATCAGTTACTAATGATGTTTTAAAAGAAGAGAGAAGTAGTGACACAAGGAAGTTATTGTCCACGATGTCCAGATGATGCTCGCACCCGAAGGATGATGTTTGAGTAACTTCCCCATATACACGTTGTATTGCATCCTTAATTACTGCAGCTGCTCAAGCATTATTTATTTTTTTTAAACAAAATTGGAAACAAAGGATAAGATATTATTATATCTTTAATATTTGTGTTTATGATTAATAAAGGGGTCTAACATCACAATAAAAAAAATATCAAGATTAGATGTCAATTAACGTGAGGACATAAATTAATAATTCTGCTTAAAAAAAAGAATAATTATGAGATGGGTGATGCAGTTCAATAGAAGATAGACTTGATAGTGAAGGGGGCATGACTATAACATGTTGCTTGACCAAATATACTTCCTTTTATCCGTTCTCAACTATGAACCTTGATTTTTGTTTCTTGTAAGCTTCCTGCAAATATGAGACTTAATGTTCAAATTTTGGAAATATTTGAGAATGTGTCCATTTCAGAAGAAGATAATATCTTGTTGGCGTGTGCCTCCCACACACTTGTTTATGGCTCTCCTTCTTTTCTTTTGTCTTACTCCATGAATTTCTCAAGTTCTTCACGCCATCATTTTGTACAGAAGTAACCAAACAAATACAAACAAAACAAATTGTTTTATTTATCAGCTTTTAGGAATTCTAGATAGGGAATCGGCTGACAGAAAAATAAAATAAATTTTTTAAAAAATTAAAATTGAAATTATAACTTCTTGATCGACTATCTAATTCGATAGAATACATTTTGAAAATGAAACACGAATAATTCTTGCTTAGCTCAACAGGGTTTAATAATCAACCCTAAAATTTAACCGATTAAAATAAAATTGAAAAATGATTTCGTAACTAACAATATTTAGAAAGTCAGGAAACTGCAAGTCATTTTTAAAGAACATGTGACATCTTGATCATCTCAAAGCAATCTGTCTCAAACTTCATCTTGTTTATCTCTATCAAAAAATTGTTTGACATTACTCATAGTTAATTTGGCTATCCTTGTAATTTCCTAGTAAATTAATATTTGATATTGAATTTTTGCTACTAATAAACAAGTTTTTAAGAAGTTGTTTCATATTCATATGGGAGAGATAAAGGTATAGAAAAATTAGGCTATATGAATGAGAAACCTTTTGTTGTTTGAAAAATAAATCAAAATGGCATAACATGTAATGATATCAATTCGGAAGTATTTTATATGACAGTTTACTTAAAGTTGGGTTATTTTAGTAACCTTTTCTTAGTTTCATCGTACTTTAAACAAATTTTACTCGATTATGAGTTCTTTTTAGTTTACTTTTATAGGAAAAGTTTTATATGAATTTGATTGGAAATTTTGAATTAATTAAGTTGGCCGTCGAGGTAGTACAAGAGGCACTAATGCACACGGAATATATATATTTTTCTTGCATAAGAATATCGATATTTTCAAGTTGGCGTGTGTCTTTAATTCCCTCTTTTATTTGTATCTTTCAGTCTTTTATATTCGTAAATTCTTCTCATGGTGAATCCAATTTCATGAGAAGAAATTGTACAAGTGTACGTGTTTTTTGTCAACGTATTCCATATATACTACTCTCCTAGAATTCCCGAAAAGCTAAACTGCGATACAATTTATCTATTCATTTATTATTAATTCTTTCTAGATAGAAAAAATTATTGCGTGAAGAATTTGAAAAATTCTTGAAGCATATTAAAAGAAAACAAAGGGAGCCGTACGAAATGTGTGGTAGGCACACGCCATGAAGACAATATATATATCTTCTTCTGAAATTCGCATATTTATATATTTCCAATCAAAATTCTGTTTGAGATATATAATAGGATGAAGTCTTAATGTTGCCAAAGGTTGATGTTTTAGACACAGACAACAAGGTTAAGCAACTTGTTACATGTTATTTACGCTGTTTTTGTTTTAGTGTGTGAGTTACACTTTTTGTGTTCTTGTGAGTTATAATTGTATTTCAAACGCCTCTTAGTGAGAAATTATTATGGGTTTTTTTTTTTGGTTTTAAATTTTAGGATTTGTGGTTGATATTGGATCGGGATCCTGAAAGTGAAAGGCAAGAATGAGTGCAATACTTAATTTTGAAAACCGAGAAAACATAAATAATTCCAGCCACTTATCTTCAGTCTTCATGGAACTGCGCAATAATATTGGACTCAGCATCGAATCTTTTTTTTTATTGATCGTCTCAGACAAGTTGGAAGAAGTACATGGTCCATCAATTTTTATGCAGAAGTACAAGTTCAAGTTCATTTCTAGCTTTCAAAGACTCATTGGAGATTACATTTACTGGACATCTTACTTACTCTGATACAAATTTTTTTGGATCTCATCTATGTTTACATGACCAGAGTTTCGAGGATTATAAACAATTTTTTTTTGTTACTTTTTTAACAACACATATCTTTACCAAAAAAAGAATTAAAAAAACAATGTAAAATTTATAGCAAGATAAGATTTTTTTGATGAAAACCAGAAAAATCTAAAACTTAATATTTAATTTTAGAACCTAATTAAATGAATGATATATTCCTTCAACTTAAAACTGTGTATTCTATTTTTTGTTTTGCCAATTATCATAAATAAATAAATAAATAAAATACAACGACGCAAGTGTTGTATTTGAATAATGAAATGTTAAAGTGATTAGATTCTTTTTCCGAATAAATGTGGATCTCATCTCACGCCAATAAATATCCATCCCTCCAAACAGTTCAAACCACAATAGAAACACAAAAACATTTTTTTAGAAAGAAAAACCAATAACCTCATAGTGTCGACATGGGTTGCCAAGACGAACAATTGGTGCAAACAATATGCGATATCTACGAGAAGATCGCGAAGCTCGAGAGTCTGAAACCATCCGAAGATGTCAACATTCTCTTCAAGCAGCTCGTTTCCACATGCATCCCACCAAACCCTAACATCGACGTCACCAAAATGTGTGGGACAGTCCAAAAGATTCGACTTAACCTCATCAAGATCTGCGGTGAAGCTGAGGGTCACTTAGAACATCATTTCTCTTCGATCTTGACCTCTTTACAAGACAACCCACTTAACCATTTAAACATTTTCCCTTATTACAACAACTATTTAAAACTCGGGAAGCTCGAATTCGACCTCCTCACACAAAACCTAAATGGCTTTGTCCCAAAGAGTGTGGCTTTCGTTGGATCTGGTCCTCTCCCTCTCACTTCCATCGTTCTTGCTTCATCCCATCTCAAAGACACAATCTTTCACAACTTTGACGTCGACCCATCAGCGAATTCACTCGCTTCACTTCTGGTTTCCTCTGATCCCGACATCTCTCAACGCATGCTCTTCCACACCGTTGATATAATGGATGTGACAGAGAGCTTGAAGAACTTTGATGTCGTGTTTCTAGCTGCTCTCGTTGGAATGAACAAGGAGGAGAAAGTTAAAGTGATCGAGCATCTGCAGAGACACATGGCTCCTGGTGCTGTGCTCATGCTGAGGAGTGCTCATGGCCCGAGAGCGTTTCTTTATCCGATCGTTGAGCCTTGTGATCTTCAGGGGTTCGAGGTTTTGTCTATTTATCATCCGACAGACGATGTTATCAACTCCGTGGTAATCTCGAAAAAGCTCGCTGTTGTTTCAACTGGGAATGTTGGTGGGCCCTCCTGCTTGATCATGCCGTGCAACTGTTCAAAGATCCACGCGGTAATGAACAAGAAGAAGAACATGATGATCGAGGAGTTCGGAGCCAGGGAAGAACAGTTGTATTAAGAGGACGTTTCTAGTTTCTTAGTCCTCTTATCTTTCGAAGCTTCTAATTATGATATTTGTGTTTGTGTGTTGGTATCTTTTCTCGATTGCTCTTACTTTGTTTTATATTTAATAAATCTGTAATAAATTACAAAAAGTAAACTTGTGTATCAATTCAGATGTTACTTTTCGTTTCTAACTTCTATTTCAATTTATCCCACTATAAACTGATAGCTCATATTTCAATTTGATAGCATTGGATTGCAAATAAGTGGAAACTGATAGCTCAAAACATACACCCAAAGAGGTCCAAAATAGTGAAATACTCTGTAGAACGACTCGACCATAGGACTCGAGACTGCTCTTATGCCACAATCGTCTCCAAAGTTCTTTAGCAGTCCCCTGTCTGATTCTTTCTTTGTTTATTTTAAGCAAATAAATTGACGTGTCTATAATGTTACAAACACATGCTCTTTGTAAAAGTGATATTTTTTTTTTAGCTGACTCTGCCTTCCGATAAGTCACTTCTTACGGGCCTAAAAAATAATTAATAACAAATCATAATATTGGACTTGGGCTCATATCAATTGGAGACCGGGTCCACCCGGTATAATAGAACTATAAGAGCTCGACCCGTTTTCCATTTGTTTTCTTAATCAAAGGTAACGTAATTCGTTGAACCCAGAAGAAACAAATAACATGAGATCGTGAGAAAGGAGCCATCAGAGTTTCTTAGAAGATGACTATAGTACGTCGGATCAAAGTTAAGTTTTTAAAAATTATTTTGGGTCTGATAATTTTGATCGTCATTATTTTGGTGGTTTTTTTCTTTGGGCAGTTTTCGATTCCGATTGAGAACGGGAATGGAGTGAAGGACGCAGAGGCTGATTCCCAAAAGAACATTATAAACAACCTCTCTTAGTGTTCTTGAATCTGAGATCATTTTCAAAAAATTTAGGGTTTTTTAAATATATTGTTTAGGTACCTGTATGTTGCTGTAAAGTACAAAGATGGGATTTTAATGGCTTTTGATGTGGGAGGTAATGTAAGTTGTCTTGTGGATAAATTAAATCTCAAAGCTGCTTGCTTTTCCGATTAATCTATTTACTTTAGGCTTTGCTCTTACATATGCTTCATTGTTCACAAGAGTGCTGGCTATATATGAGCTTGGTTGCTTCTAAACTTGAAGAAATGGCTCACTGGGAACCAAAGGTTATTATAAGCTTAACCGTATAATGAATTAGTGTAAGACTTTCTATGCTGAAGATTTGCTGATTGGGTCAACACTTAGGATAATATATCTTAGTATGATCATGATTTCCTGAATTTTCTGCTCTAAAGAACGGTGAGGCTGGTTCTTTAAATCGAGCTCAAGCTTTTTTTCTTTTATCTGATCTGCAGGTTCATATGGATCCACCTTAAGGTACAAGAAAGCATTCTCTTCTCGGTGCCAGTGGGGAAATTAGCGACTTCCAAGAAATTTTGCGTTATCTTGATGAACTCATGTAAGACTTAATGCTTTCTTTTTCCTTCTTAACTATTTCCTCGTTGGCCCTTGATTTTAACTCTTATTGTTTTCAGCCTGTATGATAACATTTGGGATGATGGTAACTCCTTGGGGCCAGCCAAAAGAGGTTCACAACTATCTGACTCGAGTTATGTATAATTGCCGCAACAAGTTTAACCCTTTGTGGAACACTCTGGTGCTTGGTGGTGTAAAAAATGGGTAGAAGTACCTTGGAATGGTAACACCTCAGATTTGTTTGCATTGTATTGTACCTTCTTAATGAGCTGTAAACAGTTTTTAATTTGGATTCTATGATGTTCTCTAGGTCTCAATGATTGGTGTTAATGTTGAGGATAACCATGTTGCCACTGGATTTGGGAATCACCTAGCTAGGCCGAAACTTCGTAATGAAAGGGCAAGGGGAGAACATGTAGCGGCGTGCCTAGATCTCGTATTCCCCGCGTAGTCCAATGGCGTGAAGACCTGCGTTTTGAAGATGGTGTCAAGCTACTGGAGAAATGTATGCGTGTACTTCTGTACCGTGACAGATCTGCTATCAACAAGCTTCAGGTTTGTTTAGTTTCAGTATTTAGTCTCAAACTAATTAATAGTCAGATCATTGACCAGAATCGTTCTCTGTGAACTGTGCAGATATCAAAGATGACAGAGGAAGGCGTGACAGTCTATGAGCCACACTCGTTGAAGACATTCTGGGAATTCTCGGCGTTCACAAAACCAACAGTTAATGCAGAAGGCTCCTGGTAATACCTGAAAAAAAAAACAACCGCTTAGCAAAAACAAGTTATATGGATATCTCCGAAAGAGATGTTTCCCAGGTGTCAACAGTGACCTCTGTGTTCATGAATTTCTGAGTTAGATCTAAAGGTTGTATGAATTATTTCTTACTGTTTTGAATGGTTTTAATCATTTATTACCCGGCTTTTGTTATTATAAATTATAAGGTGTAATTATAATTCCAAACTGGTAATTGGTAGAGAAAGTCAGATAAGAGGTCTTTGAGAGAGTGGTTAAAACTTCAAACTTTAAAATATTAGAAAAAGGAAGAGACATGGAGAGAGAGTGTCTCAAGTAAGGGGGCAAGCCATTCTGGCCAATCACAGACAGATGGAGCCTTTCAGATTCTCTTCCAGATCTTCTTCGTTGTATATCCACACATTTTCATAAAAGAACACATTATATTTAGTGTCAGTTCATAATTATTCGACATTGTAAATTGTGGGTTTGGAAAATTCTGAGAGAAATATGTTGCAAGCGATTCCGCAACACTGTCGTGAAAACTGATTGATTTAAGGAAAGTAATTGTATTGATAGAGACTCAAAATTTGCGTATCAGTATTTATTTTCATATGGAAACGGCAAAGGAGATCATTTGTTGGTTGGCGGAAAATTGTCCACAACTTTAAAAATGAGTAAAGGTTACACAAAAGAGATCCTTTTCTTAGATAGCAGTGTCATGAAAATGGCCACATGGACTGTTTTTTTTTTGTGTACTTTTTTTAACCTTTTTCTATTCAGAGTGTTTTTTTCCCCTCTCAGCTTATACCTCCTATCAACTATATTTTCTCCTCTAACTCTGTTACACATTAAATTCTTTTATAATTGCAGTCTTTATTCTACACTAAAATAGAGTAGTAAAAATGTTAAATTAAATATAGAATAATTCTATTCATTATTCAATAAAACTTTTTATTTATAGTTGTTTTATGTTTCAAAAATACTTTTTTAGTTATGTATTCAATTAAATATATATAAATTATTTTTATCATCGCATAAACAATATTAGTAAAAATTATTAGTTTATTTCACACTTTGAAATACATTAATTGATCATTTGTGGAAAATATTAATGATTATGCTTAAATCTATGAATTTTTGTTGAGTTTGTTATTATTTTAATGTTATGTAATATATTTTCATTACAATGATATCATAATTTATTATGTTTTGACATAAATTTAAAAAAGTGGATCAAATTTAAAAATAAATGCGATTTAGTGGATCAAATTTAAAATTTAAATAAATGGATCAAATTTAAAATTATTTTCTTAAAATAATAATTAAGGAAAATAGAAAATTAGAATATTTCTTTTTTAAGTAAAATACAAAGTAATGGGATTCAGCAAAACTGGACCCTGTTTTAGTGTTCCTCTATTTTGGAATAAAAAAAACAGAGTAATACGTTAGATATGGTATAAAATCTACATAATTCTTGGTTATATTTGATTCAAATATCTATAGTTTGTATTAGTTTGTTATAGTTCTCCGACACGCGCAAACGTATAAAATCGTCCGACTCAACTCTAGTTAATAAAACAAATGAAATGACATCGAGATAAGCATTTCATATCGTTTACATCACATGCATCAGAATTTCAATAAATGCCTTTGATTACCGCCGATGCCCGGAGATTATCCGAACCATAATGTTTTTACTGTTTGAGGTGAAGACATTTGAAAACATTAAAATTCAATTTGGCGTTTACTTAATAAAAAGCACCAACTTAGAAAATTGATTTGAATCGCTCCGCATTAATTAGGCAATTTAAGGCATACATAATTTGGAGCTTTATGGCAATGGAAAAGATAAAGAAGAATCACATGAAATAATAAAAACAAAAGATGAAAAATGAAACTTGAAAACAAAATACCGGTAAATAAGGGTAAAAGTGGAATTTAGATGTGACACGTCTAAAGCCTCGCTGTCTCACGACTCTCTCTCTATATCTCTCTGTCGATTGGCGGAGATATAAAATCTACTCTCTCCTTTCATCTTCTCTTCGTTTCTAAAATAGTCACATTTTAACTCACCTCACCACAGAGAGAGAGAGAGAGATATTAGTAGATTTACATATCTCTTAGATCCATTCTCATCTGAAATATTGTTGAGGAAGACAAAGATATTGTGATTTGTTTTTTTTCTTCTTCTTATAAATCTCTGTTTTAATGGTGGATTCTCTGTTTCCGAGCATCGAAAGCATAGGTGACGCGTCTTTAGAGTCGAGACGGAAGAAACCGAGGATATCGGAGACGCCCGAGGCTGAGGCTGAGATTGAGGCGCGACGGATCAATGAAGAAAATTTCAAGAGATGGAGAACGAGTCGTGTACAGCAGATCTACGCTTACAAGCTCTACGAAGCTCTGCGCCGAGTTCGTCAGAGGTCTACCAACGACGCTGCTAAAGTAGCCGGCGCGGCGCGAGAGATACGTGAGACGTCGGATCGAGTTCTGGCTGCATCAGCTCGTGGTACGACTCGGTGGAGCAGGGCGATCTTAGGGAGAAGCGTCCGAGCGAAGCTCAAGAAACATAAAAAGGCGGCGAAGTCTACTGGAATTTGTAAATCGAGAAAAGCTTCGACGGAGACTAAACGGATTAGATTACCGGCGGTTGATAGAAAACTGAAGATTCTCGGCCGTTTAGTTCCCGGCTGCAGGAAAGTCTCCGTGCCGAACCTTTTAGATGAAGCGACGGATTACATCGCGGCTCTTGAGATGCAGGTTCGAGCCATGGAGGCTCTCGCCGAACTCCTAACTGCTGCCGCACCAAGGACGGCGTTGACCGGACCCTAACGGCGTCAGTTAGTTTGTCAGGTGTTAATTAGCTTTTTTACCCCTTTATTTGGCTCAAGTTTATTTTATTTTGGTTTGTCTACGCGAGATTTTATTAAATTCATGTAATTTATTTGTACACATCACTTTCACTTTTTAGTTTTATCCATTTTGATCTTTCTATATTTTTATTAGAGAATCATAGTAATCTAACTAACTACAACAACAAAAGAAGAAGAAATGGGAACTAATATTGATTCCAAACATTATTTCGCGTTAATATTCGATACACACCAAACAAAAAAAGAACTGTTAAATAATTTGCAAGTTGACGCAATTAAAAGAATGAGCATGTGCGTTGATGGCCTAGCGTGTGAAGAACATCCACCTTAATTTTGGGGCCAATGGACTCCATGTGATTCCCAAAGACTTTTCCCGACTTTGAAGTTTATGTCAAATATTGTATTTTGTTCATTAACGTCGAAACTGATTAATAACAACAATTTCTGTTTTGGTTTTCATAATAATAACAAATTCAACCGATATGTAAAAAGATATTTCACCAAACAATAAGGATAACATATGACTCTTCAAGAAATTGTCATTTTTAATATGAATTATGGTATAAATAAAAGTTAGTGAAAGTAAGTTGGTCAGAAGAAATCCACTAGGAGTGAACATTGAAAGAAGTGTGATTAAAAAAGGACCACAAAATTGGAACCAAAAGAAGAGGGAAACAATCAGATTGAGAAATGAGTCTACATGAACATCTTTCTTCGCTCTTGAAGACTCCCCACGTGCGCTCCTTCATTTTTACACCCGATATGTCTTTCTTTTGCATTCATTTTTATTATGAAATAAGTTGGCAACATGTTTGTGGGTCATTGTGTCTTCTGAGTCTTTTTTGTTCATGAAATATTAGAAGATTTCTCACGAATATTTGGATTGGGTTTGAAGGATGGAATACTTTTAACCTAAATTGGTTTGTCAATGACTAATTAAATGTATATAATTCCGTATTTCTGGATGTGTTCCAATAATAATACTTGTCAACTAAGTCAGTCCATCCTAATGTCATCTCATATGATATGGTGTGTCGCAAATAAAAGTGGAATTAATATAAGATGTGAGAATAATAAGTATAAGAGCACCTCCATCGGTAGTTTCTACCGGAGGTTCTAATACTTAAATCAATTACGTGGAATAAAAAGAAAAAAAAAAAAAATAAAAAGTGTTAGAAACGGTTCTAAAACTAGAAATTATAGATACGGTATCCATGGATGACATGTCAAATTATGGTTGGATAAAATAATTTGAGGGGAAAAAAAATATTTATCCCTCATTTCTTTTTTCGATATTATTCTTTGATTGTTGCCGACAAATTTTTTTTTTTTTGATTGTTTCTTTCTGTATCACCTAGCATGGACGCCGGCGACCGCTTGTGCCTCCGTCCATCACGGGTTGGGCCACCTGAGACTGCAGACACACACCTGAAGGCGGAAATTTTGGAGATGCTTTGAAGATTCCCGTCGGTGTAGGAAGATTCGATGCATGTCGAGAAGGATAAAATCAACTTGGGGGGAAAGGAATGTCTGCAATTTAAGCCGGAGAGATGGACTTCTTATCAATGGAATGAAATCATCAAGACTCTAGTGGTTAGTTGATTTCTTCTTTTTTGTTCTCTTTTTGTTTGATCGAAATTTCATATTTGATTGAAGATTCTTGTTCGATTGGATAAGTAGTTAGTTTGATTGGATCAGTTGTTAAGTTGATTGGTAATAATATATATTTCAATTTGTGTTTCATTTTGAGTTTGTTCAAACATTAGAACCTCACTAAAAGTTCTAACCATTGGAAGTTAAAAATTTTTAGAAACTCCACTTAGTTTCTAAACTTAAACTTTATAATTTTTTGAATTATAAAATTGGTTAGAACCCCATTAGGGGTTCCAACCAATGGGGATGCTCTAAGTATAGTTTATTAAATGAATAATGTAAATGAATCGAATGATAGCCACAAAACAAAGGAAAAGAAAAAAAAAAAGAAAAAAGAAAGGGGAAAACGTGGAGTTGGCCATATGTGGCTAAAGAGTAGACCCAATGTGATCACATGCAACCATGTGACTCCAATTATGAACCTCATATGTGAATGTGGCCGAGGAGATGCCAAATTTTGATGAATCTTCCTCTTTCTCCCCTCTCATCTTCCTTCTTCGTTGAACGCTTTTTTTTTACAAATTAACATAAATAAACACAATTTTTACCTTATAAGTTCATAATTATCCACTCACCTCGTTTGACTCCTAAACTAAAAATTTCTGTGCGCTGTAGAAGAAAAAAAAAGATCACTAGGTATAAACTGTGTCCTGTGAATTTATCTTATATTCATTTACGTTATTTTAAGTTAAACAAAACCTAATCATGAAATTTCACAATTAAAATAATATCACTATATACATAATAAAAGCTGAAGTATCTAATTATAATTTTTCTTTCAAATGTAACTACGATAATCTGAAGTGTCAATAATTTTTCCAAGAGATGGTAACACATTACGTTTAGTTTCAAACCGCAGAAATTAGTTTTGTCCTCACAAAAAACTTATAAGAGAAGGAAATACAAGCAGTTCAACCGGACCCTCAAACCGGATGGCTTAGAAATGGAAACAATATTGGGGTTTAGCACGAGAGAAACAAACAAAACACATTACGACAAACTTTAATTCAACAAATTACTCGTCCATATCTTTTCTTTTTACATGAAATAGAAATCTCAATATATACGTTTGCTAATTGCTATATACGTTAAGGACTTTTGCGTGGTGTAATGAGATATAACACGTGGCAAGACAGCATGCACTCGCACATGTTTTGGTCAGACAGACTTCGTTGTCTTTGAACTGTGCTCGTGTTTTCTACCTTTCCGCACGTGGTCTCAATTCTCAAGTCAACCATATCCACTTCAACTCCTTAAATTTTGGTTTTAGACGACTACTTCCATATATAACCCTTAGTTTCATCAAATTTCGACCAAATTTCGAGTATTAGATCGTTGTGAATCTTGAATCTAGTTACTTCTTGTACGTCAAACAATTCACACCTTGATGAACATGAAGAAAGCGAAACAAGAAGTGGTACACGTATTTACGAATATCTTTCAACAGAGATGTAATAATCCTCATAGGATCAAATGCGAAACGTTAGTATTATAATGTCGGACAATATCATGAAATCAAAATTTTGCCAGTACTATTCTAAAAACTTGAAAGAATGAAATTTCACTTAGTTAAGGCACAAAAAAAATAATCCGGAGGAACTATTTCTCAGTTTATACATATATCAAGGAAGCCGGATGTGTACAAAGTTAATTTTAAAACATATGATTAATTAAATAAAACATTTATTAGAAGTTTGACTTAAAATTTTGGTGTATTCAAGTTTGACTTAAAATGATCCATTAAACTTCTTCTTCTTCTTATAATCCTTGCATTTATTTATGTTGGACCAAGAGACCAACTTTTGAAATTTATACTGTTTGGCATTGTGGTTGAACATATTTTGTTTAAGAAATTTCAAAATGACTAAATCTATAAATCGCTTGAACTCTGGTTATTTATCTTAGTAACAAACAAAAATTATCGAATTTATTGTTTGGGTTTTTTTTCTTCGGCAAATACAAATGGCATCAGAATCTCTTCGATGATCACGTAAAGAAGAGAGCACACATACAAAAGTTCACAAACTTTTATGTGTAATACGAAAATCTATATTCTTCAACCATTGAGCCACTAATTAATTCATACAGAACATGACTAGATCACGAATCTTGGTCCAAATCTCGACTTTAAGTGTAATTTACCAGCTCAATCGTTATGGAGATGTATTTTCTTAATAGGACTTGAAAAACCAAACAACCCAAATTACCTCAAAAAAACAGAGCCCAAAAAACTTTAATCTCCCAAAGCATTTGAAAACCAGATATCATCATCGGGAGTAGAGAAAAAAACACTCTCAAAGGGGAAAAAAACACAGACCATAAAGTATCATTGTGACAGCGTGGCAATACCTCTTTGTTAGAAGGAAGGGTCCAACAACAATTAATCAAATTCGGACGCGGGTCCGACCCGACCCGAGAGCAGGAGACGACTCGTCCTCCACGATTTCATGCTCCAATTTCAATTCTGCCAAACAGAGGAGACAGAGAGCAAGAGAGAAGAAGATCCAGACGAACTAGTTTCCGGTAGAGAGAAAGAGGACAGCCTAACAAGAGATGTCTCTGAGGCCGAGCACACGCGCGGAGCTGAGGAAGAAGATATACAAGACAGGAGTCGATGCCGATGAGGCGAGGCGAAGGAGAGAGGACAATCTCGTCGAGATTAGAAAAAACAAGCGTGAAGATAGTCTCCTTAAGAAGCGCCGTGAAGGAATGGTGCTCCAGCAGCAGCAGCCTCTCGGAACGGGTCTCGACGTTCTCCAGAACGCTGCCGCCGTTGAAAAACGAGTAAGTTCTACTGATCTGAATTTCTCGACTCTTCCGCGTAGTTTTGTTAATCTGGATCCTAAGATTTGGGTTAGATAGTGATAGATCTTTTTTTATTTATTTTATATTCCCCTCAATTCTAGATCTCAGCTGTTTGATATTTCTCCAGCTGGGAATTGAGCATTTTTTACTACATCATAAAAGGTTGATCAAAACCTATAGTTTGCTTGGGATTTCTTGTATCTGATTTTTTAAATAAATTGAACATTAGATATCTATCAAATGAGAGGTTTTGCTTCTGTAGAAACAGCTGTTTGATGCTGTTCTTGTGATTTGACAGTTAGAAGGTATCCCAATGATGGTTCAAGGTGTTTATTCTGATGATCCTCAAGCCCAGCTAGAAGCCACAACTCAATTTAGAAAGTTGTTGTCTATAGGTAGGTCTTATTTGTTCTTTTCAGAAGAATTTTTCCCATACTGGGTTATATGGACAGCTTATGGTTGCTTGTAATATGATTTGATTACTCAGAGCGCAGTCCTCCAATTGATGAAGTGATCAAAGCTGGGGTTGTCCCACGTTTTGTGGAATTTCTTGGAAGGCAAGACCATCCACAATTGCAGGTATATCTTATACGTCCTACATTCTATATCTGTCCCCAATAAGTGAAATCCTGAAGACTCAAGAATGGTCTGGTGGCTTACTTTAATGTTTGTTTGCAGTTTGAGGCTGCCTGGGCTTTGACCAATGTTGCGTCAGGAACATCAGACCATACTCGGGTTGTGATTGAACAGGGGGCAGTTCCGATATTTGTTCAGCTTCTTAGCTCTGCTAGTGATGATGTTCGAGAGCAGGTTCGCTACTAACTAGCTAGATAACTATAGCTCTCACTTGCACTTCCATCTTATATAGTGACCACTGACCAGGATACATGTCTCCAAGTTCCATGGTCGTATTGGGTTTGTTTGTTTGTATTTTTTGATCCTCGGTGCTTTTCTGCAATATGAAATTTTAAAGTCAGCCAAGTTCTTCTCCGAAGTTATAGGTGCTTAAACGCTTAATGGTTCCTTACAAAGTCTTACATGATATCCATTGTAGGCAGTGTGGGCCTTGGGAAATGTTGCTGGGGATTCTCCGAACTGCAGGAATCTTGTTCTCAACTATGGGGCTCTTGAGCCATTGCTGGCTCAGTTAAATGAAAATTCTAAATTGTCCATGCTAAGGAATGCTACATGGACCTTGTCCAACTTTTGCCGTGGTAAACCACCGACACCATTTGAACAGGTAAGAGAACAGACATGGATTCTCTTATGTATCTTTTTTCTTTTTCTGGACAAGTTATGTTTACGGTTCAATTTTTATTTATTTATGTATGGTTGTGTTCCTCATATTGCTCAAGCTTGGTTATTCATATGTTTCAGGTGAAGCCTGCACTTCCAGTTCTTCGGCAGCTTATCCATCTAAATGACGAAGAAGTTCTCACAGATGCCTGCTGGGCACTCTCCTACCTTTCAGATGGCCCCAATGATAAGATTCAGGCTGTGATTGAGGCAGGTGTCTGCCCACGACTTGTGGAGCTTCTGGGGTTAGTTCCTTTTTGCATGGCCAGAAGTTGACTTGACATCATTTTTGTTTATTTCTTATCATGCTTAGTTGCTCTAGTTTATTTCTTTTGGATTCTTAGTGCTATCTAAGTTGATATCTTTCAATAATGGTGTTGTGGCTTCAAACTTGTAATTCTGTTGATGTTTACTGCCTCATAATCTTGTTCTATTTGTTTACTGACGAATATATATATTTTTGCAAGTCATCCATCACCTACGGTTCTCATTCCTGCCCTCCGAACTGTTGGGAACATCGTGACTGGTGATGACTCTCAGACACAGGTATGATTTATAAAGAACGACTACTTATAATGTTTTGGGTGTTTGCTTTGACATTTTAGCTAAGACTATTTGCTTACTTTTCAGTTTATAATTGATAGTGGCGTACTTCCGCACCTTTATAATTTGCTTACACAAAACCACAAGAAAAGTATCAAAAAGGAAGCTTGTTGGACTATCTCAAATATTACTGCGGGAAATAAAATTCAGATTGAGGTACGAGGCTTTTTCTACTATATTTAATATGTCAAATAGAGAATTGTTCATTGAAGATAGTCTGCTAATGCCATCTCATTTCTGGTTCTGCATGAAAAGTTATTGAAACAGTTTAATGGGTTTACTCTTTTCCCTGAGTTTAAAGCGATATACTTTCATTTTCTCCATTTAATTCTGCCTAGAAACCTGGTTATACCCTAAAATATAGTGGACGAGGGGACTTTTTTTTTGTTTGTTTGTAGTTTTCTATTGTTATATCCCAACAATACTTGTTACAGAAAATATTGAGAATCATCAAAAATTCAGAGGCTAAAAGGATTTCTATTTATTTAATTTTGTACTACTGAAACAATAGGCTGTGGTGGGGGCTGGAATAATCCTTCCTCTTGTGCACTTGCTCCAAAACGCGGAGTTCGATATAAAGAAGGAAGCTGCTTGGGCTATTTCCAATGCCACCTCAGGAGGGTCTCATGAGCAGATTCAGTAAGTCATCTCTATTCCTAAGCGCACACACAAACAACCAGATTCACTTATTCTGTTCCATCTTACTGTCTTATACCATACCATTTTCTATCTTGAAATCGAAAAATGCTATAACAGAGGTTTTGCATGCAGATGTTTGGTGACCCAAGGCTGCATTAAACCACTTTGTGATCTTCTAGTCTGCCCCGACCCGAGGATTGTAACAGTGTGCCTAGAGGGGCTTGAAAACATTCTCAAGGTTGGTGAGGCTGACAAGGAGATGGGATTAAATGGTGGGGTGAATCTCTATGCTCAAATAATAGAAGAATCTGATGGGTTGGACAAAGTCGAAAGCCTTCAATCTCATGATAACAATGAGATATATGAGAAGGCCGTTAAGATCTTGGAGAAGTATTGGGCTGAAGAAGAGGACGAGCAGAATCTGCAGGATGGCGGGAATGAAAATCCACAACAGGTCTTCAATTTTGGGAACAGCCAGTCCACTGCTCCCCCTGGTGGATTCAAATTTGTCTGAAAAAGGTATAGAACAAAATGGAATGATTTGGTTTTGGGAATCCGAGATTCAGCATTTGCAACTGTTATTGACATTTGCCAGGTTCAAGTTTGAGTTTTTTGAATTCTGGTGCAAAAAGGCCTTTTCTGTTATTTCTTGTCCTCATTCGTCTGAATGAATCATTCTCCGATTCTGTCTTACACTCTGGGTTGAATCTTGACTAATGTGGTTTACTGGTTTAGGATATGATAATGTTTTGTATTTGTCACTCTTTATCTTTGTTATTTTTATTATTAGAGTTTTTATAACTTGGGATAGTACAAATACAAGAAAAGTTTTGATTGCAAGAGACTTGTCTTTTCGATATATGTAGTCCTCAAATGAATTGGTAAAGGAAAGCTTTAATCTCGTCAATATACGGAGACTTTGTAGGAATGATGTGTCCAAAATCGTGCTCAATAATGGTGACACAGCCATCGTCAAACAACTCCGCCAGATCTGAGCTGGCTCGAGTCACGATCTGTCTGTCTTTCCCAGGCTGGCTTCCAAATATGTGAAGTGAAGGGCATTTGATCGATGCTTCATCCTTATTCTCCAACAATGGCCAAGGTGTGAAACCCGAGCACAACACGCAGAATCTAAAGTCTATTTCACCTACGAGCTGCTCCTGTTTCCCGCATACAGCCGCAGCCATTGCCGCACCTTGAGAGAATCCGAGAATACCATCAAAAGGCCCTCTCTCTGCAAAAGTCGTCTTCAAGTATGCCAACGATTTTTCAAATCCTTGAGTTTGATTCTGATACTGCAATGGATCAAATTGGCACTGGGCAGCTGTCCAGCCTGTTTCAGTCGATTTGTCAAAATCTGGTGACACCAACCATGCAAACTTCTTGTTGCATACCCTGGATGGAGGGGTAGCAGTTTGGTAGATGAACTTTAGTTCGTGTGGTGCATCTATGAACACAAGCTCAGCAATATTCTTTAGTTTCTTTGCTAGAGATCCAGTCCTCCCTTTGAAGCCAGATGCGTTCTGCCGGAAACCATGCAAGCACAAGATCCTCAGTTTCCGTCTTGTATCCTCACCTGCGGACCATAGAATATATAAGATAACAAACTTTACAAGTGAAATGACAGTTTCCAGGGTAAAAGGAATTATAAAACTTTGAAAAAAAAAATTCTAATGTTTCAAACAATTGATAAGAAAACGGACAAACAGACCTTACCATTGCTTACAGAAGGTTGATTTGAGGGATCAAGACTCAAAGGGACTTCCCCTTTTCCATGTTTACGACACAGCTCACAAACATAATTATCTCCTTTAACCTGCAACAGCACATCATAATTATCTCCTTGTGATATAGATAAACAAAATATGGTCTCACACGCAATACCCGACAATGATTGCACACTAAAACAAGCATCCGGCAAAATCTGCAACGGCAGCGTGGAGAATAGTCGTCAAAGGTATTGTTGCAGAGAAGGCAGCTGCCTATTATATCCTCTTTTGAGCTCCCAACTGAGATACTTCAAACCCGAGATGAAAATATATGTTACTCCGGAATTAAAATAGTTTTCCTGGTCGATTAGAAGAGAACGATGGTAGAGATATACCGGTGGTCAAATACAAAGTTCTTCCCTTTGAAGAACCCTCCAGTAGGAAATTCTTCAAGGTATCTTTGTATGCCACCATAGAGCTACAAGAAACAAACAACAGCTGGAGTCAGTCAAGTTTAATGACTTGTATCAATATCCAGTTGCTATCCAGGATCTCACCTGAAAAGTATTCTCAAAACCGGCGCCTTTAGATCTAATATATGCAGATGCCATTTCACACCTAATTCCGCCAGTGCAGTACCTGATTCGCCCAACACATACGAACTTCAGTCATTTGGAGAGTAAATTGTAAAGGGTATCTCTGTATATTCACAGAACTATTATTCATACATGAGCACGTTTTTCCCCTTCAATTTCTCGGCATTCAGATCAATCCAAGTTGGCAAATCACTATACTGCCTAATTTCAGGATCAAGGGTCTCAACATTTTCTGATTCGAATTTTCCAATCCGCGTCTCATACAGGTTCCTTGCGTCAAGCAAAACAAATTCCTTATTCTCAGACTTCTCATCTCCACCCAGATGTTCAGCTGAATTTGCAAGAAAATATAATCAGATAAGAAACACAATATAGCATCAAGCAATAAAACAAACTAAAAAAGAAAAAAAAAACCCTACTGGCACTCTGCAGGACTGAATGAAACTCTGCAGCAGAGAGATGCTTTCCAGCATCTGAAATTTCAGGAGATTCAAGTAGAGGGCAGGAACTAAAAGTCACTAACTCCTGCAAATCATAACACAATGCCATAAATCTGTCAAAATTCTATGGTTGATTACATTATCCACGCAAAATGAATCTCAGGCACCTGTCCTGTAGATAGGGACTTAACATAAGAACACTAATTATGTTTGGTAAGACGATAAAGCAACAACCTCAACAACCCGGATGGAGAGTGAAGTAAACCCACATTCCTGAGCAACTTTGTCATTCAAGGGATGATGGCAAGATGCAAGCTTGAAGTCAGTCCCTTCGAACAAACAATTGGACTTTGCAGCGGCAATATGTTCTCCCAGTGCAATTAATTTCCCACCAACCTAACCAAAATGCAAATTTCTCTGTTATCCCAACCATATAAACAGGAGTCTAGCAAAAGTTTCAAACTTTTTTGGTTTCTGCTTCTTTATAGTTCAGATGAATCATACTTGAAAGTATATTTAAGAGAACTTTAATCATCAATCAAACATCTAAGCGAACTCTGAGGACAAAAGGCTTTGACTTTACTTAGCTTTCATTCAACTTCAATAACTTACTAGAGCAAACACAAACTCGTTGTTTCAGACTTTCTTTTAAGATGCAACTCCAACTAATGACATGATTTCGGGAAGTATATAAAAAACACAGAGAGAGCAACATACAGTGTTAGACTTTTCG
This sequence comes from Nasturtium officinale, assembly GCA_963854855.1. NCBI lineage: Eukaryota > Viridiplantae > Streptophyta > Magnoliopsida > Brassicales > Brassicaceae > Nasturtium > Nasturtium officinale. Next base: position 2,528,060 of record OY978500.1, read on the forward strand.
ATTTTAAGGCTTAAATCCCCAAACAGACATCGAACTCAGAAATGGTAAACTCAAGTGACATTGACATTGGAGATTAGAAGCATACAGTGACATTGACACCATGAGGAGAGATCCTAACTCGACCGAGTAAAGATAATGAGTTGAGCTCGATTCATAGAAGGAAACGAGCTCATCCAGATCAGGAACAGATGTGTATTTATAGTACAGCAACACCCCGTATTGCTCTTCGTCTTCAATCTTCTGCTTCTCGCCATCGCCGCACGAGCTCTTTCCCATCAGGATTTTTCTTCTTTCCGGTGGAAACGGAAGCAAACGATTCTCTCAGAAGGCCAAGACTGTTTCATTTGCGTTGAACGCGATCATGGAAAATCACGTTTATACCAGAGGTGGACCAAACCGAACCTAACTGAAGTTTCTTTATAAAATCAGTTGGTTTAATTTTTAGAACCTAACTGAAACCGAATTTACGGTAGTCTTTCAAGTTGCCTTGAGCAGTTTATTAGTTATGTGAAGAACATCTTTGCTGAGCATTGTAACATATGAGTGAAAAAGAGGTGAAGATGGGTTTATCTTTGTTCTCTCTAATAAAACATTGGTTTATAATTTATACTAACATTTTTAACAACATTAGAGATACTGAAACCAGAAGACATGTCTAAATTAAAACAGAATGATACATCTTCAGTTGATCTTTTTGGCTCTGGAAAATCAAATGCATTCGTCAGATTTGTCCCTTTTTGTGTTTTGTTTCAGGGACGAGAGGCTTGATGCAGAGTTTCGGCTTTGTGCTAACAAGTCTATGTGGAAGCACTGAAACAGCAGCTACAAAGGAGCCATTTGGTATTCTGGAGAGTGGTAAAAGTTCCACCAGAACACATAACTGCGCATTTATAATCCAATCTTCAGAGACTTTATAAACGGGATGAGAAAACAAAGTTTGGATTCTTTTCTATATATATTACCTCTGGAATTTTGAGATCCACAACTGAATCTGGTACAATGTCTTTCACTCCCGCTGCAACAGTTTCGAAGCACTTCCTGCGGTCCAGCAAAGGACATTGATTCAGAACCTCTGATGCTTCTTTCTGAATCTTCCCTTTAGTCTCCTCCACACCTCTTCGTTGATATCCAGCAGCAAACTATATAGAGGTATGTGATTAATAACCATTGCCATGAACCTAACAATATCCCTATCAGATACTCCTATATAAAGGAAACTTGATTCTATAGAGAAACTCTTTCTTACCTTCACGGGTTTTGAGAGTGTATTGTGTTTATCATCGACAAACTGCTGAACAAGCTTCGATACTGTTTCCCGAAGTTCTTTCTCTGTCAAACCACAAGTAGCTTGAACAGGGAATATCCGATGGCACCAGCTGCATTACTCAAATCATAAATTACTTGTTTTGACATGAGAACATGCTTACATCAATGGAATTTGAGAAGACAGTGATCAAAAGTTCCTAGCAGAGTGAGATAATAAGAACATGGGCAGAAGATTAAAAGAGTGAAATAAGTCTTATATGTAACAGAAACCAATATTTGATACTATTAAACTTGAAATTCCGATTTGAGACCAAATCAGAGCTCTATAAGCATGCTTATGCCCTGACTTAAGAAGAAATACTTACATTGGTGCTTTCAGAGCTCCCGATTCCATAGATTTGAAGACTTGAGACACAATATTTGTAGTATCAGAAGAGTTTTCAACAGGGAAAGTAAAGAGAAGCAAGCCACTCTTTGTTAGCTTAACTAATGACATGAGAGAATTATGTTCTTCATTGATACTTTCTTTGGCCAATTTGAGATCCTCAACATTTGGATTTTCACCTAAACAAGGCACGAAAACAAAAGTCAGACCATAAGCAAAAAAGACAAACCATAATTTTACTATGCTCTTCCACAAATGAAAATTACCTGCTTCCTGCAAGGCATCGTTGCCTTCCTCAACATCTTGTGCACAAAGTTTTTGCTTTTTTGATGCCACATTCATACCACAAGATTTTAGAACCTCAGTTTTCTCCTCATGCATGGACCCAACATACTGAACAAATGAAAATTTTGATTTGCTGTGGCTGTGAGACAAGCTGAACTTTTGAGTAGAAGTAAATTTCCAACTCAAACAACTAACTAAATCCCCCACATAGTTTACTGATTATCAATCTTTACAAACTTCAATATTTTCGTTTCGAATACATTGCTTCTCTACTACACTTAAGTGGGTGAGGAGTTAAGTAAAAAATTGATGTTCAAACACTCAGGAGTAAAATGATGGAGTAATTTGAAGATACCTTTCCAAGGATGGACATGACCTCTTTAGTAGCACTTTTCTCCCTTTCTGTTAAGAGGTGAAATTCAGAAACAATTTAACCCTAAAACCCTCAATTCGAGTCTCGTTAACACAAAATTTAAATGCTTTAATCCAATACATAGATTCCACTCACAAAAGAGGATTTAGAAAACTAAGGTCATTGGTCGCAAAACGAAATAAACAAGAAGAAACATAAGAGGTAGATACAAGAGTAACGAAAAGAAGATCATACTGATTGTGCATGTGACGAGAAAGCCTGAATGGGAATGATGAAGTAGCGAAGAGGGAGCTTTGTAGTCGAACCGAGGGATGCTTATGATGCTGGCGTGTTGCTCCCATGGAGTCAATGTTTCAGTATCCTCTTCTCTTTCTCTTTTCTCACATACAGGTTCTTCCTCTGTTGGTCTTCCAACACCATCCACTCCTTCTACATCAGCCATTGTTACAATCTCTCAAAGCAAGACGTTACTCAAGTCTCAAAGTATTGACCTTTTTCTTGGTACTTATGTTCCAGGACTCAGAGGAAAGAGAAAAAAAAGAAAAGAAAAGGAAATTGGACTAGCGGTTCAAAAATTGCGGTGGCGTTTTAAAAACCCTTAAACGCGCATGTGCAAATAACGCAGCTTCAAGCAGATAAACCCTGAGGCCTACCAGAGTCAGAGCAATAGAAACATCGTACTAGGTCCGGTTCGATCCTTTCAAGAATCTGCGAGTTCGCGAGAGGAAAGAGATGCAAGTACTTGCCCGGAATCTTGTTCGGAGAGTATCAAGGACTCAGGTAATGCTATCAGTTCATTTTTTCCCTGATGGTTTCTTTTCTAGTATTCTTTGTTTGGGATTATGTTTATGAAGACTTGTATAGATGTGAGGATTAAAGGTCAAATTTTGGGTTCAGTGAAAAATATAAAATTTGTTGAGATCTCCTGGACCAGAAAGTTTAACTTTTTGAATGGGAATTGACTTTCTTTAAATTTTGCAGAGAATCCTTGTGTTTCATCAATTCGTTTTGTTCGATTATATACGTCACAACTTAAAAACTACATTTGCTTTAGGCTGAGAGGTATATTGTTTATGAAATGGGGTTGCAGGTCATCAGTCGAAATGCATATTCAACCCAAAGGGTCAGAGACATTGGTCAGCCAACTCCAGCATCTCATCCTCATGTAACTCCCATGTCTCTACTTTGACTATTTTTTCTCTTGGATTTGTAAATGCTATTATAAGCTCTGATGGTTCGCTCTTTCCCATCAGCTAATGGTGGAAGGAGAGATGACACCAGGAATAAGAATTGAGGAATACCTAGGTAGAAGGAAGAAACTTGTGGAGCTTCCTCCTGAGAACAGCTTAGCCATCGGCGCTTCAGCCCCCATGAAGATGATGACAGACGTTGTTCCGTATACGTTCAGACAAGAGGCTGACTATTTGTATCTAACTGGATGCCAGCAACCAGATGGTGTGGCTGTTTTTAGTGGTGAAAGCGGTTTATGCATGTTCATGCCTGAATCAACTCCTAATGTATCATGCTCTATTAGTACATGAATGTCTGTATACAGGTTTATTCTGATTTCTATTTGGCGATTAATAAGAATTTGATATGTAATGTAGGACATTGCTTGGCGAAGTAGCTGGTGTTGATGCAGCGTCAGAGGTCTTCAAGGCAGAACAAGCATATCCTATAAGCAAATTGCCCGAGGTAACTTATATTTCTTCCCTAAGGGGCACCTTTTACAAAATCTTACTTCTATAAAGCTATATTTGTTTTAATTTCACGTTTCATTTACAGATTCTTTCAGACATGATTAGAAATTCTTCAAAAGTGTTTCATAATGTTCAAACGGCGTCGCAGAGATACACAAACTTGAATGAGTTTCAAAAGTCGGCATCTCTTGGCAAAGTGAAAGCTCTTTCAAGTTTAACACATGAGCTGAGGTTAATTAAATCACCTGCGGAATTCAAATTGATGAGAGAGTCTGCATCTATTGCTTGCCAGGTATTCCTGTATTACAACAAAGCCTTTGTTATGCTCTCAAAATTTCTTGTTTTTTTAGCTTCTAGTTACAGATGATATGCTAGAGAGTAAGTGAAAATTTGAGATTGTGGAGAAATTCACAAGAGGTAACAGGACACATGTTGGTTAAAGTGATAACTATTCCAAAATTTTCTGTCTATGTATATTGGATTTAATCTTGAGAGATCAAGTGAAAAAACAAGGAACACACTCAAAAAGCTCTCAAGCCATGACCAACTGTACAACTTTGGTTGAGGGTGTTATATTGTAATTGTGAGCTGTTCATGAACAGCCTCTCTTTAAGCTCGCTTAATGATATGCCAATGTTACCCTGTTCAAAAATTTTACATTAGTCTTGTGGCCAAGGTGACAAGATAAAGAAACGTAGAAGCAATAGGGTTATAGACAATGGGTGTATGTATTATTGTAGTGATACTGGATCTTTTCTTTCTCAGGGTCTTCTGAAAACGATGCTACATTCAAAAGGGTTTCCTGATGAAGGCGTCCTATCAGCCCAAGTTGAATATGAGTGTCGGGTAAGAGGTGCTCAGCGGATGGCGTAAGTCTCAACATTTCTCTCTAATCCTTGATAATTAATAATATGAGATTCCGGGGTTTTCAGTCAAAAAATATATTTCTTATTCTAATGACTAGAAAAATGTTGTGTGTTTTTATTCCTCAGATTCAATCCTGTGGTTGGTGGAGGTCCAAATGCCAGTGTTATTCACTACTCACGAAATGATCAGCGAGTAAGTTTGACAAAAACCCTATATGATTGCTAATACAGAGATGTTCTTGAAACCAGTATTTTCGTTTCATAATAATCTGCAGATAAAAGATGGGGATCTTGTCTTGATGGACATGGGTTGTGAGTTACATGGTTACGTTAGTGATCTTACTCGGACATGACCACCTTGCGGAAAATTCAGTTCTCTACAGGTTGATTCTTCTGCTGTCTCCCATTTTTATCTTCGGTTTGTGTTTGAAATCTCCCATTGATGCTTGGATGGTGCGACCGAGAAATAAACCTTGCGTACTATTTTTCAATTCTAATGTTGAAGTTACTTTTTCATTTTAGATTTACGTCTAGCAGGCAAACAAAAAAGGGTTTGCCGTAATCTATGTTCCTTAGGAAATTTATTTAGGGATTCTTATGAAATTGTTGTTAGTCTCTAACATCTACTGAAACTTGGCTGCCTGAAAGCAAATTTCTGTTTTTTGGCAGTTTTCTCGGATATTTTTAGCTGCCTAAAGAGCCCTTAGTTACACCAATAGCAAACTTAGTATCATGCTAAGTAAGGTTAGTTTTTCGTGTTAGGAAACATTGTGATATTCCACTGTCATCTGAATAGAAATTACTGTGGATCGTTGCCGATTACACAATTAGGCTTAGTTAACAAGATGAATATTGACTGTTAAGCAATTCCTTTATGAGGTTTTAATTGTCTAGTATCTAACTTTTCAAGCTTCTCTCCTGTAAATTTATTTTATTTTATTGAGGATCAATAAATTGATGTGTGTTTTTTTCCAGGAAGAGCTATATGATCTTATCCTTCAGACAAACAAAGAGTGCATAAAACAATGCAAGCCTGGTACAACCATCCGCCAACTAAACTCATATTCGGTAAGTATAACCTTATCTTAATCCCTGTTTTGTGCTTGAGATGTATCAAACGCACAAAATGTATCAATACCTTGTGCTTTAAACTTAAAAGCTTTATTTGCCAACAACATGATGTTTGAACTGAGTTTATGCTTTGTGGTTTTGCAGACGGAGTTGTTGTGCAATGGACTGATGAAGATGGGCATCATGAAGAATCTTACTGTATCACCAGCTGAATCCTACCTCCATAGGTATGTATCATTGAACCTTAATCACATTAACTTATTTGCATTTTTGGTCTATGAAACTAATACAATCAACTAAGTTTAGTTGACGTGTAGATGATAAGATCCTTGTTTTTACTTTATAAAAGTGATCATGTAACGAAAAAGACAATATATACTGTATGGTCGGGGAAAACTTATGTAACAGAGTTCTCTAATAATGGATACAAGGTCACTACCTTGGGATGGATGTGCATGATTCTTCTGCTGTGGGATATGACCGTCCTTTGCAACCTGGTTTTGTAAGTAATAATACAACTCTTTTGATTCTTTGTTTTGTAAGGAACGCAAAGGCAAATTAAATCTGTGATGGCATGGCTTATGTTTGAAGCAAATGATTTTGATGGTGCAGTTGATAAATTGTTTATAATAGGCTATAGCACATCAAATGGACTGGTTTGGTATTTGCTAGATATAATATATATATATATCAGATTCTCAATGTCAGTGATCACTGTTTGGACAGGTGATCACAATTGAGCCACGAGTCTATATTCCATCTTCATTCGACTGTCCCCAAAGGTACAGAGAAACGCTCTCTTCAAATTCTGCAACACCAGCTTCATGTAAAAAAATCTTGGTTTATTGGAATATTTGCATCCAAAAAGTATTAAACTGTGTAGATCTGAGTGATTTAACTGCAAATAAACCGTGGGACATGACATGATCTATCCGACAAGAAATAAGTATATGGTTATGTGGCTTTGGTATTAAATTTTCTTCTTCTTTGTTTGCAGATTCCAAGGGATTGGGATAAGGATCGAAGATGAAGTTCTGGTCACTGAGACAGGCTTTGAAGTGCTCACAGGGTCAATGCCTAAAGAGATCAAACACATAGAGACATTATTGAATAATCACTGCCATGAAAATGTTGCACAAAGCTTCGCCAGTTTATCTTAAAGTTATAGGTTACATTCGAACCGTAACTCAAGACGATTGTTTCAAAGTGTTCTAAAGAAATCATGATTCAAGCATTCTAAAGAGTGGAATTGTAGTAAGAAAAAACAAGGCAACAAGTTTCGAGAAAATAAAGTCACACAAATCACAATCAAGAAGTTAGAAGTTGGATCTTTATTTATTTTGAAGTTTTTAAGATAGAAAGAAAACAAATAATTCTCTGTAATACTGTGTGTGTTCCTTAATACGTCAAGGAAGTAGAGGTATTTTCGATTCGATTCATAGCAAAAATAATTGAGAAAGACGGTTACTGGTTAGCAGGTAACAGTATATATGAGGCATTGCATTTATATGGACGGGCCATGCAACATCAGTCATACATCACAATAATAATTATCATTAATACTGTGATTGATTGCAATATGATCATACATCACAATATGTATTCACCAATAAACCTGCCCAACCATGTCCATTAATACTTTTAATTACATGCACGTCATCTATATGAATATGAAATCTAAACTTTTACATCCAGATCTAGTCGTTTTCTAAAATTAGTTTTACTGCTGTAAGTATAGTGTTGGTTAGACTTCTGTCATACAAAATGATATGAATATGATCCCATAGTTTTAAACTCAAAAATTTGTGTTTGTGATTGCGTCTTCTAGTTTTAAAAGTTAGCAAACGTTTACTAAGATGTTTTTCCTTTCGTGATGTTTTTGAATTGATGTTACACTTTTCAATTTCTTGTACAGGAGATCACGTTATCCATAGTGATGTTTTTTCACCTTTTCAATACGGTTGGTCTTAATTTGATACCAAAATTAATAAAAAGTAAGAAGTCCAAGGTCTGTACTCAATAGTCTATCCGAGTACATTTCACATCCTAAAAAATGTGTCTTGAATCTTGACTATACCATCCATTTTATTTTATAAACTTCGTGGCAATCTCCGTAATAAGTTCTGAAAACAAGGGCAAACATACAACACTTCACCTATATATTACAAGATTTAAGTGCCTTACCTCTCCACAACACAACTTCAGCTTTGAGATAAAACATATAAAGAGAGATAAAAAAGAGAGCAAAGAACAGAAATGGGTTTGGTTACAGATGAGGTGAGAGCTAAGGCAGAGATGTACACCGGAGATGAGATATGCCGAGAGAAGACAAAAGTTTTCCTCAAGGAAATAGCTATGCCCAATGGCTTATTACCATTGAAGGATATAGAAGAGGTTGGGTATGACAGAGAGTCAGGTGTTGTATGGCTGAAGCAGAAACAAAGCATCACTCACAAGTTCGAAGAGATCGATAAGCTTGTCTCCTATGGAACCGAGGTCACTGCTGTGGTTGAGACAGGGAAGATCAAGAAGCTCAGTGGAGTCAAGTCCAAGGAGCTTCTTATTTGGGTCAGTATCAGTGAGATCTATACGGAGGACCCGCCTAACACAGAGAAGATCACATTCAAGTCACCGACCACATTGTCCAGGACTTTCCCGGTCTCAGCTTTTACAGTCCCAGAAAAAGAAGAACCTGCCAAGGAGAAGAGCAGTGAAGCCACTGAGGTCAAGGAGGAAGCTGTTGCAGTCAAGGAGGCCTAATCAAGCCTTTCTCACTGCTTCAAATGAGTACTTGAAGAATTTGAACCAATCACGGAGAGTTTGAGATTCCGACTACTCTTACGCTCATATATTACCTACCCCTTGTTGCTGTTTGTTTTACCTATAATAAGATGTCAACACCATCCTGTTCCACAAAAATTATCAAATAATTATCCATACAACTACAGTAAATCTGCTTCTTCATGTCACTTCAAGAACATGGGGAAACCTCTTAATTAGCAAGCAAAAATGACAAGTTCACTCCTATATATTATTCTTATACACAAAGCTTCAGAGTAAATCAAGAAAACGTCTATTGAAGTTAAAGATCGTCACGATTACACTAGAAACCTTTGATCCTTGTGAACAAGAATTTTGCAGCAGTGACATCCATCTATACTGATTATCTTTAATTTAGATAGAAAAAAAACTCACATATACACAATTTTTCATGGTTATGGTTTTCTTGGTTAAATTGGTACACATTCATAAAACATTTATTTTATGTTAAAGAAAACTGAAGTTAGCAAGTTTTTATCTGTACTATTTACTACTTATGAATCCAGTTCCTGTTACCTCGCCATACTGTAAGGTATTGGTTTGTGTGCACATCACTTGAATCTAGAGTCTCAAAGGTAAGAATTACTTGCAACCTTGGATTTACATATTTGGATAAGATGTAAACAATTCGTCGGTCAATTCAATAATCAATAGAAAACGCAACAACATACATCATATCCAATGACTTCAAAAGCACAAGTGTGGCTTTCAAGTACCATATCTAAACATATGTTTTTCTATTCATATGACTAATGATCATAAGATGCTAAATACTGTAGTCTGTAGGTAATATAATGATCTTCCTCTTTCAAAAATCTATTTGCTAATTTGACAATAGAAGAATCAACAACGGAAATCATGTGCATTTTGAGTAGCAGTATCTCAAGGAAAATCAATAACATATTAACTAGTTTTTTTATCTGCCTAAGTAATTGAACATCAGGGTTAAGACTGAGATACAAATACCTCACAAAAAAAAACTTGAGATCCTAAAGTCCTGACACTTTCTCCTGCCCAATTACACTGTCTGAGACTGAAAAATCAAAATTAATGGCAGTAACCACATCAGTAAAAGCTTGATGATAAATGAATATTGCAAGACATAAGATGAAATTTTTTGATTTTGCAGCAAATGAACAAGTTATATGTGATAGTTTTCGAAGCATACCTTAGAAGATGTTATCCACGAGCCACCAATCCATTCCTGATGTAGCCTTAGTCGAGAATGATGAAATCTTAGCGTCTCTTGAGTTTTCTCAAACTTAACCAAGTAATGTGCCTGCGCAAGAACCTTCACAATCACCCCGACCCACCATCCATCATTATACAAAGCATCAACTTTGTCATGCTTCTCAAACGGACTAACCATGACCCTCTCTAGTGGTTGAGGCCTTATCTGTGAAACATCAACCTCTTCTCTCAAAGGTTCTTTCCCATCTTCAGCTTTTATGTTATCATACTCTACAAGACATTTGTCATTTTCTGTGTATTCAATAAGTCTAGCAAGAAACCAAGAATCTTCAAATCCTTCTTCTTCGCTGCTAACCTCGACTCTAGCTCCAATGCTGAACTCTTGCTTCTCGATAGCTCTCTTAGGTCTCACGTTCCGATCACATGAAACGTTCTGCAAATCCAAATAACAACTTAAAAGTTGCACATAAAGAAGAATGATATATATGACCTTGTTATATAGTTCATCAATATAGAAATCTTACGTAAGCAATTGTCTTCTTTATCTCTTCTCCTTTCAGTGGAGGCAACCAGGTACCATTAACCCAGTCTTTATGCAGACGGAGACCCTGCCTTCCAAACCGCATCTTTTCTCCAGTTGGCCTAAAAAATACACCAAGTGTTCCATCCTTGATACCATCATTGACAACACCTTCCCACCAGCCATCATTGTAAAATGCATCAACCTTATCCCCAACAGCAAAATCTACATCCTCCCCTCTAGGTGGTGCGGGCCTTATATGTATAAAATCAGTTTCTTCTTTCAAAGGCTCTATGCCATCTTCTTCTCTCAAGTCTCGATACTCAACAAGGTACTTGTCTTCGCCAATGCGTTTAATGATTTTAGCTGTAAACCAACACCCCTTGAAACCTTCATCATCGCTGCTAACCTCAACAAGTGTGCCACTTGAAAACATTTGTTTGGCGATATGTCTCGTAGCTCCCAGATCAACTCGGGGTAAAACATCCTGCATTTGATCACTGTCATGATTTATAAAATCGTCGTAAGATAAAACTAGAGACATAAAATGCTCAAGAATAAGTAAAAAAAAAAAAAAGACTCTTTAATAGAGTAGAGCAAGTGGCGTAGGAAAGAAAAATCAGTAGACAAAACAAAAGAGAGTAGGAGAATGTGTAACCTCCTCGTCTTCAAAGTAATCTGCTTTGGAATCCTCTGTTTCGTCCTCTTCTAATGGAGGTTCCCAAGTATCATCTAGCCATTCTCTGTGAAATCTCAAGTCATGTTTGGTAAAGCTAATGAGTTCCTGGGAAGTCCTAAAGTAAACATTGAATTTGCCATCAGCCAAAAGATCAGTCACAACCCCTTCCCACCAACCGTCAGTGTAAAACGCGTCGACCTTATCCCCAACAACGATAACCTTATTTTTCTCCTTATCAGACATGGGAGGCGGAGGAGGACGAAGGCGACTCATGTCAATGTCCTCCTTGAGAAACGTCATCCCTTGTTCCTCGTCCAATAGCGTAGTGTATTCCACCTGGATTTTATCTGAAGATTGGATGGAGATCACTTTCCCCAGGAACCATGCGCCGCGGAAGTCAGAGTCTTCTGGGTTGATTTCCACCGCCACGCCTGGTTTTAGGTAACAAGGCACACGTTTCCGATTTGGTCTCCAAGTTATCGATTTCTTCGGAGCTTTTCTCCTCTGATTCGCCGGTGACGGAAACGAAGGTTGGCGAGGCCGCAAAGACATGCCTTGAGAAATCTTGATTTGGAATTTGAATGAGACTGAGGATCAAAGTTATTTTGCTTTTTTAAGAGTATTATTATTCCGGCTATCTAATCATTCATATATTTAAAGCTTTGAATTTGTGATCAAAAGATTTATGAATATATGATTCTCATGGGCCTTTTAGGCCTTTTTCACTAAAGCCACCACTACTCTCTGACTCTAAGAGAGACAAGAGAGTGGGAGATGGAAATTGAAGAGGGATAAAGATAAGCTTATTACGAGATGCAAAATGTTAATAAGTAAATTATGTAAAATACATAAAAAGACAGAATATAGGACATATTAAACCCTTACAAAACATTGAAAAACAATCAGTCAAAAAAGCAACGGTGTCGTTTTGGCAATCTTTCTTTGTACAGTGTCTTTGCTCTCCACTAAAACCTTTTAAGCGTCTTTCTTTCTTCATACAAGTGTGAAGGCAGATTGTACAGTTGATTGGAACCGTGATGCGATTGTCTGCGAGGCAAACTGTTGAAACTGTTTCTTTGCATCTGCCAAAATTTTGGTGAATGCCGATTAGAGTCACCTCTATATACGTCCATGCATAAGTTCTTTGTACACAAATCTAACAGCCTAGTGATTTCATTCGTAACAAAATCAGTCACTAGTGTGAAATTAATATAGAAGAGATCTAACCCTTCTTGCACTTTGTGAAGCCAATGATATTAGCCGCGTTGAGGGATAAGCAAACGCCAACAACAAGTAGATAGTCGGCCTGAAACCTTATCAGAGAAAATACCCCTAGGATAAACCAAGCAGCTGCCTGAAGAATGGGAAGAAAACAAGATTCAAAAGACAGCATAATAATTTCACAAGTTTGTAATGTTTACTAAGCTAGACACCAATTTCATTGCTACCTACCATCCCATAGCTCGATCTCACTCTTTATAGGCCGCGTGTAACTTGTAAGGTAACTGAGCCTATAGGTTTACAATCGACCAAGTATTAACAAATCTCATACTTAGTCAATGTCGGATCAATGGCCGACTCCAAATTACTTTCCCCTAATCTGCATATTTTGCAATGTGTCTGCTCTCAAATTCTTATGTACTACCTTCATGCAAGTATACAACATATGTTTCACCATTAAGGTCATGTTCATTCTTGCCTATTCTTATTCCTAATCCTCCAATAAAGTTTCAGGAGTATTGCGAACAGGTTTAAGTAATAAGCATACGCTACAACTGTAGTCTTAGATAGGAACTACTCACTGCAAGGTAAAGCGTCCACCAGAAAAGCCATGAGTCTTTCTTGTTCATCCGAGCCAAGGACTGAAAAATAAAAAGGAAAGAACGAATGAGTATTCAGAAAGGGTAACAGAAACCACATTCCTTAACAGACTGAACCCATAGGCCATAGCCTTCTGAATAAACAAATGCATTCAGCAAATAGAAAGACTAACGTCCTGGTCAAGAGACTCGAATTTCCACACACTTTCTCCCAAGTCATTGATCTCGTTCCACCACCTCAGACCAACCAGAATACGCCCACTCACATTCTTAACAACCCAGAAGTCAAGTGCAGCAAGAAGAACAGTCACTACAAAGATAATGACAAAGCTGTTGAAGAAAAGAGCAGACAGAATGTAAAACGCCAACGCAGCACCCTGATCCAAGAACAATTACAAATTGGTCACCATAGTTCCAATATCTAACACTTTATTTGAAAAAAAAACATTTATAATATGTGCATACCTTGAAGAGAACATGAAAAAGACATGTCTTTGGGTTTGCATAATTTTCAACTGGTGCCTGCATCTAAGGAAGAATAAAGTTTTGGTAAGCCTCAATTCTGTCACAATTTGATAATAGTAAAATCCATTATGATGCTAACCAAAAGGGTACATACCTACACATTGTCACAATAAGAATAATTTCTCTTGACTAACACGTTTCTATACATTGTCTTGGTATTTCAAATCTAACCTAAGCTCAAAATCTCCGGACTTTATCGAAGACCAAACGTAGAAAACAGATCCAACAGGATCACATCCAGATCAAACCATTAATCGATGATAATCTAGATTACGGTATACAATCGAACTAAGAAATTAATAAGAATCGAATCGAAACGAAGCAGCGAGCCAGCTAAATTTACCTGATTAGGGTCCATTTTCGAAGAATCCAAAAGGATCAATCCTCAAAAGAAGTAATCTGCTGATCAGCAGAAACTAAACACCTTTCCGTTGCGGAAAGTATCGATCTTTTCTCTGAGAGACACAATTTTCCTCAGAAAAATCTCAATGTATCAGATCTTCAAACTCCTGCGCGAGATTTCTACTTTGATATTTTTTATTTCACAGATGTGTTTAATTCTAAAGTAGCCCAGAGAGTTAATACTTAGTACAACTCCTCTATGGCCCAATAGTATTTGGAGAAATTAGGCCCACGTTATTAAAAAGGTTAATTACAATTACACCACAAAATTAGGCCCAATTCGAAAAAACAATTAATTACGATTGACCACAAAACTTACGTTTCGATCAAAATCATCCAGTATCCACAAGGCAAAATATGAGTTATGAAAGAAGAGGACGACAATGGCTAAAATATGTGACCATGAAATGGCGAGTGGCTGAGATGATTGTCTTATCCCTAAAAAAATAAAGACTTTTAATGATCGCAAGGAACAAGATGATGAGGTCCCACGAACCATACACAGATACTCAATTTCAAATAAGAGCTTTTCTTCAGTTGCTCAGAGACTGAACCAACCATGGCAAAGATGATGATGTTGCAACAGCATCAGCCTTCTCTCTCTCTCCTTACATCTTCTCTCTCTGACTTCAATGGCGCTAAGCTCCATTTACAAGTCCAGGTCTTTCTTTTTCCTTTGCTCTCACGTTTTATCTTGATCAATTTTCAGCTTTTGTGCGTCTGATGATTCAAAATTTTCTCTTTTTAATGGGTTTAAGCTACGTGTTCAATGGATATTTGTATCTAAATTAATGAATGTATGTCTAAAATTCTTGGTGTGGTTCTGGTTTCAGGATTTTGTATTTAAGGTAAGCTTATGAGCTTCTTTGTCATGATTGTGTAAGTTTTGGGTGTTGTTCTGGTTTGAATTGTCTTAATACTTTCTCATTTGATTCCAGAATGGTTCATTTCTGTGAAGATATACCTTAGATTTGACCATTAATCTTAGACATGTGTATGTATTTTAAAGTGAGGATTGAAACTACACTGTATTTTGGGGGAAAGATTTACTTAACACAGTTGGCTTTTTGCTTGAAATTTGCAGTACAAGAGGAAGGTTCAGCAGCCAAAAGGAGCACTCTATGTTTCAGCATCGAGCCAAAAGAAGATTCTGATAATGGGTGGCACTCGATTCATCGGTGTGTTCTTGTCAAGACTCCTTGTCAAAGAGGGACATCAGGTTCTCATTTCTCTCTTCCATTTACCGATCAAAATGTCATTTCAGCTAAACATGTAATTTTCCTCTCTTATTTCTAATGGTTGCTTTTGCAGGTTACATTGTTCACAAGGGGTAAAACTCCTATTGCCAAACAATTGCCGGGTGAACCTGACCAAGACTTTGCTGATTTTTCTTCCAAGGTACTACACAATTCCTTGTGAAAGAACTAGTATACAACACACAAATATAAGATATGGTTTCGAATAATCTAAGGAAAACATAATATTTGAGCAAGAGTAATTTGATGATTACTGGTTGATAGAATGATTTTTCTCGCTCTTTTTAAGATTCTTCACTTGAAAGGAGACAGAAAGGACTATGACTTTGTGAAGTCGAGTCTTTCCGCAGAAGGCTTCGACGTTGTTTATGATATCAACGGTAGCCACTAGTCTCTTTGCTCTTACTGTAAATTCAAGAATATATCGTGCTTTGCCTCTGACAACCGAGATTTTTACATTTTATGTTTTCTTTTTTTTCTCAGGGAGGGAGGCTGAAGAAGTCGAGCCCATAATAGATGCATTGCCTAAACTAGAGCAGTAAGTTATACACAACATCTTCCTAGGCTTGCTTGTTCATTTGGTTGATAGCTTTCAAAGGATAGCCTTTTAAAACTATAATCTTCTGTTTATGTTATAGGTACATCTATTGTTCTTCAGCTGGTGTTTATCTGAAATCTGATGTATTGCCCCACTGTGAGGTATATAAAATATTTCTTATTATTTTTTCCTGGAAATTTTGAGCTTATATTTTTTTCTGGATTCTCCATATATATATTATGATTATGTGATTTGGTTATATGATGTCATTTAGAAGTTTATTATCCGAGCCCTTTTGTAATAACTTTTGATTTGGGACATGTCCGATGTAGGTAGATGCAGTTGACCCAAAGAGCAGGCACAAGGGGAAGCTAGAGACTGAAAGCTTACTACAAGAAAAAGGTGTAAACTGGACTTCTATACGTCCTGTCTACATATACGGTCCATTGAACTACAACCCTGTCGAAGAATGGTTCTTTCACCGTCTAAAAGCCGGTCGCCCAATCCCAGTTCCAAACTCTGGGATACAGATCTCACAGCTCGGTCACGTTAAGGTCTTACACCTACTTTCTCTAAATTCTTGAGCTCGCTTTCATGTTCCTCATTATTTTCTACGGGAGCGTTAAATCAAACGCAGAATTTTTCATTCCTCTGATCACTCTGGAAGAGTATTGATCTATAACATCAAATGATTTTTCTATAATTTCAGGACTTGGCAACAGCCTTTCTCAACGTGCTTGGTAACGAAAAAGCCAGTAGAGAGATATTCAACATCTCGGGAGAGAAATATGTCACCTTTGATGGGTTAGCAAGAGCTTGCGCAAAGGTACATTCTCGTCTATTGTTTTCAACTTATTGTCTCATTGATCCAAAACGTTTCAAGGTAAAACGTTTCCCAGTGCGGTCTATTTGAGAAAGACATCATACACTGAGCCTTTTGGATCATTACTTAAGTAAACTGATTCACGTTTTAACTCTTTCAGGCTGGAGGGTTTCCAGAGCCAGAGATTGTTCACTACAACCCGAAAGAGTTTGACTTCGGGAAGAAGAAGGCATTCCCTTTCCGAGACCAGGTAAGAACTTCAAACATGCAAATGTTTCAGGCTGTAACATCAAAGAATCCAATACAAAAAAAAAACTTATTTATATCTCTTGCAGCATTTCTTTGCATCGGTGGAGAAAGCAAAGCATGTCCTCGGATGGAAACCAGAATTCGACTTGGTGGAGGGTCTCACTGACTCATACAACCTTGATTTCGGTCGTGGAACTTTCCGAAAAGAAGCGGATTTCACCACTGACGACATGATTCTAAGCAAGAAACTTGTTCTTCAATCCTAAGAATTGCTCACATATATAGGAACATTATTGGCTTGTACGACTGTGTATGATCTCCTGATATCTGAGTATTCTCAAGGTTATTGTCATATCTCAAATATATTTCGGGTTTTGTTCAACTTTTCTAAAGAAGCTCACTTTGAGTTTGAGACAGAGGAAGAAACAAAAACTCAACGAAATGTGGCTCATGAGGACATTTATTTTTTTTGATTGTTCTCATTGGTAGAATAAAAGTGAACTTTCAAACAAACTTGCGAACGTGAAAGAAGAACAAGTCAAGATTCAAGAACGGGAAAAATCAACAAGAAAATTCAAACTTGATCACATGCAAGAAGATCATGATCAAGTCGTACATAAGAAAGATTTACATGCAAGATATACATGGTCCGAAACTAGGCTATAGATTTAAGTCGTACATAAGAAAGATTTTATCAAATTACTGGAAGCTACACAAATTCAGGCATATATAGGTTGATTAGAGATTAACGTTAAAATCTATATTCTCCATATGTGCATGGATGATATTTCATCTAAATTTAGTGTGCTTGCTATTTGCTAATCGAGTTTGATCAATTTTTTGCGAGCGTTTTTTTTTCTTTTATAATTGATAAGTTTTTTTTTAATAATGAAGAAATACATGATTGATATCGTGTTGTTCAACTGGAACAAAACAGTCACTATAAACACTCTATGGGATAACAGTGACCGGAAAACTCTCGATTCAACGTAAATTTATTGTAGGGTCCATAAATCTCAAGATACAGAATTTTTAGACCATCTTTATCACTCATCTTTTGTTAGTGTTTTAACAATAAAATAGAATTAAAATTAAAGATAATTACATTTTTAAGGGTGTAAAGTGTCTTATCAAAAATATTAACCTACACTATTCACTCAGTTTAAAGACACTTATTGTTTTATTTAATTTGATTTATGTTGTAAGACATTCATGTCTAATTTAGGGATGTAGATGCTCTTATGGAATTTAGTTTCCACTGTATATTCTACCATGATAGATTAGTCTTTTCTTTCTTTCTTTTGAGTCAGGACCAGAAGGATTAGTTAAATCGTATCTCCATACATTATTTTCCACTTTTTATATGTCGGTACGTCTTTTTCTATTCCAGTATGTCGGTACGGTAAAATGTTAACAGCACTACTAGATTTAAATTTCAAGCCTCCGTATAATACTTTTAAAAAAATTTACACTCAGTGCTAAATTTTAAAACTCAGTAATTTTGTTTGTATTTTTAAAAATTAAAAGTTTGATGTGAAGAAAAAAAGAATTCAACGTTATAGAAAACTATTACATAAATAGTAGGTCGGTCATGGATCGGACAAAAGATTACTTACAACGAATAGTAATAATACAGTTACTAAAATAAGTTAATAACAAACAATCAATGGCCCCTTATAGCCACGTGGCATTATAACAGCCTTAAATGAAATAGAGGGGGACGCTTCCACCAATGACAATATTTTGTTCGGGGTTAGTATCCAAAATATGTGACACGTGTCCAACTATATAAGCCATGTCATCATTTTCAATAAAAATAGTATAGAATTAAATTTAATTAATACGAAAGCTCCCCTGTGATGAGAACGGTGCGGGATTTAACTCAAATTAAAAATATCTTAATATCTGATTAGTTAGCCATAATCACACTATATTCTATAAAAGCCAACCTTGGTTTCTCATTCTCACAAACAATCACTCAGCAACTCAAAAGTTTCTCTGATATATTTCTTTAGTTCTCCGACAAGATGGCGCCTGAGATGAACACCAAGATGAGCTACGGAGGAAAGAAGAGAGCGTACGTGACGTTCCTAGCCGGGAACGGAGACTACGTGAAAGGAGTGGTTGGTTTGGCTAAAGGGCTAAGGAAAGCTAGGAGCAAGTACCCATTAGTGGTTGCTGTGTTACCTGACGTGCCAGTGGATCACCGGAGACAGCTATTGGAGCAAGGCTGTCTCATCAATGAGATTCAGCCGGTTTTCCCGCCAGATAACCAAACCCAGTTCGCTATGGCTTACTACGTCCTCAACTACTCTAAGCTCCGTATTTGGAAGGTATCTATTGATAGTGTCTAGGATTTAGAGGCGTATATGTTGACATATAATAAGTTTATAGTTAACTAATTCTAAATCAGACCAAAAAAATATTGATGTTTCTGACTAAGATGAAACCATATAATATAAATATGTGGATGCAGTTCGTAGAGTACAGCAAGCTGATATACTTAGACGGAGACATACAAGTGTTTGAGAACATAGATCACTTGTTCGATCTTCCTGACGGCAATTTCTACGCGGTTAAAGACTGTTTCTGCGAGAAGACATGGAGCCACACGCCTCAGTACAAGATTGGTTACTGCCAACAGTGCCCAGAAAAGGTGACGTGGCCAAAGCTGGAGCTTGGTCTTAAGCCACCGTTGTACTTTAACGCCGGAATGTTTGTCTACGAACCGAGCCTCCCCACTTATTGCAACCTTTTGGAGACTCTCAAGGTTGTCCCTCCCACACCTTTTGCTGAACAGGTAAAACAAAATCTACACTTAGATGGGATACTTTCATATTAGAAGATTAAGGTTAAACTGATTTTTGTTTCCTTTGTAGGATTTCTTGAACATGTACTTCAAAGATATATACAAGCCGATTCCACCAGTGTATAATCTTGTCTTGGCCATGCTCTGGAGGCATCCAGAGAACATAAAGCTGAACGAAGCCAAGGTTGTTCACTACTGTGCAGCTGGTGCTAAGCCTTGGAGGTATTTGATCTAATTAGCTTCTTGATCAATTTTTAAAACGTAAAAAAAAAAAGAAAGGCGAAAGATCTGAAACTGCTGCTCTGTTTTGTATCAGGTTCACAGGCGACGAAGAGAATATGGAGAGAGAAGACATCAAGATGCTCATAGAGAAATGGTGGGACATTTACAACGACGATTCTCTTGATTATAATAACGTTAATGTGCATTGCGGAAAAGAAGATGTCCTTACACAGTTGTTTGCAGAATTGTCTGAAGCTGGTGTTCTTCATTGTGTCAAAGCTCCATCAGCGGCCTAGACCACTTTGTGGAATCTGAACTAGGCTCTTGTCAATATATCTTATCTTTCCTATTAATTTGTGAAACTGATGATGTTTATTTATGAATTTATTATATGAACTTGTGTTTTGTTGTTTTTTACTGAGGTTTAGAGGAGTTTAATCTCCAAACCCTCTTTGCACTTTGTATGTTTGCTAAGGAACATTTCTCTTCTTTTAAATTACATTCCACGGATACTAAAGGTTTGCTAATTGTTTTCCAACAGTTTTATATTTTCTTCGTTTTACTAACTAATATAATTGCCTTTGTATTATTGAATTCTTCTGATGATTGGCTGATGGAGAAACCGGATAGCTGAGTGCCTGAGTTTATACACCTAATGAGCAGATTCTACGATTCGTTTTTTTTCATTCAGACCACGAAGATCAAACGCATCAATAATTAAGAAATAATAGATTTCTTTTCCAGAAAAGTGAAAGAAAATTTAATGTTTTGTGATTTGTTTTCCCCGTTGGGGTATACTATATGTATATTGCCAGTCACATAGCAAAATATCATGAATTCACAAATGCTCACAAGGAATTTTGGCAACTTAGTTAATATAAATATTCCCACAATTTTGTTGACTTTTGACTAATTCATTCATCTGCCAAATTTTCAACTATAAAGATCACCAAATTTCATTCTCAAATCACCTCACACTCACAAGTCACAACATACAAAAAAAACGTGAAAATGAATCGCATTCTATTCACCTTTTTATCGGTTATAGTGTCTTTTTCCGTTGCAGAAGCTTTTATCGATGGTAAAACTCAACAGTTAGTCAACGGAATCTGTAGAAAGACAATGGATACCAAATTTTGCAGTGCGGTCTTGGTCAAGAATCTGGTTACACCTAACCCAAGCAACAAAGATCTCATGAACGTGACAGTGAGAGAAGCTGAAAGATTCTCGGCCAATACGAATTTCTTCATCAGCACACTCCTTAGAAATGCTGGAGACGAGAGACCTGATCTTCAGATGTGTGCTGAAGCTTACACCATTGTAAACATAGCGGTCAGGAATGCTGTATCTTACTTCAATCAAGCTTCATACCAAAAACTCCCCAAGCTAGAAGATAAAGTTTCTAAGGCTGTTGGTATCTGTAAGACAGATTTCAGTGTGCCCGGTTATAACATCAACCCGATGATTCAGAGAAACAGAGAGATGTTGATCTTAGTAAGCATGGCAAAGATCGTTAGTCATATGATGTCTTCATAATCTTAATATCAATAGAAGCAAACGACTACAGAAATATTCTAATTAATTTCACTTCTGTATATGTTTTTGTTGGTTGAATTGAATTATATAAAGATAATCATTTGGGATATAATATTTTGCTTTTACGATAAGTGCTTTACCTTTTACAGTTTTTTCTTAAAGATAATCATTTGGGTAATAATACATAGTAATTTCCTTTTATGGATTCTTGATCTTATCGCTAAATAAGCCAGTCAACTATTAGGTAATAACGTCAAGCGTAGACCATTCTTATGATCTTGTTCGAATCAAAAATATAAGTTAATTTTAAATGTCAATAGTTTGACTTTTATAGATATACACACAAATCATGAATGGACACCTGTCGAATCTGTGTAGTGTCATTAAAGAGTACAAATCGGTTATGCAACTATATCGCATGGTCTGAATCAAATTCTGATGAAATTCTATGTTTATATTCAGGTACATATCCCTTTCGAGTTGAAGGTGATGGTTTGTGTTTGGATGATCGCATCAACCAAAGGCTTTCACAGAAGGAATCTCTCTCTTTCTCACTCACATGAAAAATCGATATCGAGAGACAGAGAAATGTAAAGAACATGATCAAGTTACGAATTCAGGTTCTGTGAATTCCACTGTCTCTATTATTACTTGTACACGTCCTCTCGCACACCGAGATTATACTCGCAAACAAGAATGATGAAGAGAGAGTAGAAGTTACAGAACAACGACTCATAAGTTTTTATTTACTAAACCAAGATTAAACCGTCACCGCCAATTGTAATTGACTCTTCTTGGTTTACACGAACCGAAACCTTCTGTTTATTTTGAGGATTATTATTAAAGCTAATAGGTTCGAAGACAAAAAGATTAACAATGGAAATGCTGAAGTTTTACGATAATTATAAAAGAGAAGATTAAAAGTGAAATATGTAGTGCTCATAGGATGAACACTGAAATTAACATTCCATCATTGGCCTCAAAATGGGATACAAATTAAAGACTCGAAAAATGGATATCCAGTTTAGTTATAGTATCTTAGACATCAAGAAATCCCAAAAGGTTCATATATCATACTTATATATGAATCATGAGGAAGCATCAACGTTTCAAAGCGATGTAGGTCTTGTGGAACCATTGCTACTACTTGCTGCTGCTCCTGCTCCTGGCAATCTCGATTCAATATCTTCATTAGTGTCACTTTTGACTCTATGTTTTTGTTTTAACTTCTCTTCCTTCTCTTCTCGTTCTTCGACCTTTTCATTCATCTCTTTATCTTTCCCCCACAGAACACCGTAGAGCCCAATAATTACAAGTGCTGATCCCATAAACCTAATTAAGACACATAAATCATCAAATTCATCATCCTTCCGTTTATATGATGTTTAGATAGAGCGTAATATATATTTAGAAAGAGAGGAACATACGTTCCAGTGTAGAGTTTCTCGTCAAGAAGAGTCCAGCTGAAAATGGCGACGATTACCAGAAGTAAAGGGCTGAAAACAGAGACGTACAGAGGACCTTTCCTCTGCATCGCCCATGACATTAGGCAGAACGCTAACGCAGACGCCACCACTCCCTGCATCCGTGGTTTATATTAATATCATATATTAGCTTATTCTTGTTATTTAATCATCATTTATGTATATGAACTTACGGCGTAAATGGCGGATATTAAGCGGAGAGGAGAGCTGAGAGACCAGTCCGAGATTTGGTGATCGGAGATCAAACCGATGGCTACGCATTGGATACTACCCATCAAACACATTAGAAGTGTGCTCGTGTACGGTGCTGCAAATGTTTCACTCACCTTCGTCTGTAACCAAAATATATATTTTTAGAATTACTAAACCATAAAGTGGATTGCATACTATATGAGATACATACATAATGGTTTGAAGTTTGACTAAACTACCTTAACATTAAGATCCAACATTAGTATTTTTTTTAGTTTTCGTTTTAAATTTATAGTGCACCTAATGAATCTAATATGAGCTACCTGTATATAATAAGTTACCTGGATAATGAACCAAGCGGCCCATGAAACGGCAGCAGCCATGATTAGAAAAGGTCCCAAGAAGAAGTTAGAATGGGTAGAATTGGGGCCATGGTTCGTGATGTTTTGAGCATAGGCCCAATGGATCTTGGACTGTCCAATACCGATGGTGTGGCCATGGTAGAAGGAGAGAACCATAGCTCCGACCACACAGACTATTGTCCCTACCACTTTGGCTTGTCCTGATGCCTTTTTGATCCCTACGGCTTCTTGTCTGAATTTTTTTTTTTTTTTTTTTTTTGCGCTAAACAGCTATTATAAACGATTTTGGTTTGATGGAAGTTTAATTAAGAGTAAATTAGTAATATATAGAACCTGAAGATTGCGGCGAGGAGGAAAGTGACCGCCGGTAAGAGATTAGTTAAGGCACAAGCAATGGTCGGAGATGAATTCTGAAGTCCTATGAAGTATAATACTTGGTTTCCTGTCACGCTGCGAAATAAATAATAAAAAATAAAAATCCCAAAACCTTTTTTTATATATATTTTTCTAAAAACAATTTTTATCCTGGTACGAAATCATAGAGATGGGCTTGTTTAAACTAGTTAAAAAAGGGAGACTGCAATTAGTAGGTAAAGTGTGTGTGTAAATACCCAGTAATGGAGCAGAAAAAGATTTGGACAAGAACCTTTAGCGTGATCTTTGGTCTCGTCTTCCTGCACAAAAGAAATAACCATTCATTAAATTAAGGTTTTTACTAGCTACTTATTAAATCATTAATTAGTAACTTCGTTTAACATAAAATCTAATCATGAAAACAGTGTTTTTAATCCCAAAGCCCACGCGGTTGAGCCAATCCGATTGCGAGCTCGAAACAACAAACCAAGGAATTTTTCTAAGAAAACAATTGAATAAATGATAGATTTTTTCCATTTTAATCAAAAATATATGTTTCAACAGATAAAGAAAAAAATCTATTAAGAAGGAAAAAAAAAACATGAATATAATTTTATTGAATAAGAAGTATGAAGATAATAATGACTCAGGGTAAGTGGATTTAAGCCGTTAATTCAGCGAGTGAAGAAAATAAATCAAAATCACTTCTTATATGATTTGGAATAACACACGAAAACGTCAGCGTAGGCACGTGTCCTGGCAAGTAAAGGTAAGCACCTGACGGCGACGCATAACTCACCTGGCATCAGATTTTTTGTCTGTTTGTGTTTTCCGTTTAAGAAAGAAACGTGACGCGTGGGTTTTGTGGTCACATTTCTCATTTGTTTCTCTCGGAAATCGGAAATAATGATAATGTAATTACGTATAATTCAATAAATGAATGTGATGATTGACGATTTCAAATGACGGGAGAGCCTCTAAATATAACGGTAAAATGCTAATGTTAATAACCATCAAATAAATGCTACATTCAAAATATTTACCACTTTTTTCTCTTCACAATTCATTTAAATAATTTCCCTTATTACTTTTTTTAATGGACATAATGTACCTTATTACTTATCAAGAAACCGATAACATACGTACCATTATAGCGTATCTACATCTTAATCTATAGTCAATATAACGACGTCTTGCTAACCCCTTCTTCTTAACTATTATTTCACCCATTTTAATTTTAATCCTCTCAGTGGAAATTTTTTAGTTGCCTAACACTAAAATATTAAAAATAATTAATTAAAATCTATTCAAACCGTAACTGACAAAAAAATGATTTATATTCAAACAATAAATAAAGTAAGTTATTATATATATATAACGTTGACCAAGAAAAAGACTTAAATGTAAGTGAAATTTCTATGTTAATTAATCGAAAATTTTCTTTAGAAAGTAATTAATTTAGTTGATACCAAAAGCTCGAAGACGTAAAATCGTTCTGCGAGACACTCACAATTCACCAAGGCAGTTAGTGATATGTGCACTCACCCGTTTTGAGGTTTATAGATTGATGAATGATGTCATGGTTTTGTACTTTCGCAGTTATGCGTAGAACGAACTTAAAAACAGACTTAAAGAAATTGACTTCAACCAAAAACTATGCCAAACTAAATTGAGAATCATAGTTTAGTATATCTTGCTGATATTTTTAAAGCATAAAATCAAGAAAATATTAGATTACCCAAAGCCTTAACTAATTAGAATTCAAAACAGTAATAGAAAAACGTAGTTCAAAATAATGTAATAAAACAACATTTTACCGATGCAAAATCATAAACGCATGTCCAAAATCGTTAGTTGGTCAAATCATATGTATATGTATGGAAATTAGTAAGTTTTTGTACCGTTCGAGAAACAATGCGACCGGAAAAGTAGCGATAGTAGCAAAGATTTGGCGATAAGCGACAAGAATGAGAGGCTTCATGCCGGATTCCATGGCCATCTTGGACGTAATGTTCATCCCTGCGTAGCCGATTTGCACCAACACCATCGCCATTAACGGCATAAAATCTCCTGATTTAGCCATCTTTCTCTTTAATTTTTTTCTTCCAATTTATATATGTTTATATATCTCTATATATGTTTCTCTAAATATTAATACTAATCAGTAATAATAGATCGAGAAACCAAGAAAAAGAGAGAGAGAGAGAGAGGTGGGTTCTTTATAACATTTACTAGTTTCCCCCAAATCTATCTTTATTTTGGTTCGACCTTATATTTATAGGCTTATAACCAAAGATAAATATGTATATATATATATACATAGTTACATACATACATTTAATAATATACCTACATATAGAGAGAGAGAGAGAGAAATAGAGAAATGGTTTAAAACAGAAAGGTGCGAAACGGTTCGGGAATGAAGTTGCTTGTAACACTTGTGCTCTCTTTAGGGCATAAGAACACGAAACAATAGGTGATATGTACCATATGATATTTTTGGCAATTTATTTAACTTTTTCTTCTTGTTGCACTAATATAATCAAATTTGGCGTTTTGTTAAAAAAATGTAACTTAATAATTATAAGTTTCCTCTTTTCAATCCCTTATTTTGGTTTCCGTTTTTTCATGGGTTTGGTGGAGCTTGTGAGTTGTGAATGAATATGGAAGGAGCACGCATAATGTCTTTCTCAGGCTTCAATCAATCAATTTGTCTTTGCTAAACTCGTTTCTGTAATACTAAATCAAGGGTTTGGCTTTATCAAAAAAAAAAAAAAAAAGAAGAAGAAGAATTCAAGGGTTTCGTTTATCGCTTGATTACCAATATATAATTAGTATCATCGTAGGTATTTTGAATCGAATTTCATGAATCACGCTTACTTTTTACAAACTAGAATTTATGTACATATGGTATTTATATCCCAAAAAGATTGGGAGATGGGCATGGATTATTAAAGAATTAAATATTAAATATCACACTTCTTAATATCTTATGGGATATAATCATATAAAGGTAATTAGGTAACTATCCACACTGTGTATTGCTACACATCATTGTTATTTTATATATTAAACTGATATTTAAAAAGTATTCCGAGTATATTTTCCTAAAATTTGTTATAGAGGTATGAAGTAAATGTAGTACGTACATTCACCAATTTTATCACAGATTTATTTTCTGTTCATGCTACATATTAGTATATGTAGAAACTATGTTATGTGATTATTTACACAATGAGTTGGAAATAATTCGCTAAAAATAGTTGAAATTTGTATCACTAGAAAACCTCACACTTTTTTTTTTTGCAGCATCTCACATAGACGATATATACTCCACCTCATACATATGCTGACCCCAATTAGTTGGGCCTAAAGGCCCCTTACTTGTGCTTTAACGCCTTTCTTTGGTTTATTCACAGTAACTTCCATGGGCAACAATTCTTTTCGTCAGTAACACACACAGGTATTCACTCAAATTGTATATAGAAATTTGAGAAAGTATTGATGCTTCACCTTTTGCTGGATTTTAGTTGTTTATACGAAATGCTTTTTCAGTTTGAAGATGACTCATTATGATTAACGCTCCACTTGCACAAGCCACGACGGCGTCCAAAATGTGTGTTTTGCCTTTTTAATGTCTATTGTTAGTCGTTTTCTTTCCTTTTTTTTTCTTTTTTGACAAGGTGTCTTCTTAGTTGGCTTCCATATTTTCCGATCTTATCTTTTCATTGCTGGGTAAAAATGGAACTTAACATTGTTGGTTTAAGATACGCAAGGAAGGATATGCATATTTACGCATGGTGACATTGATGTAAACCGATTCATTCTTTGGAAACCTTTGTAAAAAAAAAAACAAAAGCGGTTGATTCTACGATTATGGCCACTTCGTTGTCGCCTTGTAGGCCAATTTTAAAATAAATGCGGCATCGTTATTAATTCCACATATCTAGAGATATATAAACATATATTTACTAAATTTGGTTCCTCATGTCTTTTCTTTAACTGGTTTCATTCTGAGTATTACTTGCAACAAAGTGAATTTTTTAGTCCATCGGTTACATGTTTCATAAAGAAAATTACTAGTAATTAATTACGTGTAGGAAATTGGGAATCATACGTAGTTTAGAGAAATTTGAAACTAATATGGAGAGAGATACATTGACAAAATCCACCAACCATCAGATGACTGCCACCTTATGAAGATTGACATGATGGCCAAACCTAGATTATTGACACATAGCCGTAATAGAGCTTATACTATCCATTTTAAACGGGATGAAAACTACTACTGATAGAATTATTTGTTAAAATTTATTTTAGCCTAGACCCACACTGGACTGGAGGCCACGAGCTTTTTTCCCAATGGTGAGAAATTACATTGGACCCGATCTCGATATGTTTAGCTTGAGTTATGTGTCTGTCACTGTCAAATCACCAACCTACAAAGTCTTTGGATTTATTAAAGAAGTCTCACACTAACACGAGCTCCATCGGACAACTAATAAATTGGGGTTCTTCAAAAATTTAAAAAAATATGTTTTTGTTTTAATTTTTTTCAACCAATAAAAATCAAACACCTATACATTAGAGTCTAATTCTTACACTATTACAAAACGAAAACCGGAAGAAACGATTCTTGTAAATTTTGCTTTCTTAGGCTATATTTTATTACTTTTTAATAACTTCTGGTAGGAGCATGTTATGCATTGCTCTAAGTAGGGGTTGACGTATGAAGAGAGGGAATGCACATGCACTTTGTAATTTCAAAAAATTATAATGTAGTTTCTTTAAAAATTAAAATTGTGCATTCTATAAAATT
Source organism: Nasturtium officinale (assembly GCA_963854855.1). Lineage (NCBI taxonomy): Eukaryota > Viridiplantae > Streptophyta > Magnoliopsida > Brassicales > Brassicaceae > Nasturtium > Nasturtium officinale. Next base: position 2,556,607 of record OY978500.1, read on the forward strand.
AAAAATTGTGTATCACTCACCATATTAAATTAATTACATATTTTAATTCACAAAACTCTCTTCACACCATCTCGATCAGTCTCTCTTCTTCCAATGGCTACTTTCTCCCTTCACTCCAACACCTTCTTCTTCCTGATTTTCCTGCCGCTGATACTCAATCTCCAACATCACTTGGCCGTGGCCGGAGGATGCCAAAATCCTCCGGTTATAACCCTGGCACTGGTGGACTCGCAGCTGGACTCGGCTACACCATTGGCCTCCCTAACGGCCGCTCATTTTTTCCCACTATCCACCGGCCGATTATCGGACGGCCGATTCGTCATCGATCTCCTTTGTAAGTCAGACTTTATCTTGGCGTTTTAAAAACTTTAGTAAATCATTTGACCGTTGAGATTAGAGGTAGTGGGATCATGTCATCTCTACCGTCTGATAAAAGAGTATAAATCTTAATCAACCGTTGAGAATCGCCCACGAGCATTGATGTCGGTGATCGCCGTTGGGTGATGCCAACAAAACGACACAACTCGATTAAACAATGAAATCTAATCAAAGAGAAGTGGGTCCCATTAACAACATGGGAGGATGTCATGATCGAAGTGGTCCCACTCTCTAGATTCGGCGCGTGATATCACCCGTTAGATTGCGTGACTAAAGACTAAACAGCCAAAAAGCGCCGTATCGTATGATGAGTTTTCTTTTGTCCAAATCACATGTTACATACGAGTTAATATTTTATATTTTTAATTATATAATAGTATAATACTTACATAATTTGTTTATAACGACGCACAGATTCAAATACTTTTAGGGACTTGCAAAACATTTTGTTTTGTGTTAAACTTTTTTTGAACTTGCTACTAAGCTGTACAAGTCGAAACAGTCCAGTCCAATTCAATTGGTCTGTTTTCGTTTCGTAATGATGCTTACTTGATTACGAAGAAATGTTTCAAGATATTAATTTGATTGATTTCGGATATACTTGGTTTCAGTTCAATTTGGTATACATTTATTTCGTTTTAGGCGAAGTATGAGAGTATACAATTTCCGTTCGATTTACTTGTTTTGATTGGCTTTGGATTGCTAGATATTCATAAACTCTTCTGTAATTGATTGATAGGCCCGTCCGATGCATATAAACTTGTATTAAATTTCGGTGACATGTGATGTTGAAGTCCAACTTTAATGAATGTACATTGTATGTAATATTCCATTTTTTTGTGAAATATGGGCAGGCCAGAGTTTGAATACACGTCTATTGAATCCATACTTAGACTCATTGGTTGGATATAATTTCCAAAACGGCGCTAACTTTGCGATCGTTGGATCTTCCACTCTTCCCAGACATGTTCCTTTCGCTCTCAACATTCAGCTCATGCAGTTACTCCATTTCAAATCCCGAGCATTCGAGCTTGATTCTACCTCAGGTATCATATATATATATATATATCAATCAACTTAGTTTTATGATTAAAGAACCCTTACATTGTGTTTTGCAGATCCTTTGAGAGAGATGTTGATAAGCCAAAGCGGATTCAGAAATGCGTTGTACATGATTGATTGATATAGGGCAGAATGATATCGCAGATTCTACATCCGCCACTGATCAGTGTAACCCACGACAGGACCATAAGTGTAGAAACTTGGTCTGTAGTACTTATTCAGCGGGAAAAACATGTATATGTTTGGGTTCCAACTTCCAAGACAAATCCAGTTCCATATACAAACATGTATATGTATATATTATAACATATGTATATACCTCTCTATCGTCTGTTCATTCAAATGCAAAACCGGAAGAAATGAAAGAAAAAGATTTCCAAAAACAAGAAGAAGAAAATGCAGAAGAAGCAACAACTTTCAAAGAACAGAGGATTCTGTTTTCTATCAGTAGTCTAATTATTTTTGTCTCTTGCTCTGTGATCTTGAAGCTGGTGTGCTTCTATCAGTATCGGAGTTTTCCTCTTGCGGTCTGCGCATTCTCCGCTCCTGTAAGTTGAATTCTTTCTTATGTTTATACAAATTTTGCATTCTCTTCTGTTTCGTTAAAGAGGTTTCAAATCACACTTACCTCTCTTGGTATGGGATATTCCTCAGACTCAAGCATACGCACAACTTGGCTCATTTTAGGTCTCTTTTCAGAATCAGGATCAATGCATCTGAGTGCTGTAAGAAGTACTCGTTTCAATGCTCGCGTCGCTGGCCTAATCGCTATGTTTGGATCAATTACTTCTTCCAATCTCTTACTTCCTACCATCATCTTCAACCATTCAACTAAATTCACCTGCACAAGAATATTAATGAGTCTCATAACTCTATAATATTATCAAATTCATTAATCCCTCAATACTCCTATCTACCTCACTAGCAGGACGTGCGTAATCCACAGGATCTCTTCCTGTTATTGCTTCTAAGACCAAAACACCAAAGCTATACACATCACTCTTTTCATTCAAAAGTCCGGTATTCGCATACTCAGGAGCAACATACCTGCAATGTTCAAAACAAAACCATAGGTCAGCATTTCATTTGGCTCTTTTTTTCTGAAAAAAAAAACTGCTTAATTACCCAAATGTTCCCATCACTCGAGTAGTCACATGGCTTTTCCCATCTCCAAGCAACTTAGCAAGGCCAAAATCAGAAACCTTTGCGTTGAATCTATCATCAATCAATATATTACTTGACTTGATGTCTCTGTGCACAACTTTTGGCTCAATTGCCTCATGCAGATACGCAAGACTGCACAAGCAAAATAAGAAAACAATTACATTCAGCAGAACAAATGTTAAAAAATAAAAAGATGTTAAAAAGAATGGTTCTTCTTAATTACGCCTTAGATGTGCAGATGAGAACTTTCATTCTAGCCTCCCAAGTTAAGTATCCGTGATGTCTCATTGCTCCGTGAAGCCATTCTTCGAGGTTCCCATTGTTCATATACTCATAAACCAATATCCTAATAGCAACTCACAAAATTTGGTTTCTTTTATATTCTAAATAAAACAAAAAATATTCATTCTTTATACCTGTGTGTGCCTTCAATGCAGTATCCTAGAAGACGTACCAAGTTCTTGTGACGCACATGACCAATAGCATCAACCTCTACTTTAAACTCTTTCTCAGCTTGTCCCCTGCAAAATCAGAAACAAGCAAGATTGAAGAATAGTCAACAAAAGATAACAAATCAAAAGACTCTGAGACCATGACTCACAAATGGTTCAGGATCTTTTTCACGGCGACATGAGTCCCATTGACCAACTCGCCTCGGTATACAACTCCATATCCTCCTTCCCCAATCACATTTTCCTTTGAGAATCTGTTTGTTGCTATTTCAAGATCTCTCAGAGTAAACCAATGACCCCATCCAAGGTGAGACTCAGGTAAACCAGAAAGAGGTGATGGTGTTGCCATCTCATATAACGATGAAGAAGACCGGTTTGCAACACATAGAGAACCTTCTTCTCCTGATCCAGACCGACTACTACTTACACCGTTCTTTATCCTCTTCTCCATATCCAAATTAAGCAAGAATTTGTCAGAGTCATTGATGTCTTTTTCCTGAGGATCGAAGTTACTAGTCGTTGAGACATGTTCAATTCTGACTTCCTTGATCTCTTTTGATACCGCAGGGGTTTGAATGATGGGAAGACTTGAAGTTTTGGATCTTCTTGATCTCTTTTTCAAAACGAGACAAACTGAAAGAACAGCGAGTATGGCTGTGATGACCAGCGCAATGGCGATAACGATTGCTTGCCAGGCCTTAAGTCCAGACATTGTTCCTTCCTAGTCTGCTTGTTACAATCAGAACAGAGAAATATAAAGAAGTAAAATTTAGAAAGTAACCACATGAAAAATGCTGTGGAAATCATGATGAAGAGACTCCAAGTTGATTTAGTGGTCCCATAGTATCACAAAAAGGACCACTAAGGAGCTAAAACCCAAGAAGGGCAAGAAGATAACGAAATGCAGTAATCAATTACATGTTCATTATCCAATTGGAAGATTGCATAGGACAAGCAGTGATGTTTTAAATACAGATAATAGAGACAGAAAAAGTACTAAAGAAGATGAGAATTTAATGATTATTACCTCTAAGAATGAAGCTAGACAAGCAAAAACTCTTCAAAGAAAAAACGACAAGACCTTTTATATGGAAGTGAGGAAACAGAGTTTTTAGTTTGTTTCTTAAAGAATGTTGAACTTTTTATGTGAAGAAGAAGAAGGGGAAATAAATAAAACTTAGAAGCAAACAATAGAAAAGGAGAAAACTTAAAAACATGGGCAGTGAGATCTGGTGGAAAGGAATAAGAAAAGGAAGAAGAGATGGAGTTATCAAGTGGTAGGTGATAAAATTTTCATCCTTTCTCTTAACTTTTTCTTCTTTTAATTGTTCTTTAATTTAGGTGGTGAGAGTGAGAGATAGACAAGGGAGCTTGCATTGCAAATTACATCTCATTATTTACACCATCCTCTGCATGTACGTATATAATACACATACATATAAATATAAAGCATTTCTATGAACTGAAGAGGATGATGTTTGAACTACCCAAAGTAACTGTCCGACCTTTTATATTACACTGGGAGGAAGAAAACTTAAGAAAATAAACTAGTATGCTGATCATTTGAGTTAAAGCATTTAAAGGACTATTAAATACTAACTTATAAGTAATATTTATGATACATAATGTGTAAATGAATCATGACGTAATGGGGGCTAGCTGATCTGAAATGTTTTGGCTTCATCTAAATGCACACAATCACAAAATATTCTATTTTCGATATATGTAAAATTTCTCCAGGGCTCCATAGAATTAAAAAAATTTAAATCATCATGTAACGGACGTTATAGTACCAATCTACAAGTAGAGCATCAAATTGGATTTGGATCCAAATATTGATGTGTCAAAATATTTGTTTGCCTTTTTTGTTCTTTGTTTGTTCATTACATATATATATATATATAAGTATTCTTCTAGCATAGCTTGGACTTACGAAGCAATTGAGAAAAAGGTTGCTTAATCTTTGTTCATCATCATCTACTTGAAAAAGAAAGGCCAACAAATTGAAAGCTTCCATGTACAACATTCCAATTTATTTGGTTCGGTTAATAATAACCCGATTTTTAAAACAAATCAAAATTCAACTGACTGAAACTTGACTGTAACCTAAAGAAGAAAACTATTACAAAAATAAAAATGTTGACTAACAAACCCATGATAGATATTAGTTATTGGGCTTATCTAGAGCTAGAAGTATTCACAAATATGGGCTTAAAGGTAGATTCTAAGCCCAATTTAGATTTTGCAGTTAAAAATAAATCGACATTTCTCTCTCTCTCTCTCTCTGTCTCTCTCTCTCTGTCTCTCTCCGACTGCTGGAGTCTTGATTTGTGTTTCCTCTAACCTTAGATGGGACAGATAGGTGAATCACTTGAGTTCCGACGTTGTTGCTTTTAAATTTCGATTTGTGTGTTAGGATCCGACGTTCCGGTTTTATTCTAGATATGATCTTTTAGGTTCTAGCATCAGGTGTTTGTCTAGTGCTTCGTCTGTCATTTTAAGAATGTTCTGCATCTTTTGTTGACTCTTTGGTAAACCCTGGTTGAAATACGATGTACTGTTCTGATCTCATTTGAATTTTTACTAATCTGATTATAATTATGACTCAAACATTGCATTGAACCCGAAAGCATTGTCAAGATTGGTGAAGGTACATATGGTGAGGCTTTTCTAACCGGACCTACTGTCTGTAAAATAGTTCCAATTGATGGAAACTTCAGGGTGAATGAAGAAGTACAGAAGGTATATATTACCTCAGTTCTTTTCTTCTTCATGATGGTTTGAGACTGTAACTTCTACTTGATGAAAGGGAGGGAATATTGGAGAGGTCATCAGAAAGCTCAAGTTTAATTAAATTCTACTTAGAGAAGAACACAGTGTTTATGATTTAGATAAGCTTATCATCGCTAGAAAACGAAAACTCCATTGATGCTTAAGGAATGGCTTCCGCTTTCGCAAGCCATATGCTATCGGAATGAGCTATGGTTGTTTATCAAGGGATCTATTATCCATACCAATCTCGATTTTCATCTCTTCAAAGTTCAGATGAATACCAGAAGTCAAGAACTGATGATATGTTAAATTTTCTTTTTGTTTGTGACAGTAGTTTAATGGTAGCTTTTGCATATACAAATACTTTTGAACCCATGAATTCTTTTTAAAAAGTATCAAGATCTATTATTTCCACATGGGTCGTGTCCCTACTTGCATGAATAGATCCTCAGTCCTCTTATCTCAAGAACAAAGTTATACCAACAGTTTTAATTTTTTTTTTTCAAAAGACACATTTTTATTATTGGAAATGGGAGAGGAACAATATTCAATCGCGTAGAGGATAAATGAGAAATTTGCTTTAAAATTAGGCCAATAAATTAATCCATCAAAACAGCTAACAGAGCTTTATGTTCTCTGCTTTTTTCCGTATCTTTCCGCTTTGATGATTTCTTTAAATCTTTGTGGGTTTTGCTGAGCTAAGCAAAAGATCAATCCATTGTATTAGTTAAATGTTTATGATCTTAATCGGCAGCACAGGTCTCTTCCTTTATCTCCTTTTTGGATTATAGGAAACAAAAAAAAAAAAAAAATTTGCAGCTTCTTTCTTGAAAACTTTGCAAAACTTTATGCATATGCTTGCTTATGTCTGAAACGGATCTGACAAAAATGGATTTTTTTTTTCTTGCTCACTTTTTTTTGTGGCTAACATATGGCAAAAGATTAAATCTTTGCACACAAATATATAAAGAAAAGAAAACAGATGAGATTAGTCATAGGCCAAATCCAAAAGACTTCATAGCAAAGCAAACATCTTTTTTTCTTACTTAGTCACTTGCATGTAAAGTACAGTCAGCTTCTTCCTTCTTTTTCTCCCCCAAAATTTCTCAAGAGAATATCAAAGCTTTTTTTAATTCTGTCTTCTTCATACAATTATTTACTTATAAACACAATAATAAAGAAGAAAAAAACAAAGCCAATCTCAAGCTGTGATGGCGAAACAGAGTTACTTCGTCTTCACCTTCTTGTTTCTTTCTCTTCTCTCACTCTGTTCTTCAACAACTACACATCATGATGTCATAAACCCACCAACGGTCTTCCCTACAATCCCCATAACTACACCGCCTGCTACATTTCCTCCGGTGACTATAACGCCTACGAATCCAGTAACAACAGTTCCTATAACGCCTACAAATCCAGCCACTACAGTTCCTCTTAATCCTCCAATCGCAACAATTCCTCCTCCTACACTCACACCACCTGTGACTCAGTATCCTCCAACACAACCCTCAGGGACGGTTCCAGTTCCAGTTCCTGTGGTTGCGCCGCCTGTTGTTTCAAACTCTCCATCAATCCCTGGTCAAAGCTGGTGTGTGGCAAAGCCTGGAGCTTCTCAAATCTCACTCCAACAGGCTCTTGACTATGCCTGTGGGATCGGTGGAGCAGATTGCTCTCAGATACAGCAAGGTGGCAACTGTTATTCACCTATCACTCTTCAGAATCATGCATCATTTGCTTTCAACAGTTATTACCAGAAGAACCCTTCTCCACAAAGCTGTGATTTTGGCGGTGCAGCCTCAGTAGTTGGCAGCAACCCAAGTGAGTGAGAATAAAAACAGAGGAAATATACTCTGTTTTTCTTTTTCTTGTTTTAAAGTTAGATGGCTTTGCTTGACTATGTTTTGGATTGTTATTCCAAAACAGGCACTGGTTCTTGCATTTACCAGACAGGTCCATCGACATCTACACCAACAACAGTAGGAACAACAACACCAACTCCATCGACACAAACAGTGAACCAGCCTCCCACATCAACAGCACCTATAATACCAACAGGAGGAGGAATAATAGGGTATTAATTAGAATTTTTATAACTCCTCTCTGATTTCTTCTCAATGCCTCTTCAAGGTTTAAAACTGAAAAAAATGTACTCTCTATTTTTTATATTCAAGGGTTGGAACTCCGCCAGCAATTTTTAACCCGGCAAATCCTACATCAAATACACTAAACAATCCATCCTCAGGAGGTGCAGCGATTTACGGTTCAGATGGTTCACCTAACGGGAACAATCCAACAGCATCAGACACTACACACTTGCAGATTCACTTTGGTCACACTATTGTGGCAACATTGATTCTTCACGCAGTGCTATTTCATTAAAAGTAGAAAATATAGGAGTCCAAATAGTTTTATGGCCCACAAGTTCAAGTTCTTTTAGTGTATCGTCCTAAGAAGATGCTAGGAATGTAAGACTATAATTTGGTTTGATTCAGCGGGCTTGCTTCGGTTTCGGTTTTGTATCTGTACAGAAAAGCTCGGTTGTTTCTTTTAAAATATATATCTTTAGGACCAAAGCGGAAACTCAGGCGTTGTAACAAGGAGGTGTATTCTTAATCCTTCATACACTGTAGGATATTGTTTATCGACTTTAATATGATCTAAAATTATTTTATGGCTAATTTAACGCCTAGAAAAGGCAACTAATATTAGCATTGACATGGAGACAACAATCTTGAAACCTGATTTGTCCCACAAGTTTTGGTTGCTAGAAAGATCAGCTTCTTGCTGTTTGTTGGCAGCCATTTGCTCCTTGAGTTCTTGTATTGCCACATCGCTTCGTTCTCCCATCTACATCCCGCAATAAAAAAAAAACAGTTCAGTAGGTACTATATTCAAGAAATTATAATCATAAGTAACGCAAGTGAATTTACCTTCTGAAGTTTTCGAGCTTGGATGCGTGTTTCGCGAAGGCAAAATTCTAACTTCAATACCTTCTTCTTAAGCTCCTGATCGATTCTCCTTTGATTCTCCACCTGCTCTAGAAGAAAACTAAGCTTCGTCACAGGCTTCACTGCATAAAACCAAAACAATATCAGAGAAGCTAAAGCAAGTGTTTGACCTGATCTTCTAATTCCTTTGTCTTAAACCTCCAATGAGCTGATATAATCTTTAGTTCATCTTTCAGTCTTGCAATTTCATCATCTTTAGCCGTCAAAAGTTTGTTGATTCTTTCAAAGTTCTTTGGAGAATCTTCTTCCAGCACTTTTCTCACCCCGTGATTCTCCTTTATCCTGACAGCTGATACAGCCTGCATAATCTCACCTTCAACTTTTAAAACCTCATCTCTTAGCTGCCTCTGTGAATATTCTCTAGCTTGCAGCTGCTTCTGTAGATTCTCTAGCTTCTCACCAAGTCTAGTTACTTGGTCCTCATGCTCTTTCATGGAACCGGTCCTCTCATGCAGTTGTTTTGAAAGCACTCTACACTGAGTCTGAGCAGATTCCGCCGACAGAGCACTTGCCTCTGCAGTTGCATGTGTTGCTGCAAGCTGTGACTTGATATCACCTAATTCCTTCACATACTACACAAACCCCACAAGGAAACATAAAGTTTGATAATTTACATCGGTAGAAGACATTGAAAAACTCAGACGTTAAAAAAAAAAGAAGACATTGAAAAACAATCAATGAAGCTGACGCCATAACAGATATATGTGTTCAATCAAGAAAACTAGGAAAGCTGGAAAATCAAGAAATGTGAAAACAAGAAGAAGTCCTCACCTTCTCAGTAGCAACATTCGATGCATGAATCTGCTCAACTTTCTTGTTTAACTCCTTACCAAGTTTAAGCATTTCATCTTCCATTCTCTTAACTTTTCTTTCAGCTTCCTGCTCATGTAGAAAGCATCACAATATCAACTCACGAAAAGTCTTAAAATCAAAACCAAAAAGTGATAGATGATAATATCATGAGAGCTTCCTCGCCTGCCTCGACATAGCTTCTTGAGAACACGACATCTCCTGTTCTGCAAGACGAGTCCTCGCTTCTTTCAGCTCAGAGGCCAAAGATACCACATTTCTCCTGAAACTTTGCTTCTTCTCACTCAAGTCTTTCAACAGAGGATCATCTTCTCTTAGACTAACAGAAGTTGGCATATTCTGTATTGAAGATTAATGTTCTGTTCTTCGATCTAGACAGCTATATTCTTCCGAAAACCCAATTTCAAAAACGGAAAATAAATGCATTCATGTTCATCACGTGACCCTGTATATAACCAACAAAAAAATCCCAAACACATAAATGTCTTATCTCAGGATAATTAAGAATGTGAAATCAGATCTGTCCATAAGAATCATATCCTTTTAAATCTCGTCGTAACAATCAATTTCGTATCATCACAGTAGGGAATACACGAGAGAGACAAAGGAACTTGTGTCGTCACTTTCGCGTCAATAAATAAACTTGAACTTGATAAAGACGAATACTTTTCAGTATGCAGCCAAAAAAAAACGTGACCTTTTAAAAAATATAGAAATTCTTACAGAATTTTGGTTTTTTGAATCTTCAAACCCTAAAAATCTAAACTTTCTCGCGACCCACCAGTCTCAATCGTCGCCACTCGTCAGTGCTGAACAGCTCTCTAGAGAAACAAAATGTGAAAAGAAAACCGATGAGGCCGAATCCGACGGCTAAGATTTAGAGTCTAGGATTTAATCGAAAGGCTGGAAGTTTATGTAATTGAGTTTGATTGGAGGAAGAAGAATCAATTAGCAGATTCGTTCGAGTTCCTGATTTCTCCAAAGGAGAAAAGATACGGAGAAAAATGAAACTGGAGGGTTGGGTCTGTAATCTTTAGGTTCGGATGAAGAGTCATTCAAGCCTTAAGGTAAATGGCTTCAACGCTTTGGTTCGGTAAAACCGAGCCTAGTGCTTTGGCTTTGTGTCATTTAAAGCGACGAATCCTTAGCTAACTAGCTACGTTTGACTGAAGAGCGCGGCAAAATCTGTTCGTTTTCAAACTATGGAAAGTCACGTGGCACGTTGCACGTACACGGTATTTAATAATTATCATTTCGGCCGCATAATATGTGGTTATGCTAGATAAGACTCGATTATTGCGAGCACTACTAGATATAAGACGTAAAGGATATTTGTAATGTCAAGGGAAACAACAAATCAACGTGTTGTGTTCTAACGGTTATAAACTTTTTAATTATGGTCACCATTTAAATTTATATCCACATCATTTATGAGAACATAATAATTGCATGTAACGTAAGATTACTATTTGGTTAGTTTTTTTTGGGGTACAATGTTACATATTTTGCTAATTTTTGTTTCTTAGTTTTGTTATAGTAGAGTAGAGTGTAGAGTTTGGTACACTTTATCAGTTTGTGTATATTAAGAATCTTAAAACTGTAGAAAAAGGCAAGTCCATTGAATTTTACGGCTTTTTGACTAACCTCAGCGAATTAAGATTATAGAACGATAAAATGGACGAAACTATGAAATTAAGTGTATGTATCAACCATAACATTTCATTAAAGTATTCCCTCCATTATCTACTTTTCAAAAAAAAAATCCGCCCTAAAATGCCACATGGTGAAACAGTCGTAAAGCACAAACAATTTAACAAGTAAACTCTTTTTATCAAAAAAAAATTGATAAGTAGAAAAGGGAAAAAAAGAAAGAAGTAAAAGCTATGACTCATTTTGATGGGAAATTGGCTTTTACATATCCAGAATATATAAATAGATTCAATTTATACCGACAGGATAAAACATATTACCAATAACAATTCATTTTAATATCTATCTATTTAATATACAAAATTTTATATTCAATTATTATCGTTAAAAAGTATGGGCCGTTTTACAACAAGGCCCATATACACTAGTGAACAGTGACCACTCCCACCCCATACTTATTTTTTGGTCAACACACCATTCACATCTTAAGAGTTGCGTAGTAACATAAATAAGAGGCGAGTCTTTCACCTAAAACATTTAATAATTCGTTATCAGAAGAGAGAGGAGAGAAGAGAGAAGAGAGAAGAGAGATGAACGGCGAAAGAAAGGTCGTTTGCGTCACCGGAGCCTCCGGTTACATTGCGTCTTGGATAGTCAAGCTTTTGCTCCTCCGTGGCTACACCGTGAGGGCCACCGTTCGAGACCCAAGTTTGTTTGCACTTATCTCTCTCTTTCCTTATTTAAATCTAGATATCATTTTTTACCAAATATATTTCGAAGGATATCGCTCTAGCCAAATTTCCATCCTTTAACATTAACATGTTCCAAGCCACGAGACTACAATTTGTAGGGTTTATTAATATAGCCCAACAAATTCGAATAGGAAGCTGATTCAAATATAGCGTACAATATTTTTAATCGAAATCACCAAATATAGATGATCGAACTTAACTACCTAAGTGAAATATGTTACATTGAAATGTATTTTGACACAAGTGTAATATATTTCTTTAGCGGACAGGAAGAAAACAGAACATCTTCTTGCACTTGAAGGTGCAAAAGAAAGACTCAAATTGTTCAAAGCAGATCTTTTGGAAGAATGTTCTTTCGAGCAAGCTGTTGAAGGTTGTGACGCTGTCTTCCATACTGCGTCTCCAGTTTTCTTCATTGCCACAGATCCTCAGGTTTGTCAAAACTTCAAATTTTATATTGGAAATGCAATACATATTAATTTTAAACTATAATTAGCAGAGTTTTTTATATCGCTTTTCAACGCCTAAAGCAAAGTTCATCAAAATGTGGCTTTTTATATCAGATCCAACTAATTGATCCAGCCTTAAAGGGTACTTTAAACGTCCTAAACACATGCATAAAAGCTTCCTCTGTCAAAAGGGTAATTCTTACATCGTCCACAGCTGCGGTTCTTGTTCGTCAACCTCCTATAGGGCCAAACGATGTGGTGGACGAGACTTTCTTCTCTGATCCGAGTCTATGCATGGAGACTAAGGTCCTTAGGTTTTATTGCTGTCAACATAATTTTTTTTTTGACAGTTTGGATTCTTTCTTACAATTTTCTTTTTCTTCTTCAGAACTGGTATCCACTCTCAAAGACTTTGGCAGAGAACGCAGCGTGGAAATTTGCCAGAGACAACGGAATCGACATGGTGGTGCTGAATCCAGGATTTGTATTCGGACCACTTTTGCAACCAACTCTTAATTTTTCAGTAGAGATCATTGTGGATTTCATAAATGGTAAGAACCCTTTCAATAATAGATACTACAGGTTCGTGGATGTGAGAGATGTTGCCTTAGCTCATATCAAAGCGTTGGAGACTCCTTCAGCCAGTGGCAGATACATCATCGATGGTCCAAGTATGAGTGTAGACGACATTAAAGATATTTTGCGTGAGTTATTTCCAGATTTGTGCATTGCTGATATGTGAGTTCTCTTTTCCTCAATATTAATTTACTTATATATCATCATACTTGCACTTCTCGACAAATCTAATATCTTTCGTTATTGTAAGTGGTTATTCCTTTTGGGGTAATGAAAAGCTTTTTATTCTGAATTCTTGTAAATCCACAAATTTAATCAAAGGTTTTCAAAAACATATTTTTATTTTGTTTTAGGAATGGAGGAGGTGAGATGAATGAAATGACATTCAAAGTGTGCTCGGAGAAAGTCAAGAATTTGGGAGTTGAGTTCACTCCTTTGAAATCTAGCCTGAGAGACACTATTGTTAGCCTCAAGGAGAAATGTCTTTTATGATATTTTCATATTTTTATAATTATTGTGTATTGTTAGTATTGAGACTATTGAGTGATTTAAGTTGTGGAGACGGTCTAAGAATTTTATTAATATTTATACCTATTGTTTGGGCTGAATATATATATATATATATTATCTAAACAAGAAAATAGTTTTATTATGCTTTTTATTTTGTATGAAATTAACTATTCAATAAAGTTTATATTAATGTATTTCTTTTTCTATTTTGATGTTCAAATTGAAATGATTTGTATTTATAAAAATTATGAGATAGAAAAAAAAACACTAATAGGAGCCTGAAGTAGATATATTTAATGGGATAGATTTTGTGACTTTTCAGCCACCAATTCGGAAAGAAAACAAAACCATATATATATATATGGAAAATGTTGCAAGGCAGAGACGATCAGACTTGTACTTCTGTGCACGTCAGACATGGAATTTATTGAAAATAGGGAAGTTGTTTCTTGTTTTACCATGGAAGTCAAATCCACCAATCATTTTTAGTATTCTAATAAAAATGAAGAGAGATGAACAGTAGAGGAGAGTTAGAGCACATTCCTTAGAGGTTTTTAAGGTAGGTTCTTCAAATTAGAAAAATAATAAAATTGAAAATAGTACATAAAAATAATAAAAAAGAGAAGAATCCTCTCTTAAAGTTCTATGGTAAGAACTTTTGTTTAACAGTGAAAAAACCTCTTGTACATAAGTGTTATTATCTGATTGGTCAAAAAAATTCTGATAAAATTATATTTATTTATTTTTGTAAAAACTTCAATTAACATTTTGTGGGATAGAGATGGTCTTAGTTTGTGAGCTTCCGGTTATGTAGCGTCAAGGATTATCAAGGTTTTTGCTTGATCCGTGGCTAGACTGTCGATACAATTTTCAATTTTGTTTGGGTTATTGTTCTATTAGGAAAAACAATTCTCAACTTGGAAAGTTAAGTATGATACTCTAACTATAATATAGTAAAATTACCAAAAATCTCATTATTATTTTATTCCATTACATTTGTTAAAGTAGTTAATAGTTAGTCTTGTAAATGAGTAAAAAATAAAATCCAAAGATATCTAAAATGAGTTACTTCTAGCTCTATGTTTTTTTTTTGCTTAAAAGCACCAAAGTTTGTATAATACTGACTATTACATTTATTTTCTAAATAATAATAATAATCATATATATTAATTGCAGAGTTCCTAATTTTATTGTTGTTATAAATGTTATTTTCTAATTCAAAGTTTTTTGAAAAAACTAAAATTAACTAAAATTATTTATATACTCCATATGTATCATAAAAATAAATTTTAGAGATTTTTTTCTTGTATCATAAAGATTGATATTTACATTTTAAAATATATTTTTGATATTTAATATTAATAAATTTCAAACTTCAAAAAATTAATTGAAAGTACTTTAATTATTTAATTATCATTGGTTTATACATATTGAAAATTGTTCAATTAAAAGTATAATACATTTATTATTTATTAATATGTGTTTATTACTTAGAAAAACAATTTTTTGAGACAGATTTGTATATTGTAATCTTATTTAATGGTTTTCTTTTATTTTTGGATAATTAGTGATTTTATACTGTTTTGAGATAATATATTGCTGTAAATAATTTATTAAAAAGTTACAGATAAATTGTTTACATATATATATAAATATATATAGATCTGTTGCCAGAAAGAGAGTGTGCGTATATAGAAAAACAAAATTAGATAAAATATTTTTGATGATTTGTTTCCTTTTAAGAAAAAAATAAAGTAGATAAAATTGTGTAACCGTAGTTTAACCACGTGGACGTTAAAAATGGGAGTATGTGTATAAATCGTATGCACTATGCAACAATATAAAGATTAGAGTAGTTTTTGCTCAAATCCATAACTGAAGCAAACACACCAGTTATAATATTTGCAGAGAGATGAACGGTGGAGGAGAAGTGGTCTGCGTCACCGGAGCTTCCGGCTACATAGCGTCTTGGATTGTTAAGCTTTTGCTCCTCCGTGGCTACATTGTTAGGGCCACCGTCCGAGACCCAAGTTTGTCCCATTTTTCTCTCTTTATTTTTATCGTTTTCTTCCGCCAAAAATTTTATTAGTCGACAACTACAAAGTCTTTTACACAATTCATGTTTTCATAGGTTCTTCTTTTTTTTGTTAAAAGAAAGAGAGAATTATCTTGATGAGATTTGTAAGACTAGGGAAATTTTATGGGACCCGAGATTTAATCATGTTCGAGAAAGGGCAATCCAATTCGATAAAAAATGTGTTAATTCTTTTTGTCTAGGTGATGCGAAGAAAACAGAACATCTCCTTGCATTAGACGGCGCAAAAGAAAGACTCAAGTTGTTTAAAGGAAACCTTTTAGAAGAAGGTTGTTTCAAGGAAGCAATTGAAGGATGTGATGCTGTCTTTCACACAGCTTCTCCAGTTTTGTTAACTGCTACTGATCCTCAGGTTTATTCACGATATATATCACCTTGTTTGGAACAAGACAATGCATGTTATTTTTTTTATGTTTCAGTTCAAAACTAATTGGTAATAAATGAATTTATCATGCCACTTATGTATTAGTTGTAGGTCTTATCTTACGTTAGATCAAGAATCTTAACATTTACTTACTAAGTTGTTTGCGAGGGTTTGTAGATTGAGCTGATTGATCCGGCCGTCAAGGGTACACTTAACGTCCTCAAAACTTGCACTGAAGTGTCATCTGTTAAGAGGGTCATCCTCACATCGTCCATGGCCGCGGTTCTGTTCCCTCTTAATCCCGTGGGACCAAACGACACAGTGGACGAGAGTTGTTTCTCGGATCCAAGTACTTGCATTGAGAAAAAGGTTATCGCATTGTGTTGTGACATAGCATTGATCGAGTTCCTTAAAACTCGCATTCTTTCTTAATTTTTTTATTTGTCTTCTCCAGCTTTGGTATATACTCTCAAAGACTTTGGCCGAGAATGCAGCATGGCGATTCGCAAAAGAGAACAGTATTGACTTGGTCGTAATCAATCCAGGACTTGTCTTCGGACCCATCTTGCAACCAAGTCTCAATGTCACAGTACATATGATGTTGAATCTTATGAAAAGTGAGAACAATATCATAACGAAGAACTATAGGATCGTGGACGTGAGAGATGTTGCCCTTGCTCATGTCAGAGCGTTTGAAACTCCTTCAGCCAACGGTAGATATATCGTTGAGGGTCCCATTGTGACTATTAACGACATTGAGAAGGTTTTGCGTGAATTCTTCCCTGACTTGAATCTCGTTGACAAGTGAGTTCATTTTTTCTTTCATATTGATTTACAATTGGATAGACTGAAATAATTAAAAAAAAATCTGCTTGTTTTATTGAAGGACTGAAAAAAATGGAATCGTTCCAGTAATTTACAAGCTATGTACAGAGAAAGTGAAGAGCTTGGGAGTTGAGCTCACTCCTTTAGAAGCAACGCTTAGAGACACCATTCTTAGCCTGAAAGAGAAATGTCTTATATGATCATAGCTTTATTGCCTTCATGTCTTTTTCCATTGTACTATTGAACAATGCATTTCATAAAATAAAATAAAACAGGTAAGCCTGCTCGTTTTAAATATTAAATAGTTAAAGAACGTATCGATAAGATTTTACATGACATCTTACTTATTTTGTTGACTAAAAAAAGAACAACATTATTATTCGTGTAGTGGAATGTAGACAAAGTAGCACAATATATTAACGAAAACCCTTGGTTAAACTGTGGAAAATAATGATTTATGAATGTTAATGTTTATGCAATTTAATCACCTGTTAAAAATGGATTCATCCGGTATTTCGGAAGTTAAAAACAAATGGAATTTCAACTTAAGTTATACACACATTTTATACTGGCATAGGAATAATCAAATCACCAACACTTGGGACTATAAATTTGCCAAATTCAAAACCAGATTAAGTTATGGTTGCCTTTGTCAGGCACACAAACATATGCAGAAGAAACTATTTAACCTGACTGTTACAAAGATTCATACACATTACAGTAAACTATAGAACAAGCATACCAAGAAACCAACAAAAAACAAGAAAATAAAGGATCACTTACAATCTACATTGAGAAAAAGTCCCAGCTTCAAGTTTCTTTCATCAGAAGAAGAAATGTATCAAGTTATAATCAAAACTTGACATTGATTTCATCAACAAGCATCAGCTTTCTTGCTTGACTTTAGCCAATTGCATAGCCGGATTAAGTTTCTCTGTGCCTCCATTGTTCTTGGTGGTAGTAGTAGTAGCAGAGCTCTCAGTTGGTTTGACAACAGTGCCATTGGATGCAGGAGGACTCTGTTTTGGTTTCGGATCTGTCACTCGATGAGCAGAGACCTCAACGGAAGCTTCTTTAAGCTTTGGAATAACCGACCTTGCCTTCTCCTTAGCATCGAGAATAACGACATGCTCAAGAGCCTCGCGTGCTCTCTTCTGCGCCAAGGCAGCTTCTTTACCTCTCCGATCAGCCTCACATCTAGCAAAGCAAACAGCCTTGTTCATCGAAGAAGCGCCGATCTTAGCGGCGCAGTATAAAGCTTCGGTGAGAGATTTGTCGAGGGAACGAACGCCGTCGGGGCCAACGATAGGGCGGAAGAAGGAGAAGGAACTGGGGTTTCGGCAAGGAGGACACAGGTAAGAAGGAGCATTTGCATCGGCGACGCAATGGCTGTGAGTCAAGGAGAGACACTTGGAGCAGGAGACGCGCCGAGAAACATGCGGCGGAGAGGAATCGTAGAAGGCGAAGCAGGAAGGACAAAACGACGTCGGATGGTTACGGAGGAGGCAATGTGTGCAGAATGCGCGGAGGGTGGCACGGAGACGCACTGTATGTATCACCCACGCGTTTTGGCTACCGCAGTCATCGCATCCCTCTGTTGAATTCGCCGCTGCTGAATCAGACGATGCGGAGGTTGACGTCGCCGTTGACGATGGAAAATTCATACTGTCTGGTCTTGTCTGGGAATTTTGGGAAATTTAGGGTTTACTCTAATCGAGAGGAAGAAAATATTTTACTCGAATATATGGGCTTAATTTATTGGGCCGTATAATTGTTTTGTCTCTTGGGCTTTATAATTTTGTTTTACGAGACAGGCAAATATTTGGATTCGTTGCACACGGGTACATGTTGCTTTCACTTTCAAAATAACAAAAAAAAAGTTTGTTAAGAACTTGAGATAGTAAATAACTATAAATATGTTTTAAAAAAATTATGTAGAGCCGTAGAGGTATTATTGTAGATTTGGTTTTGTTTCTGATCCAATCTTGTAATTTCAGATTTTTAAATTTACTATAAAATAAAATAGCCGGGGTTTGGTTTATTGTTGGAATTGATTAGTTTTGGACAATACAAGGAAGTGGGGACGTATTTGATTATGAGGATAGGGACACAGCAAAAACGTATGTCAACGTGTAGAAGTTCATTGCATTTTGCGTAAGATATATGTAGAATACATTATATACGTACAGATTCTTCCTCTAATATTGTCCCTATGTTGAATTATCAACTGGAAAAGAGAAAAAACGACGTGGAGTATAAAATAAGAAGAGAGTTGAAAAACTGCCTAGCATGTATCACACGTGTCGCATCTCATGTGAATATTTTCAATATATATATATATATATATATATTCTAATAAAAATACTCTAAAGTAAGAGTTTGGAATCACTATAACACATCCTATGATTAAATGAAATCTCAGTTATTACGTTAGCAAATGATTGGTTTTCGTTAGTTAATAGAACTTGCTTAGTGAGTCCCAAACTTAAGGAAGATTAGGATGATTATTAAAGTAAAGACTTAAGAAAAATAGAAGTAATGATTATAAAGTCAATTTTTTATTATTAAGACATATAAAGGGAGACAAGGCTGATCAATCCCACTTGGTGTGTGTCTGTGTGATGCTTTTTTGGCAGTGTTCCTTTATGATAACACATTACGCCACTTAGTGTGTCACAGGCCCGTATCACCTTAAGATAAGATAACATATTCTACTATACAATTATTTTCATATTGAAATGGATATTTAATCATGTAGACACACCATGAATTAATTGTAATGATGCAGATTGCAGATGACTGTGGCCGAAGTGTGCAGAGGTCAGTGAGAAGCAATTTTGTTCAACCGTTCAATAGTAAATTAATAACCATATGCCTAATTCTTTGACTAATAACTTCACTTATTTCATAATTTATTCTGTATATGATTAAATAAGGCTCCAAGTATCTCTGGTGACATTATTCGAACCACTGTATAGTTGGTCAGTTGGTGGAAGCAGTCCAGAATAAGAATAATCATGGCAGTACAAAAACATCACATTGTCACCTTGCCAAATTAGTATATGAAAAGTGTATCGAATTGCAATTCACATGTGGTTTGGACGAACATTTTTTAATTTTATTTTTATAATTACTATGCTAACATATATGAAGCATGTCGGTATTATTCCCAAACTCACATAAATTGAGTTTCTCCACGATAAAAAAATATTACACCAGATAATTATTTAGTAAATTTGTGAGATAATTATACTTATATTTTCTGTATATTTATAATATTATTTACAATAATATACTAAAATACACATTGATGATTGAACTATACATGTTTTAAAATTTCGTCACCATTTAATTTCCGCAATTAAAAATTAAATTTAGTGTAGGTAGACCAAGATTATTAATCTCTTTTCTTAACACAATGATTTGTTGAGTGTATTTTAAAGTTATAAACATATAGTATTAATCATGTATGAAGTAATAATTTATATTTAATACGAGTTTATAAGTAGGGAGCAAAAAGAGACGGAAAAGAAAAGAAATAAATATTAGAGGAATTGGCGAGGCTGAAAGTTGAAGGTTGGAGAGAAACAAAGGGTTTAAAATCAAACAAAAACATCGGAGTTACAGTGATTTTGGTCCCCTCTTCTCTTCTCTTCTCTTCTCTTCTCTCTCCGCCTTGTGCGTTGATTTGTCTCCATCTCCGCCTACTTTCTCAAGATTACACTCCCCTTTCCCGTCTTCTTCTCGATTCCTCCTCTGCTTTTGGATTGATGTCCCTTTAATGCTTCGACCATCTTTCTCGCTCTGCGCTGACTTCGATTTCTTCAGTTTCTAGGACAACCCTTCTCTCTCAGGTCAGCGACGGTTATAGATTTTCACAATAGGTTTTATTAATACGTGTTTCTGTTTTGATTCAAAGAACACGAGAACAAAAAAAAAATTGATCTTTAGTTTCTGGGTTTTTGTTACGATTCAGGGGACACTGCGAAAGATTTGATTTTTACATTATTTTCTGAGAGATGACTAGTTAGCTCCGATTACACTGTTTTATGAATTGTTCTTCAGTGTTATTAAACTATTGGTTTGACTAATCATTTTGACATTTAATTTAATGAATTTCTCTGCAGTTCTTTTTTATATTGCTGACTGACAGGGACACTGGTTTCTTTAGTACCTTTTCTTCACATTTTCTAATTTGATTATTGAAGTTTTCTAATGTGGGTATTGCAACGTGGAAGAAATTAATTTCTGGGAAGTATTTTCGTGAATGAGCTGATTGGTTAGTTTTATGAATTCTTGTTAAAAAAAAAAAAATCAGAATCAAGACTACGTGAAAGAATCCGACTTTAAACACAACATTCAACACCATGCCTCTGTTTGAGCTTCTCAGGCTCACCAAAGCTAAGCTCGAATCTGCTCAAGACAAGAACACTTCTCCGTGAGTCTATTCACTCGTCTCTCTTCGAGACTCTCCATTTTCAAGTTCATAAATTTTATGTCTTTGTCTTAAAAAAACCAGACCTGTTGATGAAATTATGGAGTTGGTGTGGGAAAATGGTCAGATTTCAACTCAAAGCCAATCAAGCAGATCGAGGAATTTTCCTCCACCACATGCTGATCATCAAGCAAGCTCTTCGAGAGCTAGAGAGATTGGTAATGGCTCAATGACAACGATGATGGACGAGATCCCTATGTCAGTGCCATCACTTATGACTGGTTTGAGTCAAGACGATGACTTGGTTCCATGGTTTAATCATCATCAATCCCTTGATGGATATTGCTCTGATTTCTTGCATGATGTGTCTCCTGTTACTGTCAACGAGCAAGAGAGCGATATAGCCGTAAATCAAACTGTTTTTCCGCTGTCTCAGAGAAGAAACAATGGCAATGAATCAGGTCCCGCTGCATCTTCATCGGAGTATAATGGTTTCCAATCGCATTCTCTGTATGGAAGTGATAGAGATAGAGATCCTCCGACCCAACAAGCCAAACTTGGTCGGTTTACTCAGACGCAGGAACCACCAACCCCTAGTAACAAGCCTGGTTTGATCAACTTTTCGCATTTCCTACGCCCTGCGACTTTGGCTAAGACTAATAATAACCTTCATGGCACTAAAGATAAGAGTCCTCAAAGCCCGCCATATGTGTTCCAGACCAGATTTCTTGGAGCTAAAGACTCTCAAGATAAGGTTCTTAACGAGTATATTGCTTCTGCTACGCCTAAGGATAGTCAAAAGGGTTGCCTACTCTCAGAGGACTCGGGTAGAAAAGACCAAGAAAGTGAAAAGGCTGTTGTATGTTCTTCCGTTGGCTCGGGTAATAGTCTCGATGGTCCATCCGAAAGTCCTTCACTTTCTTTTAAGAGAAAACATTCGGATATTCAAGACATTGACTGTCATAGTGAAGTGAGTTAAACTCGTATCATTTGATTCACATGAAAATTTTGTTTCTCCGCTGTTTTCTTCACTAACATTCTTCAATTTTGTTGAGCAGGATGTTGAAGAAGAATCAGGAGATGTAAGAAAGGAAGCAGCTCCATCACGGACGGGCATGGGATCAAAGAGAAGCCGCTCGTCCGAAATACATAATCTGTCTGAAAGGGTGAGTGAGTAAAGCCCCCAAAGCGTTTTTGTTCATTCTCAAAAGATAGATCTATTTGGTAGCTTACTGTTTTCAATTTTCAGAGACGGCGTGATAGGATTAACGAGAAGATGCGTGCCCTTCAAGAACTCATACCAAACTGCAACAAGGTCGGATTTTTTTTATTGGTTTCTGTATTTATCAAAAAAAGTCAAAACCTTTGATAAGCTAAACATTTTCATATTGAATAAGCTTTTTTTAATTCGAAAACATTATTGTGGTTTTAAAGGTGGACAAAGCTTCGATGCTAGATGAAGCCATAGAGTATCTCAAGTCACTCCAACTTCAAGTTCAGGTAACATTCTCATTGCTAACTAAAACCGATAAAAATCACGTAAACTAATACTCTTAACACTATCATGATCAGATCATGTCAATGGCTTCTGGTTACTACATGCCACCGGTTATGTTCCCATCGGATATGGGGCATTACCCGGCGGCAGCAGCAGCAGCAGCAATGGCAATGAGTATGGGAATGCCTTATGCAATGGGCTTGCCTGATTTGAGCCTTCAAGGTTCTTCCGTTAACCACGGACCACAGTTCCAGGTCTCGGGGATGCCACAGCCCATGGCAATGCCGATTCCACGTGTCTCTGGTGGTGGTTTCTATGCGGGTTCTTCAACGATGGATATGAATAAGAGCGAAGATGGTTCGACTAGAGATTTATCAAGTTCTAAAGATCAAACAATGACGAAGAACAACAGTAGTTTCAACCCTATTAAGAGAAAACATGCGTCTTCTGATCAGTTTTATGGCTCGTCGTGACAAAAAGACGTACTTAAGAACTGATGTCTTGTTGTCATCAATAGGCAAATCAATTCTTAAACCTCAAAATTAATAATATTAATGTGTGTTTCTTTAAATGATCAAGAGTTGTTTTGGTCTACTGTCTCTACAAATCTTCTATTTTAACTAGAAAGTTTTTTTATTACTTTTGTTTTATAATCGGAATCTGCTGTTGAGGTATATGTTGTGAAATCGGAATGATTATAATCATTCTTGTCAAAGCATGAACTCATAATCGTTTACAACTTTTCACCAGAGAAAAAAAAAAAAAGTTTCCAAGGATAAAAAGGTAATAACGTCCGGCTCAACAAATGTAATGGCCCTAATGGGCGTCTCGGCCCATTTCGATGTGTCATTTTTCTTTCGACTGTTTTTTTTTTTGCGGGACTATTGAACTCACTGTGAAACGGGTATACCGAAGCAAACAATTTATAATAACATAAGCTTTTTTTCTTGTTTTTTTCTCCTTCTCAACTGTGATTGTAAAACTAAAACATAGTAATCTATTCATTTCTTTTTCAATTGTGTAAATAATCTTTATGATGAAAGATCAAATTTTCTTTTCAATTTGTCAACTTCTCGTAGATGATTATTTTTAGATCTAGCACATATACAGAGTTTTTTTTTACACAGCCAGCAGAGTACTCTTAGTTCATACCAAATTGAGCTTTTTAAAAATCTCGGCGCTTAAAATAGAGTTCAGTCATCAGTGTAATGAATGGAACTGTCTCTAACTCTGCACCTTCATAAACATTTTTGCACCAAAAAGACTTTTTAAAAGTATTATACAAACGTCCAATGAATCTGTCCTTGTTGAATTTGGTGAGACTTATTAAACTTAACTAGTACATAATTATAAGAATAAATTTAAAAACTTTTAGTTCTGAATTAAGAGGTGGTCTAGTGGAAAGAGGAGAACAAAAAAGGGTTTAGACTTCATTTCGATTATATGTCTTCTAATGAAGATGGATTAGACAGCTCTAACTAATTAGGAAAAACAATGAGTTAGGATTCACGCAATAGAAAACGGACACGTCGAGCACCTAGGGAGACAAATGAAGCACAAGAGATTTAAATTGAAACTTGAAAGAGAAGTAATGTTGTTAATGTGGTAAAGCAAAATAAAAGTTAAACATCATATTGCTTTTGGCCACACTAATCTATCAAGATTATCTATGATTATGTCTTTTCTTCTCTCCTTTAATACCCATTAGATTGGGCCATGTAAGAGAGAGATTCAACCATACAAGCCCCTTTTAATCAAACTTGAAATCAATGTTTGCCTTCTTTTCTAAGTTTAATCATTTTCCTCGACCACAGATTTCACAGAACAAAAATCATTTTGGGAAAAGCAAATGAGGCAAGCATTTAGTTAAAATTGTATAATAATAGTATAATACACAAAGGACAGAGAAAAAAACGTCTGACCTATATATATATATTAATAGAAAATACAATCTTAAGTAAATGAATACTTTGAAAAGTATATTATCGTCAAAATAAATAATATCCTATGATAGCTTATTTTCATTATTATATTTGTTCTCCTCTTGCCGGTAGACCACCTCTTTGAGTTTTTGGATTATTTGAACATTTTTTCAAAATAGGATAGCTTCTTTAAACTCAGTCCACAATAACTATTATAACTTAACTCAAGCAAGCTCATTAAATCCTTATCGATTATCGATACCAATTGGAAAAGCTGATGAATGATTATCGATACCAATTGGAAAAGCTGATGAATATCAAAGCCAAAACAAGAGTAACAACATCGACATGTAACTGAAGTCTTAAATAACTCATTAATTAAATGACCTTTTAAATGTTTTATTATATATGATAGTATCAATCCAAATAGCTTATGGTCTCCGTCTTTTAATATGGGCATCAAATATTTACTTAAAAGAAATGCCTTTTTAATAATGAAATGAAGATTTAGGGGAAACTTAAAAATATAAAAATAACAGAAAATAATGAAAAGGGACCTTAGTACAAGTGCATGCATGTGCTAATGTTTCCTTGATGATGAGATTAATATTAAACGGGCCAATTAAGATGGTGAGATTAATATTAAACGGGTCACTTCCCCTTGGGCCCTTTGTCTCTCTCCTTGACTTCATCCTCTTAATCTAAATGTACTATATTTTCTATCAAGTCCCTTTCTCCTTGGCTAATTAGTAAAAAGAATTTGTTAACAGAAAAAGCCGAAAAATCTTCCATCAAAATCGTTGTAGGACGTGATTAAATATTGTGCAGTTTAACAAGATTTTAGTGGATGCATCTTTTCGTTAGTCAATATAATTGGTAGTTATAGAAACCTGTAGATAAAAAAGATACAGTGATGTATAATAAGTCGGAGCCAAGAAAAATAAAAACAATTAGGCGTAATTTTTCTTTTTCTTGTATGATATCGGGCATTAACCATTTCAAGGTAACCTGATTGGTTTAATGAAATTTATATTTAAACTTTTATTAAAGACTATTGGGTTCGTTTAGTGATTGATAATAAACGAAATTAACTTTTCAATAATACACCCATAAACTCTAAGCCGCTCAATATTGATTTAGAGCTCACTTTCATAAGTTGATCATCACATTTAAGAATAGCTCAGTAGATATCATATTAATTAAAATATATAGTTCAAAAAAGGTGGAAGAAAAATCATCCAAGAGAACACGATCACTAATTAAGTAAACCAAACTTGCTCTAATAACATGCTTTCTGATTCTTCAGCAATACTAGTTTCGTGTTGATAGGTAGACGTATAATAATATATATAGTAATGTACATTGAAACCAAAAGCACCGTCAGATCATCTATATATTGTTTTCTTAAATTTTGATAAAAATGGGAACCCTAACTAAGAACATCATAGGGCCTAGATTTAAAGAAATATTTCGCTCCACTTGGTTTCGCTATGTTCAATGGTGACATACGCCTCACATATATCAGTTTGATCACTTCTTCTAAAATCTTGCTTCACATAAGTTTCGTTAAATATATAGTGTTATCCTTTGATCCTATATTTTGATCAAGTTACTCCCTTCAGTTATATTTCATCTAATAATCTCGAAATCATGTCCTGTTTGGTAAGAAGAAAAAGATTATTAAAGTATCAATCGAATTAAAAATATTAAAATGATATAAGGAGAGTTCTGTTAATTCTATAAGATACGTGTTAAGTGTACAGCTTCTTCACCTTGTTTTTTTTGTCGGCGAAGTTCTTTTAATCCTTGTGAGTTGTAACCATGGAAATCGACAACGATCGTATGATGTAAACCTTTCGCACTTCTCTAAGACAGACTTTCAAATAACACTTTGGGCAAAAACAAACGGAAATGACAGTGAGGATTATCAGCTTTTCAAAATAATATAAGAGGAATGATTGAGGATTGAGTTGAGAGAGAGCTCATATGTTCTCTCATACGTATAGTTTTGCCTCCAGTGGTTTATTAATATAATTATAACTTCTTGTACAGAGCTACGATCGTCAATTAGATCGTAAAGTCAAGTACAGTTCTCTATGCAGAAGAATTGAGGATATATTTTGAGCGTTAAACCAAAAACAAATTGCTAAAAATTGTTATATACATAATAAATTTTACGTTTACGTACGCATGCATTCATATCTCAATGTTGTTTATTATTTTTGCAAAGTTATTTGGTTTGCGCTATGCAACGACATAAAATTTCAATTTATTAAATTAAAAGCAAACGTAATATAAAGTTTATGGTATATGTTGATCATGATAACCCACAACATATGATAAGTACTTGGTAAGGTTTACTAAATATAAAATATTAGGAACTTTTTTTAACTCAAAGTTTGAGTTGTGTATATGTATATATAAACCCGCAAAATCTGATTACTTGGATTTGAATAGAAGATATGTTTCAACAAGGTTATTCTTTCAAAATGAAGAGATTTGTGTGAGAGCTTGGAATCAACAAATATAGATGCATGCTCCTACTCAATTCAATATCAAAACATAAAAATCTTAAATCAGGTACGGTTTGCATATAATGGAAGGGCTGGCGGCGGATATATGCATGATTGTCTTGTAATCATGATGATGCTAATGAACTGATGATCAAATGATGGGTCTCAATCATGCATGATCCTAGTCGAATATGTTCCATTTTTTTGGGGATATTAATATTATATAGTTGGAGTTAACATAATTAATGTTTTCTTTTCCATGATATACTCCAAGAACGTGTTGATTGGTATTAGTTTATTGAATATGATTAAAAAGAAACTCGCTGCAATTGCAAAGTCTTTCCATATTTTATTTGCGTTTCTTGTAAATTAAATTGTAATGAATCATTTGGTGAATTATATAGTTCGAGTATCTTTTGACAGCTTTGGTTCGAGATATATACATTAAAAATCAACTAGTCCAATTATTTTATTGTGTTGGATAATGAGACAATTCATGTCGGTTTTGTTTATTTGATAAGAAGAGATATTATTTCAGCGACTTCTCTTTTTGGGTTCCTGCATGAACCATGGCATCAAAAAAAGATATCCCCTTTATATGAAGTCAAATAAATCCATTAGTTGAAATGAGAAATGTCAAAGTAAGATTAGATAGTAACGGTGCCGTCTTAGCTCAGTGGTAGAGCGCGTGGCTTATAACCACGTGGCCGTGGGTTCGATCCCACAGACGGCGTTGAGCGGGTTGATAGTCTAGTTTTCTTGTATATTTACTGTTTTGTATCATCAATTGAACCTTATAATCTGATAAAATTTAGCTTATATTTATGACTTATGAGTGGAACTGGTAGGAGCGTTACAAATGACATATTTAAACAAAATTTTGTTAGATCTTAATACTAGTACGTAAATATAACCATATAATTATATGAAGAACCAAAACTGTAATTTTAAAAAAAAAAAATCATAAAGAAGACGTCTAGTCTTTTATTTCCAGATATTTAAAAGATTGGGTCCCAATAAACATATGGATAAACGGTAAGAGTCTAACGAGAGGCCGTCTCTAGATAACGTAAGAAAACTACAAAAATTCAACATGTGAATATATATGAGGGAAAGTTTGGGTGAATGGACAAAGAATATACCCTCTCTATTATCACTCATTTTATGGCAAAAAAAATGAGAAAAACGCCAAAGAGAAGTGTGTCAATCTAAATTAAAAATTGTATAAAGCAAACAAAGTAGTCATTTAATTATTCTCATTCATCTGCAAAAGAAACCATATTATTTTAGCAAAATTTCTAAATTTCGATATGTAGCCATTTAATCTCATTTATTCATTTTTGGAAACATTAACCAATGATGACAATTTCTTGCTGGTTATGAACCTTTCCCGTTATTTCCTTTAATTGATGCGTTCATCTACACAAAGATTTAGTCCTCATTTAGCGTTTGCTTTTAATTCATTGCAGTAGACTTTCATGACGACAACAAACAACTCTTCTTTGTCCTCATTCTTATATACGTATATCATCTAATCTCTTATTTTAATTGTTTCATTCTCACTATAGTTTTTCTTCGACCGCTCAAGTAAATGTTCGTTTTCGTCTGTGTAATCTATCTTTGTTTGACGGTTTCATTTATTATTTTCCTTCAATGATTTTCTTAAATTCTCTTGTAGTAAACGACTTTTAAATTGATGTTATACTTATAAATCGAAAATAATGTTATTTTATACTCATTCATACATATATTAAAATTCATTTGGTGACATAGATATTCAAGTAAATTAAAAAGAATTTAAACCTTTTTCACATATCATCACTCAAAGATATCAAAATCGTTTTAGGAGCAGACATTGCTCCAAAACTATCGTCTATGTTCGACTTTAATACAATTTTTTTTGGTAACACTTATACCATAGTAGTATGTGGAATCCACATCTTCCCATCCAATCTCGTCTCACGACTCATTTACTAATCTTAAAACCTCAAAAGGTTTGTCAAATTACCTCCCATAAGTATTATCACACAGTTTTTTTTTCGATATATTGTTATCGGCCAAAAAAAATACGAAAAACATTGTTTAAATAAGTCATCAGTATTGAAAATTCACTCAAGACTAATCATCACACATAATTATGATTTTTTTAAAGTAGTCATTCCGCCATTTATATGATTGTACATACATTGACATATTTCCCAGCATCTATTTTCTTTTCCTATTTCAAATGTTTAGACTACATTTCTATCAATTAATTATTTTGTAAATCATGACTTATTACATGATGAATCTCCAAAGAGAGAATCATCAAAAGAGTTTTTGGAAAAATCTCCATGACTTTCATGAATCTCCGAAATCAATACTCTATAAGAGTTGCTGAGGTCACGCTGGTTTTGGCTGCGTAGAGTGGTTCGTAACAACTTCGAGGACAGGCTGAACATGAATGAGCATGTCTCCACTAAGACTCACACTTATCATAGCTTTAACTCTTAAACTAAATAGTTCTTGGGGATTGAATGAAACTAACATATGTCGATGATACTTTAATCGCTGCATTTGAAATGTATTATCATAATGGGTCCCATTGGAGATGACGAATGTATGATGATTGGAGTGATGTAAAGGTCAAGAATTCATAAAATCCACTTCTTAACCACAGTTCTCTGACCATTGGTGCGAGCCAGTCCGACGTGGACCAATCAAATAGTTTCATCTTCTGCAAAACCCACACTTTTGCTTATTTTAAGTTTTCACTTAAAAATTTGACTTTTAGAAAGAGAAAAATAAAAACAGAGATAGAATTCAACAAACCCTTCTGAAGAAAGTGACTTTTCTGAGTTCTATTAATACTCTCCATCTGCAGATCTGTTACTTCATTTTCTCCACCTTTCTCTTCCCCTTTATCTCAGATTCCATTTACCTTCAAAAGTTGTGTTTATACATTCTCTCTGCTTAAAACTTTTTTCTTTCAATACTTATAAAGAAAACCAGAGCTTTCGTCTCTTTCATTACTCCTTTTCACAGCATTGCAGCTTTAATAACTTAATGGGGAGACATTCTTGCTGTTACAAACAAAAGCTGAGAAAAGGGCTTTGGTCTCCTGAAGAAGACGAGAAGCTTCTCAATCACATCACTAGTCACGGCCATGGCTGCTGGAGCACTGTTCCTAAACTTGCTGGTAACATTTCTTCCTTAATTCTTAGGAAAAAGAAACAAAATTTTGTAATCACATATCTGAGTTTACAGGTTTGCAGAGATGCGGCAAAAGTTGTAGACTAAGATGGATCAATTACTTGAGACCTGATTTAAAGAGAGGATCTTTTTCTCCAGAGGAAGAGAATCTCATCGTCGAGCTTCACGCTGTCCTCGGAAACAGGTAATAGCTAATGATTAATCTAAGATAATGCTTTTCAAAGAAGAAAATCATAGAAAACAGAGGAGAATGTTTTGTCTCGAGATTCCTTCCTCTGTTTTAACAAAGGATCATGTGTCTACTCTGTTTTTAATCAGATGGTCACAGATTGCGGCAAGGCTTCCTGGAAGAACCGATAATGAGATCAAGAATCTATGGAACTCAAGCATCAAGAAGAAACTGAAACAAAGAGGCATTGACCCAAACACACACAAACCCATCTCCGAAGTTGAGAGCTTTAGTGACAAAGACAAACCAACAACAAGTAACAACAACAAAAGAAGCAGCAACGACCACAAGTCTCCTACTTCCTCCTCTGCAACTAACCAAGACTTCTTCCTCGAAAGGCCATCTGATTTCTCCGACTACTTCGGTTTTCAGAAGCTTAACTTCAATTCCAATCTCGGACTCTCTGTTACTACTGACTCTCCACTCTGCTCGATGATTCCGGCGCAGTTTAATCCCGGAAACATGGCTGGTTCTGTCTTTCAGACTCCGGTATGCGTGAAGCCCTCAATTAATCTTCCTCCGGATAACAACAGTTCGAGTACTGTCTCGGGAGGAGATTATGCGAAATTGGCTGCACCTAATTGGGAATTTCAGACAAACACCACCACCTCAAATTTCTACGACAATGGCGGATTCTCATGGTCAAACCCCAATTCTTCTTCCCAAGTCAAACCTAATCATAACTTCGAAGAAATAAAGTGGTCAGAGTATTTGAATACACCGTTCTTCATTGGGAGCACTGTACAGTGTCAAAGCTCTCAACCGAACTATATTAAATCAGAGACAGATTACTTAGCCAATGTTTCGAACATGACAGATCCTTGGAGCCAAAGCCAGAACGAGAACTTAGGCACTACTGAAGCTAGTGACGTGTTCTCCAAGGATCTTCAGAGAATGGCCGTCTCTTTTGGTCAGTCCCTTTAGCTTTTTATTTCTTCTTAATTCTAACAGTTGCAGAAAACCAAAAAAATATACAATATATTCATACGTACAGTGGATCTAAGTGTTCTGTATATTCCATGGGTGAAAAAAGCGAGCTGTCTTTATTTTTCAAGTGTGTTTTATACGTCAAATATTCTTCTATCTTTTGCAAACATTTCAGTATCATTATACTAAATATACTTTTGTTAAATCAGAGGTCTGTGTTTGCCATTAATCTGTTGAAGAGCAATGATGAACGTTATAAATCAGTTTCTGTCTGTTTCCGTGAACAAAATTGTGACCCAGAGTCACACCCTTCACCATTTTTTCAGACCTGTAATGAATTAAACGACAAAACAAAACATAGAATTAAAGCAAAAGATAGTCAAGTGGGAATTAGCTCAGCTAATTAGAAAGGACATTTTTTCTTTCATCAGGACCCGAGTTTAAATACACTTTTAAGCAAAAAAAAAAAATGATTTACGATCTCTAAAATAAATGACTGGTAACTTATTTGAGAGATAATAAATCGAATACCCTATTAAATTTCTAGCAATTAGTATTATCTTTAGAAAACAAACTGTGTCTTTTTTTTGTTTAGTCTTCTCCGTTGTCTGTGCTTTTAATAAAGAGTCCCATCAGAGAATTGGAATTGTCCCCATTGTCCAAAAAACTTATGTTTTGGCCGCCGGTGTCGGAATGACTAGTCCTTCGCCGTATAAAAACCAGGAATAGCTCGCGTACTTTTTTTTTTTTTTTGGTGGCAAAGTATAGCTCGCGTATTCTCTTACAGTCTTCCTCTTGGTAGGTACTGACCACTTTTAACTTTTTTATAAATAACCTAACGCTAATTTGACGGGTAAGTAAAAAAGTAGCAACAGTATTTGTTTGACTTTAAATTTTGAAACGATTATTTTATTATTTGAAAAATAAATTCATATATCAAAAAAATTAGTTAGCCTTACTTCAACACAAGTGTAAAGGGAAATATATTTATATTTTTGAAAAAGAGAAATTAATTTGCTCAATATAAAAGATAATAAAGGTATATTATATTGTAAATTTTGTGGTTAAGGTATACTTATTTACCGACCCAAAAAGTAATCGGTTTTAAGATTTTTTAAAATATCAGAAATATACAGTAATTTGCGTTATAATAAGGCCGAGTTGAACGCGAGAGTGCATGTGAACCGAATAATTGTTGCTTCATTCAAAAAATTAAACAAATCATTGTGTTAGTTTTGATTGGCATTTATGTTGTGTAAAGATTAACATAAACACTTGACGTGGTTTGTTAGCAATAAAAAAAAATCTGTTATGCGTAAAGAAATGGAGAAGAAATAGAGTGTCATGGCATATTTGCCTTTTTTTCTTATCTCCTATGATTCATTCACTTATAAATCTATATATTTTGACGTCGAAAATAATCCTTCATAGTTTTATAAAACAACGACATTTGGTTATAGTGACACTAGTACTAGGCATGATGCTGATATAATTGATTATAACTGAATGTGGTTGAGGAAATTTCGAAGGTTTTAAAGATCTCTCTCTCTCTTTTTTTTTTTTTGAAAATAGGTTTTAAAGATCTCTTGTGCGGAAAGAAATTGAGAAGAAAAAACTTCGGACGCCTTATTGACTATATAATTGATTGGTGAGGTTTGGCATTTTTTACAGTTTTCACAACATTTCAAAATCAATAATGGTTTGAGAGTCGTAAATGAATACCACCAAAACTTTTTGCTCTCACATGTTTTAATGTTTCTTTTTCTGAATTCTTATAAATGTAAGTTTACGGTACAATTGAAAATAAGATTCCGACGTGAAAACTAGCGGTCGAGCTAAATGCAATTAACTGATCCGTCGACGGGAAAGATCAAAACCCATTTTTATTAACTCCTTAAGTTTAATTGATGGAAATAAATTCAAACAAACAGATCACTCTTGTCGTCACTAGGATAACATAGTATATGAGCTTTTCTCTTTTGTTCTTTGGAAATACCAATCTCCAACAGCTACAGCAATCCCCTGTTTTGTTTTTTTCCAACAAAAAGGCACAAAAAATTAGTTTCGTATGTGTACAGGATTTCAAATGGAAGTAGAATGTTTTTGAAACAAAATGAGAATCATATGATCATTGATCAGATATAAAATTAAGGGCGTTGTTTTTTGCTCACCTTATTTTTACGCGCTTGAGAGTTTCCAGGAAACCAAGCTTGTCTCTCCGTTTGACAATGAGCCCATCCGGGGGTAATTAACACTCCGTTCTTGCTTAACATCGAAAAGTTCTTTACCGCATTTAACATGCTCATCTTGAAACCTGTAACTCGGATTTCCAAAAGCAAGAAACAATCTTGATTAGCTTTGTTGGTGTAACTTAATTAAGCCATGTGAACATATTTTTTTAAGCGTATATTTGATGTGCTAGTTTCTTTGAAAATGTGAGACCCCAAATTATATACGTACTGAAAAATTTCTCATTAATTTTTTTTTTGGGCCTATTCGAATGTTCCACGCATAATTGAAAAGGGCTCATGTGTCTGCTAGTAGATAATTAAGCTTGTAAAGTCCCTTGTTTATCTCAAAGAGACATTAGATCAAAGGTTTCATGAAAACATCATTACTACCTTCCAAGAACTTCTTCTGAGATGGGTTGCACCGGAAACTGAAACTGCAATTATGCCAACTGCCACTGGGATCAGCAGATGGTGGAGCTAGACTATTTGCAATCTGCAAATAAAAAAAGACTGTTAGTTCAAGCTAACCCCACGATTCATCATCATAAACTATATATAGTCTAAGAATAGTTGAGATGGAATAATAAATAACCTGCCACTAGTCAAATTCCAAGTTGAGAATAAACATCGGGGTCTTGACCTGGTTGATTATGTATTGAGGGAAAAAACACTGAAATATTGAAAGCAAGTTAAGTAAATGAGGATTTATAGTCTCTTTAAAACTAAGATAATCAAACACAAAGAAAATAATTCAGAAGTGAGTACCAAAGTTGGATTAAGATGATTTGTACAAGTGCGAGGAAGCGTGTTTTGCAAACCCTAAAAGTTATGTCCAATATTTTTTTGGTTAGCGTTCAACGATCTCTTAAACTCATCATCATCATCATGACATACAGTTAATAACGTTACATTATACTTGTACCTGGGTGTTTACGACACCAGAATACATACGCCGTAAAGTATGACCTCCAGATACATCAACGCTTCAGTTAAAAACAAGACACAACCACTCAATATACTAATTTCCATCATCTATTGCATGAAAAAAAAATGTATTACTCACGCATCAAGGAAGAAGCCAGCATCGCTCATACACTTTACTTCTGTTGAAGGAGGAAACAAGTTCTTGAAATCATCGCATCGTAAAATCGCTGAAAGACCCCCAGAAGAACACCCATTGAGCAAAGCCTTAACGCAATATCATAACATTAGTGAACAACAAAGAGTTAAAGACATAATACAATGAGATGCAAAATAAGAAATTTATGAACCTGTTTTGCCTGACGCATTCCCTTTGCCATCAAATCTTCCATGATAGCTAAAAATATACGTTTTCCTCTAAACTGAAGTTGTGCCGCCTAATTGTAAGCGACCATAGGAATCTCAAGTTTTAATACTCTATGAAATATATAAAAAGAACAATCAAAAGCACAGAGATATCTATGGTTTTACTTTTAACTAACCTTGTTTTCGCTATCACCGCTAAAGGATGCGCCATCGCAATACCGGACTTTCACTTTGTTCCAGTTGTAAAAGTCTGCAATATTAATTAACAATAAATGAAAACGTTCAATAAGAATTCCACCTACAATATATATATATATATATATATTTGTTTACATTGAGGGATCTTGATGTAAACCTGGATTTTCAGCGGCTTTATTGCTAAGTATTCCTAAAAACGCTAACTGTTTCTCCATGAAGGTAGACGATCCAAAATCACTCCATTTACGTTTCTGACAATTCTGTATGCTGTCACACCACGCACCACCCTTTCAACAAAATTGGCCTTAAAAATTAGGCGATGATTGATATACATAATGTCGCTAATTAGTAGATCTATACATAACAACTATCTTATGTCCGGACCTGCAACTGAATGATCCAGTTGTTTTCTCCTGAATCATACCCATGATACAAATGATATCCAGGCACTAACCCGTCCAAACACACTGCCATAACAAAGTTATACTTGCGTCGAGAAGTTCTCATTAAAGAATTTTATTACAATGATGTAAAAAGGTTAATTGTTTTCCTGTCTAAGTAAAATAATAATTTTTTATAAACATAATTCTTTTGTTAATTGTAAACTCAGAAGTCAAACGCAACATTTATTCCAAAATTATTTAGACATAAACCAAACTATGGTTTGCACATAGAAAAAAACAAACACAAACGAAAGTTAGCGTTTGAAACATTCGAAGTCTTGATCTCAATTCAAAATAAATGGGGGAAAAACTCTTACCCGCTCCTTTAGCAGCAGCGGCTTGGACGAGAGTGACTCCTACCATCAGAACATTTGCATTACCTTCATTTGTTCCATTGTAATCGTTGAACATGTCCATCTCACCCAAACCAATTACCCCATTTGCAAGATTGCTGAAGAGAATAAGTCCTACGAGACTCCAACTCCACAAAAGCGCATTCATTTTCCTCTTAATGAATGAATGAAATGATTATGGAGATGTACGCAAATTAATTAGTGATCAGTTTATAAGCGGCGAAGAAAGCATCATTAATCCTAATCTTTTGTATAAACAGGTTTTTATATTGAAACTCAATTATCCTTAAAATGGACCAGAGATAGAAAGAATAGCATTAACTACCAGTCTCATAGGTAAGGAAACTCAATTATATTTCAAACTTACCCAATGGTCTTAGATTCTGGTTCATGAAAACACTAGAAAATCAAGCTTTATTCCATAAAATAAACGATGTCGTTTTAACCTTCTTGCAAAAGATCTTTTCCTACTACCAAGTGGGTTCATGCTAGATAAAAAAAAAAACTCTAAAAATTTCTTTGTACTGAGGTTATAGTTAAGGCTGCTAGTAGAAAACCGAAATAACTAGTTGTAGTTGGCATTTTTATTCAACACTAGAAGCCCAAACACAAATAATCGATAGACCAACCCACTAAAATAACACGTAGCTCCACGCCCTCCACAACGCGTGTGAGAAAGAAGGAACGCAGAGACTCGGTCGGGTGTTGATATGGTGGCTTACCTACTTGGGCCCGGCGGGCCTTCAAATAAAGACAACATGACCGGAACTGATTAGGTAATAATAATTCATTTTATTATTATTTTATTAAATCGTTAAATGTATATAGAGTGTAATACCAAAACTGGTCTAACCGCCTCTGCCAAAATTTTCAATAGCGCAGTCGAGAATCTTGATTGATCCGTTTTGTTATGTTGACGTTTGACTTTTTTATTTGACAGATAAGAGAGAGAGAGTGTAAAAAGAGCATGTTCCTTGCTTTATCTCTCAATGAGAAAAGTCATAGCGTCTTCAATACTCACCTTTATAAACAATAATTCACAACTGTTATAGTCCCACCATTAACAAACCCATCTCATGGCTTCACCAACTCCAACTCTCCTCCTCCTTCTCCTCACCGTCTTCTTCTTCTTCATCTCAGCCTCTGCAGATCCTGACATGCTCCAAGATCTCTGCGTTGCTGATCTCTCCTCAGGTAATTTAATCCTCCATTAAGATATCTCTCTATCTAGTTTCATCTTTCCATTTTTTCCTAAAGCTTTTTTTTTTTTAATTCAGGAATCAAAGTCAATGGCTTTCCTTGTAAAGAAGCAGCTTCAGTCACATCATTAGATTTCTTCTCACAAGGAATAGCCAATCCAGGTCTCACAAACAACACATTCGGTGCCTTAGTCACAGGAGCTAATGTAATGACAATCCCAGGACTCAACACACTCGGTGTCTCTCTTGCTCGTATCGACTACGCACCAGGTGGCTTAAACCCACCTCACACACACCCACGTGCCACCGAAATCGTCTACGTCCTCGAAGGAACACTCGACGTTGGGTTTCTCACAACTGCCAATAGGCTCGTCTCTCAATCTCTCAAGAAAGGAGATGTCTTTGCTTTCCCTAAAGGACTTGTTCATTTCCAGAAGAACAATGGCAATGTTGCTGCTTCTGTTATTGCAGCTTTCAATAGCCAATTTCCTGGAACTCAATCTCTTGGTGCTACTTTGTTTGGTTCTACACCTCCTGTTCCTGACAACATCTTGTCTCAAGCCTTTCAGACATCTCCACGAACTGTCAGACAGATCAAATCCAAATTCCAACCCAAGAAATGATTCTCCAAATTCATTACAGTTTTTTTCCCGTTCGGTTTTCTAAAGGAATTATCTTTATATTTGTCTTCTGTAATAAAACAATAACTGATCTTTGAGTGTGCATTTGAGCTCTATAGTCATGTATTGTCTTCTGTATAATGGAATTTTTTTTCTGTTCAAGTTGACCTGCAACAGCTAAGATATCGATGTTGATCTGATCTAAAAACTTTCAAATGAAAAAAAAAAAAAACGCTACAGGTAAGCTATCTGACCCTTCTATATATAAAATAATCAACTTGAGAGACTCTTACGTATGGGCCTAATAAATCTGATTAGTTAAGTATTAGGAAATAATCTTTTGTAATTCCCCATGTGATTCTTCTTTCAAAACCAAGTGTGTTTCATATGGCCAGCTAATTAGATCCGTGTAAATTATAAATATATTTGCTAGATGGAGTTAAAAGCCAATTCTTTGAAACCAAGGGTTCTGCAACATAGTCAAGGGCACCACACATTACCTCTACAACCCTGGCCTGTTGCATGAACAGATGTTAGGTGAAGGAGCGTAGATTCTCTCTATAATCAAGGTGTACTCACTCAGAGAGACAAGAAGCAGTCCGTACAATCTCAATAGAATTTTATGAGTAGGAGATTATCATACTAGAGATTGTGTTTGTTTTGAGTTTCGGTTCTTATGACCCATCACCAAACTGCAAATTAGCTCATTTCTCACACATCAGTTTTGTGAATAATAATACATCATGAAACCAAAAACTCGAGAACAGATTAGATATGCATCCATATTTACAGCTCCAGAAAAGAAGATAACAAAAGATGTAAATGGATGGTTGTTGAAAGCTGAAAACGGAAACAAAAGCAACAAGGAGAGTTACAAACCAAGAGAAACCAGTGACTATTACATCAAAAGCCATAATAACTCCTTTTTCTTGTGGAACTACTTGTTTGCTGCAGCGAGTTCTGCAGTGATAATGAAACTCGATTTTCCAGCTTGTCTCAAGTATTGAACATCTCCATTCATCAGCTTCAACAGTTTCCTGCTAACCATCAAGCTCAATCCTTCCTCTGACACATCTTCTTCAGTCCCAAACATTTGGTTTAGCAAAAACTCTGGTATCCCAGCTCCGATATGCGCTAGCCTGTGTTCATAAACCCAATATCCTCAATTGCATTACATTTTTAAAATCATATTGTGCATTCTGATTGAGAATATTTTACCTGATCTCTAAATAAGCAAGATGCACAGATCGCCCGAGCTGATCCTTCCTCAGGGAAGCTGTAACAGTTAGCTGACCTCCGGGTGGTGTAAAGTTTACAGACATCAGCATGAAATCTGCCAAAACTTGTTGAAGCCTAATACTGTC
Organism: Nasturtium officinale; assembly: GCA_963854855.1. Lineage (NCBI taxonomy): Eukaryota > Viridiplantae > Streptophyta > Magnoliopsida > Brassicales > Brassicaceae > Nasturtium > Nasturtium officinale. Next base: position 2,595,885 of record OY978500.1, read on the forward strand.
TCCATACAAAATATCAGACATAACTTCTTCTCCGGTCTCATTTGTTATCCGAACGCTCTTTCCATTACTCTTCATCATTACTTGACTCGTGGACGCAGTTAACACTTCGTTTAAGCTGAATTCTTTCATTTCCAGATCCAAACATCTGCACAGTCAAATCCCAGCATAAGAAAACAGATAAACTTTTAAGAAATAAGGACTTCCATTCTTGCATACCCTTCAATGATGCTTTCAAGATCCGAATCATCAAGGACCTTGCTGAGTTGCTTCTGACATAACGCGCTAGTTTGCAAAATTCGCCTCTGCTCTGGTCCTAATTCAGCGCCCTCCATCATTTTCCTGGTAAACATGATCCCGGATAGCGGATTCCTGATCTGTCTTTTTATGTATGCAAGATCCTTTAGTCTCTTCAATGCTGTTCGCTCAGCTAGACGCTGAACATGGAGCGCTTGTTGCAGCTCATGGCTGGCAAGTTGCAGAAAACAGAAGACACCAGTCACTACACCTTCCCTGTCCAGTTTCTTACTCACACACAACAGACACTCCACATACTTGCCACCTCTTGTAAAAAAAGCAAAGGACACTTTCTCTGACTCCTGGCTGGTCACAGCACTGTTCAGCACAATCCCAAGATTTACAAAGGCTTCTTGATTCTTTAGACGACAACACGACTTCTGGGTTCCGAAGACCTCTCCTAACAGCATCTTGTCGATCACTTCCTCCCGCTTCAATCCGGTTAACTTTGACATTGCTGGATTCCACTCTGTACACCACCCAAACTCATCGGTGCCAAATATGGGAGGGATCAGCGGGTTTGGATTTTGGATGATCGCCTTGTAATCACCTTCAATCCGAGTGAACTTGTCCATCACAGTCTTCTGGCCAGTAAGATCATGTGCTACAAAACACACCCCAACCACGTTTTCATGGAGATCTCTACTCGCACATGCGTTTACAACTAAACTTATTGGCCCAGCATCAGCCCTTGACAGATGTGTCTTGATCTCAAATTGGACATTCTGCTCCTCGGTTCCTGTATAAATATAAGAGCCCAGTTCAAAAATTATACTTTTCAGCCTTCTAGAGAGAAAAAGGGGAAATTAAATACATTATTTTAACGATTCTTTAAAAGGAGAGTTACCTTCTAATGCATTCTCTAACATTCTTTTAACGATTTCTACTGAAGAATCTTCAATAAGTGTGAGGAGATGCTTTCCGATTGCTTCATCAACCGGAAGACCTGTCAGCTCAGCAATTTTCGTGTTCCAGCCATTAACCAATCCGTCAGAATCAACCGCCAATATTGGCACCGTAGCAGTCTCAATTAAACGAACCATTTCACTGGTCACAGCTTCTAGTTCTTGTACGCCATCAATTTTTAGATCATGCAGCTTCGAGTGGATGATCTTTGTATTCACATCAGTACTTTCACCATCCTTGAAAGCATTCCTCAGAATTAGCTGCAAGGAGTGTATGGCATCCATCTCATAGTCTTTCCAGGGTAAACTCCTTGTCTTAACCACTTCAAGGAAAGCCTTGAACGATGACCGTGGGTGCATTCTCCTTGCATCATCCCTATCATCTGGATCATGCTTTGCACCTCCCCATCTCACTTCACCAGCGGTATGCGAACGGAACCAGAAAATCATGTCTTTCGATGATATCCTCACAGCCGCCATTCCACATACTGAATCCCCTAAAGCCAGAGCCTTAGGAAACCCAGCATCATGCAAGCTATCAGTGCTCAAACCTGTTGAATCCGTGTGGTATTCGTACAACCATGAAGCTATCTCCTGCAGATGGAACTCACTTGGAGTTGTTCCCAGTTTCCATATCTTGTCTTTATACAAGAGGGCTGCTCCATCACATTTTACAAGGTCCATTATGTTGGGGCTCTGTGACACAATACCCAGTGGAGCATCACGCATCAGCATATCGCACAAGAGTGTCTGTGTGCGCAAAATGTTCTTCTCCACAATTTGGTTCTCCAATTCCACCTCTTTATTGACGTGTATCGCAAACACCTGAGCTAGAAACTCACAGGCATACCTGAGAGGAAATGGAACAAACCTCGGAGTCGTGTTATGACAGACCACCAAACCCCATAGTCTCTTTCTCTTTTGAGGCTGTGTAGTATCTAGAGAATCCCCTTCTCCATCTTCCTCGTTAACTACAACCGCCATAACCAGAGATGCAATTGAATCCATGTTGGCCATGTACTGCAAATGGCAGCTGTGCGGTGCTCTAAGGGTGGAGCCACATAAGGTAAGATCAAATGAAAGATTTTCATCTTGAAGCACCCTAGCATGTTTGGCATTGCAATCAACTATCATCCGAACCTTGTTCTTCATAAACAGAAAACGAGCTGCTTGAGGAATGTCAGTGGCTGGATAATGCAGCCCAAGATATGGTTCGAGCCCGGGTTTTGTAACCTCAGAGACTACCTCACCGTGATCATCTTCATGAAACTTATAAGCCATCACCCTGTCATACCCTGTGAGTTCAAAAACCTCCTGAACCATCGTATCACAAAGCCTTTCCATGCTCCCGCTGGGCAAAGATTGCAACCTGGTGATTGCTTTGGCAGCGAGCTTGTATGATTGTAAGGCACCAGCAGCTGTCATGGGCACTTCATAAGGCTTCACCGGTTCAAAGTCGACAATGATGCTCCCTGTAACCCTGTGGACAATAGCATAAAAGGGCTTTGCAGAAGTCTTGCAGTGCACGAGAATGGGGTTTAACAGGGAGACATCACCAAATCCAAGGGCTTTCTGCAATGCAGAGGCACTAGGAGCAGTGAAGAGACTCCTTATATCTGTCCCAATGCCTAGAACAGGGTGCTCACCAACACTAGGAACAGCATGGCTGGCCATTGTCAACAGCTCAGGAGCATTCTCGCTGTATGCAATGACCTTGAAGGTCTTCTCATCCAAGGCAAGCAAACAACCGAAGGGCTGAATCAGCTTTCCCTTCTGTATATGATGAAGATAAGACGTGGTCACTTTGTCAGACCTTGGTGGCTGGTTCTCCACAACTGGGCCAGTGACACGCACTGAGGTTGAGTAATCAAAGGAACTGCCTGACTCCTCAAAATCAGCATGGAGCTTTGCATCTACAGTAGTCTGTGCAATGATCCTAGCACTGTGTCTTGATCGCCTCGAGCCCTCAGAGGATTGACTCGGCCTAGACTCGGACATTTTATTCCTGACACCAGAGACAAGACAACAGGAATTACGTCCAAAACTCTGATTAAGAGGGAATAAATCATTCATGACGTAATCTTATGAACACAAGGCAAGCATCATTAGTCATTTACAAGCTCATGTATAGGCATAAACTTGAAACACTAAGCACCCACAGTAAATTTCAAACACTAAATAGCCATCATAACTAAAGTTCCTTTCACAGCAAAAGAGGCATGGACTCGATTACTCCATCTAGAACGTCTACCTAGCTAACCCCAGAAACAAGGTACAACAGATGCAGGAATCATCCTGCCATGTTCTACTGTTAGATGATTTATCATTTTCAAAGTAACAAGAAACTGAACCACCTTAATTATGATGTGTAAAAACATAGCTAAGGAGTCCGATTCCGTGAACACTGCCTTTCTAGTCATTCTAAAATACAAACTCGACAAGTCCAATGGTAGTTGATATCAATACCAAAAATAACGAGGATCTAAGCCAATCTGCCTTTCCATATTCAAATACAGCTAGATACATAAAGTTGATTAAATATGATCTCTTAAAAAGTCTTAATAGCTATACCTTTTGAAAAGGAGTAATAAAGACTCACAGCGAAAGCAATCGTAAGAGTGATGAGTGTTAAAAGGATGAAGTTTATTGGATGCTTCTTCTTATAAATGGTCTCACAGACTACAAAGTTGAGTAAAACAAACACACATCAAGCCAGATCAAAAGAGACCTGTCGATGAAAACAGAGAATAGCTTTAACAAAGTAACTTCAAAGTAAGGATAAATCTCAAGACTCAAACCAAAAAGAGCTTAGAGTGAGTCGAGTTGCTGCTAAGAACTAAGCAGGAAACAATCGAGGAAAGCTTCACAATATATAAAAAATCAAGAAAGGGAGAAACTTGGGGAAAGGAAAAGTATGTACCTTTAAACAAGAAGAAGTTTCAAGAAAGCATGATCGGATCTTGACTAGTCACACTCTTTTCAAAGGGAGTTATTGTAATCTTGACCTCGACACCGCCTCTTCTGCTGGCGTCTCTCTTCTCTATTATTTGTGCTCCCTAACACAGACGACGATGATGAATGGGACCACCCAAATACGTATGCCCATATCTCCGAGTGTGGGCAATTTGGATTTTTTTATTCGAACAAAATAAAAGAAAAAAACTAATCTTGGAAAAAAGACAAAACTTCACACACTAATCAAGAACAAGGTCGGCTTCGCCGGTAACATTTACCTCGCCATAACAGAACGGTGAGCCAAGAAATTATTAAAAAAAAAAAACTGAATCAGACAGTAAAAAGTTTAAATCTTGGCACCTTTCTTGGATTCCTAAGAAAACCTTTTTCACCGATGTAACTATCTGTGCAATACTTTATGCTAAAAAAATCACTGTGCAATAAGAGAAATATATTGAGGGAAAAAAAGAAGTAAAGTGGAAGAGAACAAAGTGAGGTTGATCCAAATCCGATTGAAGAGAATCGTCCAAAAGATAAGATTAAAAATAAAGAATATTATTTAAAAAAAAACAAGAAGGAGAGAGAGAGGATGATGAGGTGGTCTTTAATGAAGGCAATTACCAGAAGTGGAAAGTAGTGTTTGAGGAAGACGACAATGATAGTCTTATGGACTTCACGTTTTCTCGGCTTTTTGCGTTTTGTAATCTGCTTCTGGGATTAACTTGTAAGTGGGGACTTTCCAAATTTGTATTTGTATTTGTATTATCAGTTATCACCTTTCAATACTGAGATGTCAATTATGTGAAAATTTGTTTTTATTAAAAGGTGTCTAATATATAATAGATTAGCATTTTAAAAAAACTGATAAAATTTGAGCTCTTATTTAATGAATGTTCTAAGAATTCATATAATCTTTTTCAGAAATACATATTGTTAAATCGCAATCAAAAAAGAGAAAAGTATTGTCGTTTTAACATTTGATAAAAGCGATTATTATGTTTATATTTTTTGACAAAACAAAATCCATATTTTAAAAGAATCATATATATATATATAAGAGAGAACATTTGACATCATTATCTGGGAATCTTATCTATCAGAAGAAGACTCTAGCAAATTTGTCACTAGACAACAGTATCGTATCGTTGTAGGGTACAAAAAGAAGTTATTCCACTAAGTTTTTAGTACAGATTCAGCGAATTTAAATTTGATATTGATTAAGATGATTGTGTTGAAAGAACCAATCGACAACTATTCCACATAGACATTTTGTCACAAATATGTTGGCCTAGCAACACAACCATGATCCATTAGACACATTCGTGGCCCATGTTGCAAGGGGGTTGATTGTCAGAATTCTATGAACTGATCTCCCTTTCAAAAATAACATTTTGATGAGCAAAAGAGATACGACTACGAGGTTGAGGCCTTGAGGGAGATGTAAGCTCAGGAGAGGTCTTAATAGCCTAGAACGCTCCAATCCTTAGGGATTTGATGGAACATTAAGATGCACTTTGGGAGGTTTTTCAATTTCCTTGTCCTTTGAATTTGAACTCTAAAAACTCTATTTCCATTACCATGTGCGTTTCTTTATTTTTCATGTATATTTATTTGGATTGTTTTAAGTGTTGGTGTGATAAGCAAAAATGAGAAGGGTAAATAACGATGAAAGAAACGAAGAGACAAACGTAGAATATATTTTGAATTCTGAGGATAATATTTCAGTTATCAAAAGCAGAAATTCTCCAATATTTAAATACTAGCAGCTATTATCGTCACGGACTAGGTTAAAAAAACTGGATCTTTAAAATAGTATTTTTTTTAAAAAATTAAGCTAGTTAGATAAATATGAAAACTGTAAAAATTAAACGTAAATTGTGAACAGTAAGTATTTTTGTTTGTTTCAAGTTTCAACCATCTCCACGGTAATAAAAAAAAATGGTCAATGGTTACATAGAAAAGATGATCGAAAACAATCTTTATGACTTATAGAAAGAGTGATCATCATCTTCTTAAGTTTAATGACCCACCAAGAGAATCAAATCAAATCAAATCAGTCTCTGCGACTCTGCAAAGCATCCTCGAGATCAAGTTCTAACCCAACACGGTTCCTTATAGAGGCAGCTGCATGGCAAGACGACGTCGTTTTGCACATCCTCTCCAATTCTTTAAACCTCTCAACATCAAACTTATGACTCTTCAACAATTTCCTCTGCCTTGACAAGAACAGTCTCTTCATGAAATCCTGATATGTCGGGTCTCTCGAAGTCATTAAGAAATAAGCATAACCCACAATAATACCAGTCGCTGTAGCAAAGAAGGTGATTGGTTCCATCACATCCCATGAAAATTCCCAAAAAGTTAGTCTGAAAAAGAGCCCAATTTGAACCATTGAAGTAGCTAAACCACACCACAGAATCTTCCTCACTTGTCTATGAGCTAAAACATCAATCTCTTCCTTCATTGTTCTCAGTTTACTGAATTCCTCTTTGATTTGATCTTCCTCTGGAGATTGATCCATAGGCATCGCTCGTCTAATCAGATCCACTACCTGAAAAAGCCCAGACTTTTAGATTAAAGTCCAGATTTTTAATGAAATAGAGAAACAGAGAAATGAGGGGATTTTGGACCTTGTCAGGGTGAAGATAGACTTTATCACGGAAGATCAAGATGACGCCTGCATCGTCGAGTACACGAGCAAAGACTTGAGCTTCATCGGGAGTTCTAGCGATGCCCATTCCTTGAGAAGATTCTAGTAGTGTACTGTAAGAGACAACTTCTCTCTCCGCCATACCAATAAGCTTCTTCTTCATATCGTCAACATTCACTAGCCTCATTAGCTTCTTCGCCTCCGCCACTGTAATCTCCTTTTTTTCCTCATCCGTCGGCGATGTTTTGACGGTGGAGAACCTCCTTAACCCAGCATGACCAACCCATGTCCTTTGAGAAGTAGCTCTTATGGCACCGGCCATTGCCGTCCTCCTTATCAAACCCATTGACCACATTTTTTTTTTGTTGAATCCACGATTCTAAGATCTGAGCTCTGGATTTTCGTCAAAAAAAAAAAAAATAGAAAATAAAAAGTTAGGTTTGCAGATTAAGGATTTAACATTGGATAATCAGGAATAGAAAAAAAAAAAAAAACGGTGAAATTCGCTTCTAGACGCATAACACTTAACGCGCTTAATTAAAAATCTCGGATTCTATTAAAGAGGAGCATTAAGAAGCCATTTGCTTTTATATATGGAAATTTGGGAACAAAATCAAAGTAAAAAAAGTTTAAATAGGCATTGTTGACTTGGAATGGAGAATAGCTTTTAGCCTTTTTACGATTCTCATTTTGATTTCTTGATGGAGTAGTATTATATTATTTTATTAGAAAAAAATGAAAGTAATAGTTATGAGATTTTATTTATCCAACAACCCTCCTGACAGAATGAGAGCTATTATTTTCCGCGGAATATATACGGAATCCAATTTACTTCATTGCCACACGAACACACAACAACACGTATTGACAATAGACTCCATTTTGGGATCAAGAGTAACTTACAATTTATCAATTTTGCCACGAGTCTAAGAAAAACAGTAACTTAAAATTTTAAAGATTTTAATAACCAAACAGAGCATAACGGATGAACAAAAACTTTACGTTCTTGTTGCACTAGACCATGACAATACGAATAACAATTTACATTCTGCTTACATAGAAACACACAGAAGTGATTTCATTTACAGACGATCTAAATCATCTGCGACTATATATATGTACATACCTGAAAAGTACTTCACTAGTTTTCCTGAGGATGTGAATGAAGAAGAAGAAGAAGAACAACAACAACAAAAACAACATACACCGCTTGAGAGATTTCGCATTCTTTTTGAAAAGAAACCGATAATAGTCTTGTTTTACCCTTTTCCTCTCCTTGAGAATAGCTAGGATCGTTTTCACGACCTTGAAGGCCAAATTCGTTATTTCACACCCTTTTCCCCTATTTAAACCCAATTTTAGAGAAATAAAACTACAATTCAGGGCATTTTTTAATTTTTAATAGTCAATGTAGACGTTAGTATTATTGAATTCATTTGATTATGTTACATGAAATAAAAAGTTTTGCCTTCAAAGAAAGAGTTGAAGAGCTCGGAAAAGAGTTCTTTCATAGTTTATACACGCACAAAAGATCTTAGGCTGCCCCTGGCTAAATATGATGATAAAGATGTTTTAACAAGACTTATAATTCATAAGAATTTAATCATAGGTTTTGAGTTGACTTTTGCCCTTGGTGCACTTCTGTTAAGGGATAAGATGTTGAATTATTAAATACCAATAATGACATTGATATCTTAATTTAAATTTTAAAACTAATACTTGACTAGTCTGGCCATATAGCTATTAAAAACGTCTCAAACTCACTCACGTGATCATTCAAGTTTTGGCAATTTGTGCGTTTAAAAGGAACTCCACAAATCTATAAAAACTCAAAAGACTGTGCCAAATCGTGCCTTTGTGACTGACTACCTGCATGGTGGAGGTATATACAAATACAAAAAGGAATTAAAGAAAAAACACAAATGGAAAATGAGATTATAAACTACTTTAAATTTTAAATTTACAGATCATATACATACGAAAATACACGGGCTAAGTATGGATTATAGTTTTTCAGTATATGAATTTAACAGATATTAAATTCACACTCTAATCTTTGCGTTTCAAATCGAAGATCACCTCTTATGGTCAGTAAAATAATGCATACAAATTACCACCTCTTTACAATTATGAAGCCCATGGGCCAGTATCATAAAAGCCCAATAAAAGCTTTTGTGCTTCCCAAGAACAAACAAACAAAAAAAAAAAGACAAGAAAGAATTAACACTCGAGAGCAAAGATCTGGCCACCACGACAAGTACAAGGATCGATGAGTACAATAAGAAAGTTTGAAAGCTCGATGAAGATGACTGCTAACATGCGCCGTGGCTTTCCGACGGCGCTCCTTGTCTTCTTTCTGATTCAGATCGGTGAGGCGGTATGGCTAGACGTACCTCCCACCGGAACAAAGTGTGTATCTGAAGAAATCCAGAGCAATGTCGTCGTTTTGGGAGATTACCTCATCATCTCCGAGGATCATACGCTCTTACCCACTATCTCCGCCAAGGTAACTTTCTTCGATTTCTGTTCGGATCGTCTCGCTTCTCTTCAGTGATTTGAATCTGCATTTTGGATCCGTAATTTCAACTTGTCCTCGTGTACACTAATGCTCGATCTAAAGTTTCCTTATTTGGAAACTTATGCTCATCTTGTACACATGTCTTTCTTTGATTGATTGTTATGATGGCTTTTGTTTTGGGATTTCTTTTGAAGTTGCATTCAATTTTTTATGTTAATTTAATGAAGGGAGTTTCAACAAAGACTATCTCTTTTGGTATCTCTCATCTTCACAGAGACATAGAAATGCACTTCAATTGTTAGCGTTGTGATTGTTATCAGAGATCTTTAGATGAATCTTGTTGCCATCAGTTGGCATCTTAAACATTAAGATCATGATTTATGTGGGAAGAAGAATATGAAAATTGCTGAAATGTTTTTTAGCTTAATCCTAAGCAAATGGCTGTGAGCTTGGAAATCAAAAGATTTTTTTTTTTTTTTGTGGGCTATTGATGAAATCTGCGTTTGCCATGTTTATTTTTGGGTTTGATTATAATTATTACTTCAAGTTTTCTGTGGCGTTCATTACAGTGAGCAAGTATCAGTTGGTATTTGGTAAAAATGAATTTTTGCCATTCTCACATAGTTTGATGGACTATATTAGAGAGTGTCATAGGATTGAAGTAGAGTTTGAAAAGATATTAAAATGTAGAAACATACTGGCCCTGGATAGTATTCTGAGTTATTGAGAATCTTAATGGTGCAGGTGACGTCCCCATATGGCAACGATCTGCACCATGCGGAAAACGTTACACATGGCCAGTTTGCATTTACAACCCAAGAATCCGGGAACTACTTGGCGTGCTTTTGGGCAGATGCAAAGAGTCATGGAAACAAAAATGTTAGTATCAACATTGACTGGAAAACTGGAATCGCTGCCAAGGATTGGAACTCTATTGCTAAGAAAGAAAAGATCGAGGTGAGCTTTCAAGAGATTTCACAGTTCAAAGAGTGATTGGCTATCTTTTGGTTCAGAATCATTGTTTTAAAGTTTGTTTCTTTATGACATTTGGTTTACTTGTTAACATAGGGTGTAGAGCTAGAGATCAGGAAACTTGAAGGCGCAGTCGAAGCCATCCATGAAAATCTACTCTACCTAAAAAACAAGTAAAATCATCTGCAGCTTCATTCACTGTGTTTTGCTGAGTCTCATTCTCAATTTTTTGGATAAAATTACAATATATATATATATATATTTTTTTGTAGAGAAGCAGAGATGAGGATAGTGAGTGAGAAAACGAATTCACGAGTAGCTTGGTTCAGTATAATGTCGCTGGGTATTTGCATTGCTGTATCTGGTTTGCAGGTAGTCTACTTGAAGCAATACTTCGAGAAAAAGAAGCTTATATAGATTGACTGCTTCACATCCTTTAAGAGTTTCTTCTGAAAGAATAATATTCAATTCATCTCCTTTCTTTCCTGTTTTATACGCTTCTTTTTGACTGACACTGTAAAATTTTGGCTCACGGATATTTCTGTAGTTTCTCTCTGTTTAGTATTTTATTGTTTCTGATACTTCAAAATCGAATTTAAAAGAATTATTAACTCGTTTTCTCCAACCAAAAGAGATTTTCTACGGCAAACTTCATTCAAAAAAGTCTAAAAAGTTAACACACAGTTTTACATAATATAAAAAATGAGCCTCTGTCAATAAGGCGATCAGTTATTCAAATGGGTATGTGCAAATAAGCCAAGCTTTTTGGGCCAACAGGCCCGTTAATAAAACCCTAATCAGAAACATGTATATATAAATAAAACCTAATAACACTTCGCATCCACCAAAGAGGAGGAAAAATGCCGGCAGGTCATGGAGTAAGGGCGAGAACTCGGGATCTGTTCGCGAGGCCGTTCAGGAAGAAGGGTTACATTCCACTCTCTACCTACCTCAGGACCTTCAAGGTCGGCGATTACGTCGATGTTAAGGTTAATGGTGCCATCCATAAAGGTATGCCTCACAAATTCTACCATGGCCGTACTGGCCGTGTCTGGAACGTCACCAAGCGCGCCGTCGGTGTCGAAGTCAACAAACAGGTCTTGACAAGTCTCATCTCTTGTAAACTTTGATTTGTCTCCTACTTTAGAGCCTTTTATTATGTGATTCGTTACTCTTGGATCTTATTGTGCTATTTAGATTGGTGATCTGTTGATTTTATGTTGATATGTGCTAGTGAGTCTTACTTTGTTATAATTGAGTTACGGTCTTTAGGTTTATCTCAAATATTTGATTTTTAATTAGGACTTGAGTTCTTTGTGTTGGATTTGATTCTAGCGTGATTCTTTATCCGCTTCCATACTCGAAAATAATTGTTTTGCTTTTATGTTTTGTGGTGTTTCAGATTGGCAACAGGATCATAAGGAAGAGGCTCCATGTGCGTGTGGAGCATGTGCAGCAGTCAAGGTGTGCAGAAGAGTTCAAGCTGAGGAAGAAGAAGAATGATGAGCTCAAGGCTGCAGCCAAAGCCAGAGGTGAGACCATTAGCACCAAGAGACAGCCTAAAGGACCCAAACCAGGTTTCATGGTGGAAGGCATGACCTTGGAGACTGTCACTCCAATCCCTTACGATGTCGTCAACGATCTTAAGGGAGGCTATTAGTTTTACTTTTTCCTAGCATTATTGTGTTTTGGAGCTCTTCTTGTTCTTGTTATATGTTTTCTAGCGACTTTAACTATGTCTTGAACTAAGATTATGAGTTTTATAGCAAGTGTTTGCCATTCATGGATCTATAAGAGTATTATCGACTTAAGTTGTGTGTTGTAGGCTAACACGTTTTATCTTCTCAATTAATTACATTTTATTAGTTACATATGGTATGGTCTTATCAATTAATTACATTTACGGTGGCGATCAGCGAGCTCCACGTGGCGATCACTTGGCTTCTCAGCATCATAGGCTCCTCGTAAACTTGTTTTCAACGGTGGCAAAAGAGTCATCATGATGTCTAAGAATAAGACTGTCATTTTCAACACTTGGTTTTTTGAGACAGATAGAAACTAGCTTCTTCCTCTTCTTCATTATCGCTTGGAAGCTTTTTGGTTATTTCTGTTTGCTTATTGAATTTCCTAAAATAGATCCGTTACTCTCCTAATTTTCTTATAGGCTATTCGCAATTTCAGGAATCACTCTCACTCAAATTTCTCTCTCCACCAATCTTTCATTGATCTTTCTTCTCTACTGACCAAACTCTTCTTTTGATTCTTTTGATTCATCAATTGGTTTTTAGATTTTTGAAGATAATTATTTCATCACAGTAAGAATTTGGTCAAAGATCAAAAGCACATTTGATCCAAAAAGCTCAGATCTTTGTTCGGTTGCATTGGTGTTGGTGGTGGAAATTCATTTTTCAGCGTTGAATAAACAGGAAGAAAGCATAAGGAGGCTAATTCTATCATACAGGAAACTGTTAACGAGAATTATGGGTTGCAATTGCACCAAAGGAATGCGAGCTAATGATAGCCTCGACAACATCAACAACAATGTCAAAGAGAGAAGACGAAGCAAGCCTAATCATAAATCCTCCAAGAAGAAGAAAAAATTTGTTTCTGAGGAAAGAGGAGTCAACAACAACAACGACGAACCCTCATTCAGGTTTTTGATACCTATTGATGCCAAGAACACTTCCATATCATCTGATAAGGCAGATAAGAAGGTGAATCTTGAGAGGAAGTCTTCGAAATTGTTGTTCCAGAGACGACCCACCATTGAGGTTGGTGCCACGTTGCAACAACCTAAGATGACTAGAATAAACAGTATTCGTAATGGAGAAAGAGGAGCTCAGGTTATGGCTGGTTGGCCTTCTTGGTTAGCTGCTGTTGCTGGTGAAGCTATCAATGGATGGATTCCACGAAAGGCTGATTCTTTTGAGAAGTTGGAAAAGGTGAGTGTGCGTGAGACCTTTTGTTTATGGCAACTTTTTAAGATTATTTGATTTTTTGTGTTTTGTCTGGTTAGTATTTTTGACATTGTTTTGGTTACTGTTAGATTGGACAAGGAACATATAGCAGTGTGTACAAAGCCCGGGACCTAGAGACTAACCAACTAGTTGCATTGAAGAAAGTACGGTTTGCTAATATGGATCCTGATAGTGTTCGGTTTATGGCAAGAGAAATCATCATTCTTCGAAGGCTTGACCATCCTAATGTTATGAAGCTTGAAGGTTTGATCACTTCAAGAGTATCAGGTAGTATGTATCTTATTTGAATATATGGAACACGATCTCGCTGGCCTTGCTTCAACACCTGAGGTTAACTTCTCTGAGCCACAGGTGTAATTACTATTTCTCCACAATATATGCATACTACAGTATAATTTGGTTTGATTCTCAGCTAAAAGATTGTGCTTTTTGCAGATTAAATGCTATATGAAACAGTTGCTACATGGTCTAGAACACTGTCATAGTCGAGGTGTGTTGCATCGTGACATCAAGGGCTCTAACCTACTGCTTGACCGTAACAACAATCTCAAAATTGGGGATTTCGGACTTGCCAACTTTTACCAGGGCCACCATAAGCAACCTCTCACTAGTCGTGTTGTAACTTTGTGGTACCGTCCACCTGAACTATTGCTCGGGTCAACAAATTATGGAGTAACTGTGGATATGTGGAGCACAGGATGCATATTAGCTGAACTCTTTACCGGGAAGCCTATAATGCCCGGTAGAACCGAGGTAGAACAACTACATAAGATCTTCAAACTATGTGGATCACCTTCTGAAGAGTATTGGAAAAGATCGAAACTTCCACATGCTACCATCTTTAAACCTCAACAACCTTACAGCCGGTGTATAGCCAAGACATTTAAGAGTCTTCCATCTTCAGCTTTGTCCCTAGTTGAGGTTCTTTTAGCTGTAGAACCAGATGCTCGTGGAACCACAGATTCTGCTCTTCAAAGCGAGGTAAAAGCTTATGAAGTTTATACTCTACTGCCATAACATTTGACTTTTTGAGTTTTCCTTTTGAAATGCAAATCTCTGACGTTGTACATTAGAAATGAGTGCTTTGACTCACTATGTTTATATGAATGCAAGTCTATACACATCTTGTCTCACATTTTTGTTCTTTTTCGTTTTTTTGGGTCAGTTTTTTACTACAAAGCCTTTTGCAAGCGACCCATCAACTTTACCAAAGTACCAACCGAGAAAGGAAACTGATGTGAAGCTTCGAGATGAAGAAGCAAAACGGTAAGATTCAGATTCTACTGCTATTATAGTGTAAACATAAAAAGAACTCTTCAAGGCCTTAATGAATACCAACTAATGCATCCCTATTTCCTCTTATCAACCAGAAAGAAAGGAACAAGCAGTAAACAGAATGAGTCGAAACAAGCATCTAAGGCTGTGCTGGCTCCAGATGCCAATGCCGAGTTACTGACATCAATGCAAGTACGTCTGATTCTAGCATAGCTGCATAATGCACATATACATATATGTTTAATATGAAGCTAACTATTAGTTTTTTTTCTTGTTTATAAAAGATATGTCAAGGGGAGAAGTTCAATCCTGATGAAGATGCGGCTGGCATCCGGATAGAGCCACTGAAGAGTGGAGCAGCACAAAACGGTCACACATGTTATGGTGTGTCATCGGTGAATAGAAATGGAGAGAACGTTATGAGGGGTTCGAGTCGGTCTCCTAGAAAAGAACTAAGGACACAGCGGTCTTTTGTCCAACGCGGAGCAGCCCAGTTGTCAAGATTCTCAAACTCGGTAGCTGCTAGAGATGGATCACATTTCGCAATAGCGAATCCACGTTGGCTTGAAGATAGTTATAACAATAATAACGGAAGGCATAACGATGGTGATTGGTCTCAACGTTTGGTGCTTAAACCCAAAAATTATTCAAAGAACAGAGAATCTATACGGGTAAAAAGAACACCTAAAACGCTTATTGTGCTTCTCTTTGCAGTGAAACACTTTGTAGGCTTATCACATTCTTTTTGTTATCTTCAGGGTAACGGTCAAAAGACAGAGAGAATGCATTACTCTGGGCCATTGGTTTCTTCAGGAGGAAACTTAGATAAAATGTTGAAAGAACATGAAAGACAGATTCAGTTAGCGGTTCGCAAAGCTCGGGTTGATAAGAAAATGAATAGAGATGATAATAGACAGACTCAAACGTTTCTGGCTGCAAATGGTAGGTGAGATATCAGAGAAGAAAACAAAGGAAGAATCTGTAAAAAAAAAGAGAGAGAAAAGTTTTAGGTTTTGCAATGTAGAGTCAATTAATCTCTTGTGGGGTCTTTTGTAAAGTCGAAAGCTAAAATTGTTAATCGATTTATGTTTCATTCTTTTAACAATTTAGAAGAATTAATCAACTTTTACCAAAAAAAGAAGAAGAGAAAGAGTAGAATTATTCAACTATTGTTATCTTTTATTATTTCAATTGCATTAAACGATCCAACCACCAAGAAACTTAAATAGAAGGCTTCTCTGTCTTGCTTCTTGAAGAAACTGAAGTTAGCTACTCTGTCTTACTCAAGTAACCTTATAGTTTCCTTCGCTTCATGTCTAAGCATAAACTCAACTTCCTCTTTCATCTCACACCATATTATACTTATTTAGGAACAAGTTATAACTTGTGCAGAACCAAGTTGTTAAATTCGAATCAGACAATGAGGCCTAAAGCAAATCAAAGCCACAAGCTCAAGCTTCTCCTAGTTTGTCTTCTTGCCACCTTAATACTCGTCTTCATCGTGAGATCAACTCTGACATCTTCACAGGAACACCAGGATCCACAAGAGACAAGACCATCACATTGCTCTGGTTCCTGCAATAAGCTACCACGTACTGTCGCACAAGCCCTGATCCATTACTCGACTTCAGTTATCACACCACAACAAACGCTTAAAGAAATAGAGGTTAGTAGTAGAGTACTCGGCAAGAAATCACCCTGCAATTTCTTGGTGTTTGGTTTAGGACATGACAGCCTCATGTGGAGCTCCCTAAACTATGGAGGCCGGACAGTGTTTCTTGAAGAAGATGAAGCATGGATAAAACAGATCAAGAGACGTTTCCCGATGCTGGAATCATACCATGTGACATATGACAGTAAAGTCAACCAAGCTGAAAATCTCATAGAAGTTGGGAAAGGACCTGAATGCACAGCCATTGGAGATCCAAGGTACTCAATGTGTCAACTAGCACTCAAGGGCTTGCCTGCAGAGATCTATGAGATCAGTTGGGATTTGATTATGGTTGATGCACCGACTGGATACTACGATGAAGCTCCTGGGAGAATGAAAACGATTTACACAGCGGGAATGATGGCGAGGAACAGGAAACATGGAGGAGAGACAGATGTATTTGTGCATGATGTGAACCGAGAAATAGAAGACAAGTTCTCTAAGGCTTTCTTGTGTGAAGGGTACATGAAGAAACAAGAAGGGAGATTAAGGCATTTTGTTATCCCTAGCCATAGAGATGAATCAGAATCAAATAGACCCTTTTGTCCATAGTGAACTTATGTTATGTACTTACATTCTCCTCTGTTTCTTTTTAATAAACTAGCGAGAAAAGAAAATTTAATAACCTACGTAATATTTCCTTAAAACCAATTTTTTTTTAAATATAAAAAAATCAAATCATCTTAATTTAAATAAGTAGGACCCGTCACGAGTCCTAAAAACCCTAAAAAGCAAAAGAATGACTGCTGCCAAACAGAGCAAACAGTAACAGATAATAGAGTATAAAGAGTCGAGGAGGTGTGAGCAACTAAACCCCGCCAGAACTATGTAATACATGCATCTAGAAGCACAGGACAAATGTGATACCTAAAGTAATAAGGCATATGTTCCTTCTTCACCAGCCACAAGAGCCCTAAGCAAGAAAACACCATGAACAGCTTGTTTCGAAATCTGTTTGCTGCTTTTCTGTTGTCGGCCAGCTAAGTAACATACGTTGAAAAGTTCAACTCACGCTTCGAACATGAAAGACTTGTAACTGGAAGCAAATATAGATAGACTATCAATAATCATGCTTTAAAACAACTTTAATATCTTTAGATTCTAAAGACTCTAACCTTTGATTAATATAAGAACAGTATAGTAAGTAAAAAGAATAAAACTACGCGAATGAATATATTAAATTTGTCTTCACACGATCGAGCTGGTCATTTTGCTCTTATCGTCTTCTTTAACTGGATCCTTTTTCTAGGGATTCACAGAAGACACATTACGATCTTCTGTTTCCTCATGAGGATCCAAAAATCGCCGTCCAAGAATATAGGATCCATAGGTCAACACTATTATAACAATGACGATCAAACACCATTCCCATATTGGGATCTCCATTGTTTCTGGTTGAGTAAACGCCGAGCAGAAATTCTTTGTTGATGATTAAATTTGCTTTAGAGTCGTTGCTATATATAGGCGGAACCTAATCGAAAGACGGAAATTTACAATTTTTGATTACTAGAATACATTCCATTATTTTATTCTCTTTTGTTCAATGATAATTGGTATATTTCCCTTTTCAAAATTTCATTTAGTACCAAAAAGTAAATTTTCATAACCTAATATATACAGTTTTTAGCTCGCATTTTTCTTATTTGATTTTTCCTTTTTTCTAATTTCGTTTTTAATATTTTAATGTTGTTTATATCTTACTATTTAAATTATCTATAAAACCAAAATAGTAAAAAATGGGAGAATTTTTGCACTACATAACTGAAACATTCTGTTTAAAATTCAGATTATATTCTACACTGGTCTCTTTATTGAGTCAAAACTATGTATAGTTTGTGTCAAAATATTTCATTTTTTCAGAATTTGTTAGAAAGATTCAAAAATCCACAAATAATATAGAATGATCTTTGAGTTATTATCAACAAAAACAACAAAAGAAAAAAAATGCAACTTGCATATTTTTTGCTAGTAATACAACGCAAGACTTAGAAAAAACCTCAACGATATTTTCTTTAAAGTGCGACACAATACAATGATATTCAAGAAGAAGAGCAACAAGGCTTCTTCGTGTTTGACTCAGAAGAAGCAGCGACATCAATGGTTTGGCCTTCCTTGATGTTGGCATTTTCAGTTGGCTGGTCTGACGATATGGATTTCTTGCTGATGATCCTATAAATCTCTGAGAGAATCGTCTGAAAAGCCTTCTCTACGTTCAATGCCTCAAGAGCCGACGTCTCAATGAAAGATAAGCCTTCTTTTTCAGCATAGCTCTGAGCATCCTCTGTGGCAACTGCTCTGAGATGTTTCAGATCTGTCTTGTTTCCAATCAACATGATCACGATGTTGGAATCAGCATGGTCTCTCAGTTCTTTTAACCACCGGCTTACATTCTCAAAGGTAGTTGGTTTAGTAACGTCATAGACCAAGAGAGCTCCAAGTGCACCTCTATAATAGGCGCTGGTTATGGCTCTGTATCGTTCTTGCCCAGCCGTGTCCCATATCTGAGCTTTCACAGTCCTTCCTTCCACCTAAGAACAAAGAGCAAGGTTTTGCCAAGAGGGTTAATTCAGATATAATAAGCAACAAATCAAGACCCAACATACGAATATATTATTTATACGAATAGCAAACTTGCAGATAAATGCCAGAAACAACCACCATGATTTATATAATTTGAAGTATAAAATATTAACATTTTGATTGGCTGATTAGATGTAAGAGTAATGTTGTAGATTAGTATCAGTTTTTTTTTTCTTAAAATAAAGAGATTCGAATAGATCTGCCTGAAACAATGTTTAAGATCTAACATGTGAGGCAGCCTCACGCTAAACTAGCCACACCAAATACCATAGACAAAACTTGAGGATCATTATAAAGGAAAAAAAAAACCCTTAAATTTCCATGGACCAAATGAAGGAAACGAGCAAGAGAGACAGAAATAAATATCAAAATTCAAAAAACCAAGGCAAAATGTTCATACAGTACTAATACTATAATATACAATGGCTGCTTCCGAGTATCCCAAAACCTTAAAGAACACATATACATATAAACACATGGATCCAGCCAAATAGCACCGATACATACTTGGAGAGTACGAGTAGCGAATTCTACACCGATGGTAGATTTGGATTCTAAGCAGAACTCATTTCGAGTGAATCTAGAGAGCAGATTTGACTTGCCGACACCGGAGTCTCCGATCAAAACCACTTTAAACAAGTAGTCGTATTCTTCATCCGCTCTTCTCCCCATTCTTACGCGTTTTTCGAGGAGAGCTGTAGATTTGGGATTTTCAAAAATTGAAGAATACAGTACAAGAAGAAGAAGGAAGAAGACGAATAAATAATTAATATGTTTTACGAGAAAACAAAATACTGTGTAGTCTAAAATACCCCTGGATTTTTTTCAACTATTCTCGGTCTTTATTGCACAACGATGCCTTGACTTGTCAATTATCATCGATTTGGACCCTAAAAAAGCCTAAATGTCTTTCCCATATGTAAAATTCTAGGAATTATATTATATCCAGATTTGTATGGTCTAAACGAATTCGAGTTTTCCCCATTCTATTACTAAGAAAATATTGGCATTTAAATTTTTTCTATAGTAGTCGCTAATCATAGCCTAAATTCCTTACAGATGAAGTATTTTTTTTCCTTAAAAAAGGTTACTATTAAAAACTTTGGAATAATCACAATTTTGGAATGATTCTCAATTTTGATCCAAACCTCTTAACGATTCTCTAATTTTTCAAAATTTGGAATGGGAATAAACATTTAGAATATTGTCTGTTGGATTAAAAAGATTATCACTTTTTTATAAATTTGTTGGTAAGCATTTTGATATTCTCTGGTCAAACTTCTAACTCTTCAAGTGTCTAATTAATATTTATATCTAGATTCTAGATGCATATGAAAAGTAGACTAATGTTTTTTTGTATATATACAATAAGGGTGAAGTAGACTAATGTTTTTATTTTTAATTAAGGATTGAAGTAGAGTAATGTTCGTAGAAAAGTAAGACGGTAAAAAAAAAAATAGAAACTTTCAACGTAACGGTCATAATAGCAACACGTAAGATATATAATTAAGCGTTAGGAAACAAATAGGATACGCATAATAAGGAAAAGAAGAAAACAAGAGCTAAACCGGAAAGAAAGAAAGAAAGAAAATCAGAAGTTAAACCAAAAAAAACCGAGGCAGGTCTTGGAGGAGACCATTAACATTTAAAAAAACCCTAATTCCGTCAACACTCTTTTATATAGCTTAATCTCCGCCACATTCATTTGCTTCTTCTCTCGATTTGTGCTTACGGAAGTTATCCAGCACGTCTGGTAAGATCCATCGATCGAACAATCATCATCTCCAATTACCTTTATATTCATCTCTGTCAAATTTGCGAACTCACTGCTTGTTTTTTCTTGAAACCAGATCCGATATCAGAAGCCGGATTCGTTTATTTTCCGTCTCAGCAATGGCTTTGGTGAGTTCTATTTAATTCTTCTCATGTTGGTTTCCGTTTCTCAGTTTGCTTTCGACGATCGCATCTTGTACTGTATTAATTGCAGTAACATTCGATTTCGTACTCTTCGGATCCAAGTTATTGCTTATACATCAATTTGATTGAATTCGATTGATATGTGTTTGATAGAGAAAATTATTGTGCTTCGATTGCAGGTGTTGCACACGTACAAGGGAAACAAAAATGCAGACAAAGCACTCATTGTCGCCGAATACATTGGTGTGCAGATCGATGTACCCTCTGACTTTCAGATGGGTGTCACTAACAAAACCCCTGAATTCCTCAAGATGAATCCTATTGGAAAGGTTTCTAAACGTTGCTGATTCCTCATTTTTTGTTTGGATTGGATATGAGAGTCATTTTTCAGCTAATTATAAGCTATTGATCTTTGATAGATTCCTGTACTTGAGACTCCTGAGGGTTCCGTTTTTGAGAGCAACGCCATTGCCCGTTACGGTATAATATTTATATATTTCTCCTTCGTTTGTCTCTCAATGTGTTGTTCAATTGTTTGTTGTCGTTTGGTTATAATGGATGTTTTGATATACCATTGCAGTTAGCCGATTGAAGGGTGAGCACTCTTTGAACGGATCCTCCCTGGTTGAATACGTAGGTTCCTGTTTTTCCACTTGGGCTTACCCTTCTCTTATCCATTTGCACCTGGTCTATTGTATCTCTACCTCTTTGGTTTGTATTCTCAATGATTATCTGCATGTTGTTGCTTTGTAGGCACAAATTGAGCAATGGAGCGATTTCTCCTCATTGGAGATATATGGAAACATCTTGAGGTGGTTTGGCCCAAGAATGGGCTTTATGCCATACAATGCTCTGGTAAGCTTTTTTGTGACTTTATTGGTTGTTTCATTCACTCTCTGTTGGCAATCTAGGTTCTCTCTTCACCGTATCAATAGTACACCAGTTTTTTTCTCATCCTTGATTGTTATACCCATGAAGGCTGAGGAAGCGTCTGTCTCTGCGTTGAAGAGAGCTCTTGATGCTCTGAACACACACCTCGCTTCCAACACTTTCCTTGTTGGACATTCCATTACACTTGCTGATATTATCACTGTCTGCAACTTAAACTTGGGATTTGCTACTGTGATGACCAAGGACTTCACCTCTGCATTCCCTCATGTTGAGAGATACTTCTGGACTGTGATTAACCAACCAAACTTTAAGAAAGTGGTGGGTGATGTCAAACAGACTGAAGCTGTCCCTCCTGTCGCTTCCAAGAAAGCTGCCCAGCCTGCAAAGCCCAAGGAAGAGCCTAAGAAAAAGGAAGCCCCGGCAGCAGAGGCATCTAAGTTTGCTGAAGAGGAAGAGGCACCAAAGCCCAAAGCCAAGAACCCTCTTGACTTATTACCACCAAGCCCAATGGTTCTTGATGAGTGGAAGAGGCTTTACTCAAACACCAAATCTAACTTCCGTGAGGTTGCTATTAAAGGTGTAGTGAAATCTTCCCTTTACCTAGGTTTACTGTTTTGCTTCAGAAGATGCAAGGCATTGTATATAAATTGGAATCCATTGCAGTTTATCATGTCTAATATTGTGGCTCAAATGCAGGATTCTGGGACATGTATGACCCTGAGGGATACTCACTATGGTTCTGTGACTACAAGTACAATGATGAGAACATGGTGTCATTTGTCACCCTCAACAAGGTTGGTGGGTTCCTTCAGCGCATGGACTTGGCACGTAAATACGCCTTTGGAAAGATGCTGATTTGCGGGTCAGAGGGTCCATTCAAGGTGAAGGGTTTGTGGCTGTTCCGAGGACCAGAGATCCCAAAGTTCATAATGGATGAGGTGTATGACATGGAGCTTTACGAGTGGAGTAAGGTTGATATCTCAGACGAAGCTCAAAAGGAGCGTGTTAGCCAGATGATCGAAGACGCAGAGCCATTCGAAGGCGAGGCTCTCTTGGACGCCAAGTGCTTCAAGTGAAAAGAGAGGATGATTGGTAACTTCCGTTTGCCTAGGTTTTGCAGCCTGGGATTTTATATATATATATCTCTCTCGCCATAGAGGTTTTGCTCTCACTTGTTTTGGTTATCAATGAGTCGCTTAGACTTTTTTTTTTCCTAGTTGAACCTTAAGGACAAGTTTGTGTGGTCTATTCTACTTATTTGTTAAATGCTTCCTTTTTGTGCCAGAACTGTGTACGACAGTAGTTTTTCGAAGTTGTGACGGGCCAGTCTAACCTGGCAATGGGCAATATATGGTCTGGTTTTCTTGTTTTACTGTCATTTTGCTTAGCTTGTTCCTACGTTAACGCTTCTCTCTCAAGTTTATGACTTGAAAAGCATTTTAATATGTATCGTGTAAAAAATGTAGCTAAAAATCCTACCGGTTCACTAGCGCAAGTTGATATGAGCTGACCTGTCCGCTAACGATATTAATTGTTGATGAGTGTAGTGTCTCATTCGAATCTTCTGTCTAAGTGAGTACGTGTTATTGGGGGAGGTAAATGTGTTTAAAAAGATAGGTGGCGTATTTAATTCGAGCTCAAACAAGAATGAATTGTTGTTTGTTTACTACAAAAAGCATATATGTACTACAAACTATTAAATAACATCAAAAGAAATTTCTTTGGGTCGAATAGTTGTTTTACCCTTTTACTGTTTTCAACATCCATAGTTGTTCTATCATCAGAAGATCCTTTGATTCTTTGCTCCGGCGAAAGATCGATCCTTCTTTGTCTCATCTACATAGGGAGGAATAGAGAGAGATGAGAGAGACCTCGTCAAGTGGTCTTTCATGGCGGTGTATGCTATTCTTCGCTTCGATTGGTCTGCACTT
Organism: Nasturtium officinale; assembly: GCA_963854855.1. Taxonomy (NCBI): domain Eukaryota; kingdom Viridiplantae; phylum Streptophyta; class Magnoliopsida; order Brassicales; family Brassicaceae; genus Nasturtium; species Nasturtium officinale. The sequence goes on from OY978500.1 coordinate 2,619,462, forward strand.
CGTCTTAGGTTCGTCGTCGTCTTCAGATCTATCATATTTCACTTTCAGATCCCTTGATTGCCAAATTTCTTTGTCAGTTTGGTAGAATCGTCGCTTTTAGCTTTTCTAATTTCGCGAGATTTATGTCAAATTGAGCTCAACTTGGTTCTTTCTAGATTTCATTTGTTGAATCACTATGCATGAGGTTATTTTCTTATTCTTTCGTGATTCGGATTAAAACACGTAGAATTGCCAGACTTTATTTCTCTGTTGAGTAGATCTTCCCCACAACGATACTAAACCTGTAACTTTGTTCTTAATATATTCCTTTTCTGGGAGGGATCTGTTTTTTTTTTTTTTTTTTTTTTTTTTCTTGTAACAACCATCATGGTATACGTATGATTCATGCTGCATTTGAGGTATGAGACATATATTACCAGTTCATGGTAAAGTGGCTGTTTGTTATGTATAGTTTTCAGACACTTGAAGCTTTATATGAGCCATTTGCTGTATATAAATGTGTATCCCGTTAATTCTGTGAATGCTTGTTGCAATTGATCTTGTTCTCTGTTGCCAATGTGTGCAATTGTTTCTCTCCTTCTGTTGAATATAAGCTACATGCTAACTAATTGAGTTTAGATTTTGTGCTATAGAATGTCTTTAACAACGAGCTCTTGAGGGTATAGACCTTTATTTCTCTTTTACACGCTACGGGCATCTATTAAGTCTTGTGATATGATACTTCCAGGTCTATCAGGTGACTCCAAGAATACGAATACAGGAGTTAAGACTGAATCTCATACTTCTTCCAGCAAAACAGGCACAAAAGTAATCCTCATACTTGTCGGATTTGTGGCTGTAGCTATGTTCTCCTTCTTCCTATACAAGCTATGGCAGAAGAAGAAAAGAGACGAGCAGTATGCTCGTCTGTTGAAGCTGTTTGAGGAAGATGATGAACTGGAGGTTGAATTAGGCCTTCGAGATTAAAACCGCAAGTTTGTCAGCAAATGCCTTGGGTGCACTTGTCTGTCTTTGGTCTATAGCTTTACTTACAAGTGATCTTATGATCGCATGATAAGTAATAGAATTTGTGTTCCTTATGTTTGTTATTGACAGGCGTTTATCTTATAAAAACCTTGTAGATGAAACTTTTGGGCATTTAAATCTCAAGTATATACATTTACTTTCACTGGTAAATGATCTAAGCTGTGATATTATCATTATCCTCAAAACGATTGTTTCATGGTTGGAAGTAAACTTTCAAAACTTGTGAAATCTTCTTGTTTAGCCTTTATTGGGTGCAGTTTTGTACATTCTATTTTCCTTCCCTGTTTATATCACAGCTCTTTTTAGAGATGAAAAAGCAACATTCATGACTAATGAGTAGCTTGGTACTCCAAGTTAACATCCGAACATAATAAAACTGAATTACAAAGAGATTCACAGATAAACAAATAAAAATTTTAAAGATGGCCTGGAATATAAGACAAAACAAGGAATTTATTAAACCAGCTCACAAGACTCAAAATGGCTCCAAACTCAAATAAGAGTTGCATGATTGAGAACGAGATTACATTTCATAAACACCATTATTAGTTTATTACCCACTGGTTCATAGTAATCTCAGCTAACCAACAAAAATTTCAAAAATAAAGAATAAACTTAATGACAATAAATTAATTGAAAAGTCCAAACGTTTGAACAGTATCACCTTGCAGATAGACAGACAATGCATAGAGCCTTTGCCCTGTCCACACGACCATGCCATGGCTTCTCCAACTTTGATCATCTCTCGGGTAAAAAATCTTTATTGTCCAGTCTTAGCGCGCTTGCTGTTGAACGGGGACATGCTTGGGCTCAGACAAGGGCTCAAGCTCGGACTTGGACTCTCTTCCCTTAGTGTACTATTCAAAGCGGCTAACTCCTTTAGCTGTTCCCTCTTGTAGTGGTCCATTGATTCATCCTATAGAGAGAAGAACCAAAACCTTGTCAAACAAAAGGTTTGGAGTAGAAAATCATATAGACAAGCAAGGATTTTTGTAAAAAGAATTTACCATTGGCTTTAAGAGCGATTGCAGGAACTGCACTGCTTGCTCCAATCGTGAGTTTATTATGTCCTCTCGAAGCACAGCTTCAATTAGTACATGTAGTGGCTCGCTGAGATGCTCGTACCCTGGCTTACCTTTTAGTTTTTCCTCCTGCAGGAAAGTAAAGCACTTAATAGATAAGCCTAACCCTTGACACCGCAGGGGAGATAATTCAATGTTTGAGATGATAGAAAAACCTCGAAGAAGTGAATCAGAACTCTCCCTATTTCTAATGATGTTATTTGATGAGAGTTGCAAGAGCCTAAAACTCAAAACATTTTACTACATAGGCTTCCAAATTTTAAATATTTTCAAATGTGACCAGGAGTAGTAGGCTAGTAGCTAATATTGCAGGAAAAATGTATTGTTATTTCAATAATGACTTGCTAAGCAAAACGAGGGCCAAACAAAAGCTACCACACAAAAGGTAAACATACTAATGTTAAAGGCATAAGCAAATTATGAATACTCAAAACAGGGTCGTGGAACTGATTGGTAACTAAAAACAGGTTAGAGCAAGTGAAGCTCTTCGCATCGCATGTAGTTAGAACTAGTGATTAAATGGGATGCTTTGGAGAGTCAACGAATAAGGAGCCATACCTTGACAGTATCCTTCACGGATCCTCGCCCCCTTATAAACACCCTACAGTGTGTTGCCAGCTCCACTCTTTTTAGGGAATTTCCACGTGGCCCAAGAATCCGCCCAACAAAATTATACTGAAAAGTTCAATAGACTTAACTCGAGACCAACCCAATTGTAATAACATATATGGCGTAAATCATTTAAAACTTACGCTTGGAAATTTATCCACTGGCACATCAAGTCTAATCACTTGTTTCACAATGGGTGGGGGGTTTGGGAGTCCGGGCATCCCAACCCAGCCCACTGAAGCAGGAGCACGAAATGGAGAAGCTCTCTGAAGGCGACAGTTTTCATGAAGAAAGCAAACAATCAATATGGGTAAAACCCACTCTTGATTATAAAATTCTTAGCAACAGCAACACCATCATAATTCACCATAAGTATGACATCTAACGTCAACCATCAGCAGTTGCTTACCTCCGTTTGCATCATTGACCATCCCTCTAAATCAAGCTTTCCATTTGTCGGGTGGCCAAATGATCTAAATGGACTGCCATGATCATATCTCTCAAGATCAGAAAAACTCGAGACCCTCCTGATTTCTGCAGATGCCAGCAATATAAGCAATCAAGCAAATCAGAAAAGAAAATGCAACGGTTGAACATCATGAGCAGCTTCATGGATGAAACAAAGGGCTCGAGCTCTACGAGTTCAGCATGATGAAAATTTCAAAACACATCTTTGTCATTTAAGGTTTACACAATCCCTTAAGGGCATGATTGACCAATAAAGCTAGTTAAATAAGTCTGGAACAACCTTTGATGAAAATGATACACATATTGACAGATAAATATGCCTCCTAGTTGAAATTATTTGATGAAAATGATCATTTGCTCAGTGATCATTATAGTTGACAGGCACAAAGAACTAATTCGTTTTCACATAACACCACTCATCAAGAATGAATGCACTAAGTTGCCTGGAACATTTCTTTTTGAATGCGACAAGTGATATAACATTTGATTGGCTATATATATTAAGAAGGCCAAAACAATGTAAACATGTAAATTCACTCTGTTACCCTTCTTCTTCTCTACATAATATATGTAAACTTTTAACAGAAGAAAGCCAAGGTTACTACAAGCACAAAGGCTTTGTTCACCCGAGATATACCTTTAGTATACAATTAAGGAAATACTAGTACTAAAAGTATATAGTTTGATAAGAGAGAGAACCTTGATTTAGCAGCCTACAGGAATTGGGCACAAGTTGCAAAAAAGGGCCCAACTTTTGTCGCTCTTGCAGCAATTCAGTCAAGTACCTGTAGAAGGTAAAAAAATGAACGCAAGGTTATCAAGTGGTTCACATTGGAATCATCACACATATGTTGGCTAAACTTGAAGAAAATATCTTGTTGAAATCTTAGGGTAAATTGTAAAGGATCCAATAATCAGTGATGGAAGAAAGCTGAATAACAATCAACATTAACATGGAAACAGTAGTGAAAAAGGCAACATTTTGTGATGAAAAATATGAACTTGACAGAATCACTATCAACACTCATCCATTACAAAAGAACAACAACATCCACCAATAATAGACACACACACAATACTTGGATTGCTGTTAATTTTATCAAAAAAAAAAGGTAAGGAAAGAAGAGAAAAAACGGAACCTCTGAAGATCAGTGGGATGACAAGGGGATCGATTGGGAGAAGGAGGAATACCGCCGGAAAGAGGAAACTGGAAGAAACTACAGGGAGAGATCCTCTCTTCCATAGCCGTAAAACCAGCGCCGGAATCCATCATCTAGACACTGTATATATAAAATCACAAGGTCAGATTGTTGAGAAGCGCATAAGAAGATGCATACAGATATAATAGAGGGAAAGATAAAGAGTGTGAGTGACCGGAGATAGTGAAAGGAAGATGCAGGAGAGGATCTGACGCTGATCTCAAGGTTACGAAAGGTTAAGCCTAAGAAAGAAAAGTAGGTGTGGACTGTAGAGTGGGCACAGGAAGAAGAAGAAGAAGAAGAAGAAGGAAGTAGGCAAGTAGGGAGTCCAAAGCCCTACTCGATCACACACTCTCACCGCATTTTCCATTTTTCTATATTCTTTCTTTCTTTCTTTTTATTCAGTATGGAAACTAATAAGCTTTCTCATCTTTTTAGCTTCTTTGCGATTTCACATACTTGGGCCTTCCTCTACTAATTAAAGGCCCAAGTAAGGTCCACTTATATGTCGATTTCCCTCCGAAATATCACACCACGATTTGATTTTTTTTTTTTTTTTTTTTTTGAGAAATTAACACCACCCACCATAGTATTGGATAGTTAGGGCTGACAAAAACAAGTTTTAAAATTAGTAAGTTATGCGATTGTATATGTAGGGCAGTGGTAATTTAAATCATTTACCAATTTTTTTTTAAAAAAACAAACAATGTAAGTGGGTGGAGCGTCTACATAGCTGCATAAACCGCAATTTTGACTTTTTTTTTTTTTCTGCAACCTTACTTATTTTATTTAAGAGACAAAGTGTTTACATATTTTATTCCTTTCTTTCTTTTTTCTTGTTGGTTGATATATTTTATTCCTTTCTTTTCGTACTATAGGTACATAAATTAAAAA